>CM053792.1:245953685-246488685 GCA_028749045.1 Cupressus sempervirens
AAGAATGTGAAAACAAAACAACAAAAGAACCAAGAAAAAGAAATAACAACAGTTAAGAACTTCTCACAGGCAAGAAGTAGTCTAGAATGGAAAGGTGGACATTAGGGCAATCAAAAACTTTGGAAGGTCACCTTTGAGGTCTACTAGAGGGACGTTGCCGAGTGTAATCTCTGCGGGGTCTCACAGATATGGTGTGAGCTGAGATAGTGCAGAGAGGCCGCATTGATCCTTGGGCAGGAATTGTAGGACTGAAGAAAGACGTGATGAGCTGCGTAAGGATCGACATCGAGCAAAGCTGGAGCTATATAGTGTGCTTGTGAAGCTGCATGGTCTCCTGAAGGTAGAGTGCAAGACAGTGCTGGTCAATATATCTGAACAATGAGGGAAGAGATCGAAACACTCTGAACAAACAATAAATCTCCCTTGGATCTCATAATAAATGGGACAACAAAAAGTAAAGTAAGACTTGGTCTCGACCTCCCCAAGGTGACAAAGCCAATAGATCTTGTCCTCCCTACCAATCTAGTGATTAGTTTGAATATGTAGCCAGTGAGATCCCACCCTAAAAGATCCAAAGGAGATGCGAAGAGTATGAGTCCAATGACAAGTGAGGTACCAGGGACGTAAGATGATCCCATCCTAGATATCAAGAAATTGCTCAGCATAGAAGGCCATGCACAGACGGAGCCCACCTGGGGGATTCTTCCAGGTCGTGAGAACATATTGTCTATAGATGTCAAGTCTAACATGCTCATTCAACTCCTACTGAGGTGGAAGAAGATGGGCAGGAGCATCGAAAGAAAATTGGAAGGGGGGAAGGTGATCCAAGCTAATACCGATCGAGCCCAAGAGAGCAGAGACCTTGGTGTACCAACAACGAGACGTATGACCAGAGTCTGAACCCACAATCTCCATAGAAGAACAATAAGCCAAGTAGGAATATTTATGATGATCATCAAAGGAATCAACAAAACTTTGGAGCCGGTGAATAAGCTAAACTAAATCAAAGATGGTCCCCAATCCGAAAAGGTGAGCACCAAACTTAGCCAGAATGATGCTGTGTGTTGTGAACTGGTGACATCTAATAATGCGCCAAAGGAAAAGAGTTTGGACTCTCTCAGTAGAGGCCTAGTTAGACTCCAAGAGGGAGGGGCCCCAAATAGTAGAGCCATAGAGGACAGTCGGCTTGACTAGGGAGTTAAGAACAGACATATTAGTCATGGTGGTGGTAAAATAAAAAGACAAAAAAGGGGTAACTACAAAAATACAAAAGACCATAATAAAATAAAGAAAACAACTAACAAAGAATATATATATATATATATATATATTGTCTTTTTATTTTATCTATATATATGTCCATATATATAGTTGTGTATATATTTAAACACAGACACATATCTATATAAAGATACACACACACATGTACACACACACACACACACACACATATCTATACATATAAATAAATATATACACATATATGTGTATATGTATTTATATAGACACACATATATATATACATATACATACACATACATATATAATATGAATCTATAACTGATATATACGATATATTAAATGCACATATTTATATGTAAAAATTGTACAAATCTATGAGACACACACACACACACACATACATACATACATACATACATATATCATAATATTTGTACATATATAAATAGGTCAGTTATAGATTCATATAATTTATATATAAATATATACATATTATATATTTACTCATATATGTGTGTGTGTGTGTGTGTGTGTGTATAAGATAAGATAAATTTATTAATGTCCAATAGGAGACGAACGAGGGTCTAAGGGACCGGAAATAGTACAAAGGGCAAACGCTAGCAAAGAGGAGCACCAAACGGTGCCCATAGAAAGAACGTGAAAGAAAAACAACAAAAACACCAAGAAAAGGAATAACAACAACTAAGAACTCCTCACAAGTGAGCAATAGTCCGTAATGGAAAGGTGGACATTAGAGCAATTAGGTACTTTGGAAGGTCGCTGCCAAATGTGATCTCTGCAAGGTCTCATAGATTTGGTGTGACCCAAGGTAGTATAGGGAGGCCACTTCAATCCTCGGGTAGGGACTGTAGGATTGAAGAAAGAGGCGATGAGTTGCATAGGGGTCAATGTCGAGCAAAGATGGAGCTATATAGTGTGCTTGCAAAGCTACGTGGTCTCCTGAAGGCAAAGTGCAAGACAATGCTAGTCAATATATTTGAAGAAAGAGGGAAGAGATTGACACTCTTTGAACAAATAGTAGAATCTCCCTCAGATCTCATAGTATATGGGACAACAAAAAATAAAGTGAGACTTGGTCTCAACCTCCTCAAGGTGATAAATCTGATAGATCCTATCCTCCCTACTGATCTGGTGATCAGTCTGAATATGTAGTCAGTGAGATCCCACTCTAAAAGATCCCAAGGAGATGCGAAGAGCGTGAGTCCAACGATGAGTGAGGTACTAGGGGCATAAGATAATCCCATCCCAGATATCAAGGAAGTGCTCAACATAGAAGGCCATACGTGGGTGGAGCCCACCTGGGGAATTCCTCCAGGTTGTGATAACATACTGTTTGTAGATGTCAAGTCTAGCATGCTTATTCAACTCCCGCTAAGGTGGAAGAAGATGGGTTGGAGTGTTTAGAGAAAATTGAAAGGGGGGAAGATGATCTAAACTAATACCAACCAAGTCTAAGAGGGCAGAGACCTAGGTGTACCAGCAACAAGACCTATGTCTAGAGTCCAAACCTGCAACCTCCATAGAGGAATAGTAAGCCAAGTAGGAATGTCTATGATGACCATTAGAGGAATCATCAAAGCTTTGGAGCTAGTGAAGAAGCCAAACTAAATTAAAGATGGTCCCCAATCTGAAAGGGTGAGCACCAAATTCATCTAGAACAATGCTATACGGTGTGGACCAGTGACATCTGCTAGTGTGTTGAAGGAAAAGAGTTTGGACTCTCTCAATAGAGCCCCAGTCAAACTCCAAGAGGGAGGGGCCCTAAAAAATAGAGCCATAGAGGAGAGTTGGCTTGACTAGGGAGTCAAGAAGGGACATCTTAGTCATGGTGTCTTGGAAGTGGTGTAAAAAATAGTGTCACTCAAGAATAGTGAGGGAGCTGAGCCCCTTGTTGACTCTAGGCTACATAGTTGGTCTCAGGCTGAACCGAGGTCTAGAGAACTTAACCCCCAAATAAGTATATGAAGATGCAATCTTGATCTTGGTACCCTGGAAGAAAAAATGGAGGTGTGATGTCTTCAAACATTTGAAGACCATAACTCGAGCCTTGCCCAGATTTACAACAAGCTCACATGAGTAGCAGAAAGAGGCCAAGCCATCAAGGAGCTGCTGAAGACCATCAGGGGAAGATGCTAGGAGAATCACATCATCAAAAAATAGGAGAATAGAGATCAACACATGATACAAGTAAAAACCATCACCAAGGAGCGAGTGATCACAAAGAAATGCCTCAAGCTAGTCGATGTAGATGCCAAAGAGAGTGGGGGAGAGAGGGAAACCTTGTTTCACGTAGATAATGCTCTGGATAGGGTCAGAGAAGCCTTGTGGAGTTCTAAATCTTCCCACAGCACACTTGTATAACCTCATAATAGCTGTAGGGAGAATCTCTGAGATCCCAATGTCCCTAAGATGTTGAAAGAGAGTCACTTGAGGAACAAAGTTGAAAGCTTTGCGAAAGTCAACAAAATAGTAATAGACTTTCATTGAGCGGTGGCGAGCCTCCTTAATGATGGCTCGTAAGGTCAAAATGTGATTAGTGGTTTGAAAATCTATACGAAACCTAGCCTAACCTCTAGCTTAACAATGTCACTAATCAAGCTCTTTGGATAGGATACCATTCAACACAGTCACATAGAGTTTGGAAAATGTATGCCCAACCATAATGGTCCTATAGTTCCGAGGGTCGGAAGCTAGCCCAGATTTATGGATTAGATAGATAATATGTTGTGACTAAGAGTTGGGAAAGCTGACACAAACCATTCGATTAAAGAGCATTATAAGAAAGGGACCTAGGGTAGAGATACCCAACTTGAAGAATTTAGCCTAGAATCCTTCCTCATATGGAGTTCTGCTACTGTTCATAACTCTAACTTCCTCAAAAATATGGGAAAAAGAGAAGAGGTGACAATGAGGGTGGGGGGGGGGGGGGGGGGGTGGAGGATGAGATGGAGAGGGGACTTGCTAGGAATATCATAGAGGGTAGAGGTGTGGCAGGCAAGCGAGTGAAGGTCTAAAGTGGAGGGGGGGAGGGTGGCGAGGAAACATGGTGCACCAAAAGAGCTTTGGATACTGGAAGAATGTGCCACAAAGAGATCTACATTGCAGTAAAGTGAACTTCCATTTCTTATGGCAAAGAAAGTGATGGTAGTCAAGTCTCAACTGAGAGGAAAAGGAGGAGGAAATGAGTGGAGCAAAGCGAAGCATGTGGTGAAAGGATTTGCAATCCTCATCAAACCACTAGTTCATGAGGCAAGACTTGTGAGTGGGGTGAGGGGTAAGAGAGGAGGTGCAGTGGGGAATGGAGAGAAGGCAGACTCCCACAAGGCGGATGCAAGTGAGTGAAACATGGAGATGATGTCCCTAGAGTTAGAGAAGGGATCTTGGGGAGAAGTCATTTGAGGTGAGGGATGAAGAGCTTTGCGTCGCCATTGGTGAAGTGAAAAGAAGTGTGAGTGTGGGTTGGGGGGAGAGAGGGGAGGCCACTAGAAGATGAGGGACAAGAAGAAGTGGATAAGCAAGGGAGAGGAGGTGCCAGGGATCCTTAAAGGGTAATGCTAAGGAGGGTATGATCAGCCAAAGGAAGGTGAGAGATGGTAAAGCAACAAATGAGAGGGATGAAGGAGGTCATAGAGAGAACATAGTCCATAATGCTAGCACCACCACCATGTGGCCAACAAGTGAAGAGTTTGGAGCCAAGAAAGTAAGAGAGCCCTTTCAAAATCACTAAGTTAGATGATTCAAAAAGCTGAAGTAAATTTTGACCATACCTACTTAAGGGCTCCCGATGATCCTTGGAGAGCCAATGTAGAATCACAAGACTAGGATCAAAAGAAGTCATACACATGGGGTCGATCCTATGACCATGGAGGGGAGGCTGTAGGTCTCTGGTCTGTGCGTTAAATTCTCCCAAAATGATGATGTTTCCCATGGAAGAGAATTTGGTAATGTGCTCAAGAATGTCCTCATAGGAGTCCCCACCCTTAGTGCTATGAATTGCATAGTACCAAGATGCTGGCAAAAAGTAGTAGATGATGATATAGTAATCTCTATAGAGCGAGGTCCTTGGATCATGCGAATCCACATGAACATGGCATAGCTGTTGGAGTGAACCAAGGAAATAGTACTGAAAAGGTGGTCCCAAATAAAATAGGTGACCCCACCAAAATCTCTGACCCCACCAGAGCACCAGATCTCATCTCTAAAAGAGGAGAGCCACTGATAGCTAGAAATATCAGGAAGAGGACACATGGGACTCTCATGTGTCTCTGTAATAAAAAGAAGCTCAACAGAACCAATAGCGTCATTAAGTAAGCTAGAGGATACCATTATTGTTCTAGCAGTAGAGGCACACAGAGCTTGTGTTTAACTATCATTGGGCATGTCATTTGGCCTTAGAGGCTGCCCTTGAAACTCAACCTATAGGAAAGGTGTCACAAATTACTACTTTAAGATTTTTGATGACTACATAGTTACCATCTTGTTTGGTTCCCATAATGAGGGCATGAGCTTGCTTGAGTTCTATCACCTGTGATAGGGCGAGGTCCTCATCTAGGTAGATCTTAGGGGAAGATAGAATAAATTTCTCTTTGCCCTAAGAGCCCACAACTTTCCAGAGAGGGAGAGGAACCAGATGAAGAGAGTGCCATCTAGGCCTAACCAACATCTGAAAGGGAGCCTCAGCCATAAAGCTGCATAAAGAAGCCCAAGACTTCACCTTCAATTTAATTTCTGTTAATAATGAAGAATGCCTATACATGATCTCCAATTATTTTTCTTTGATAATGTCTAACTCCCTGAGTTGCATGGTAGGGGAGTCTAGATTAGCCTTGAGGCTTGTATTTTCAGTGACTAGGGATTGTATAGTAACTCATAAAGTGTGGTTCTCAGATTCCAACAAAGCCAACCATTCTATGAATTTAATATAGAGTGAAGTTGATTGAGCAACAACATTTTGCAGGACAACATTAGCAGACTCTAATGTAGTCAAGCGATCAATGAGTTGTTGGAGTGTAATTGGATTAGATAAGGGTGCCATAGCACATAAAGAAGGGTGCTCCTAAAAATTCACAACTTTACCATAGACCAGGCATCCTGTCAAACACTTGTCACAGTGCCAACAGATGCCTCCACCAAATGCCCCCACAAAACAGTGAACAAAGGTACAGTTCACTAGTTAGACATTCTGTAAAATGGTTTACATGCAAAGAACCAAAAAGCTGCCTTCTCCCCCAACCCATGTGTTAAAGGAAACAAGGGCATGATGGGTAGGCTCTGACAGTTGTAACTCACGTCAGGAGAGTGAGTGAGAGTGGATTAGCCCCATGCAGTAATGTCATTGATAGTCACAACTCCTAATAAGGAGAGTGGACTGACCTTGCAAACAAAGTACAACTCTAGCCCCATGGCACTCAACACTAGCCTTGGCACACAGCTAGGCCCAACCGTTCTTGGAAAAAGAAAACCCTCATCCCATGGCTCCAATCACAGTTGTAGTCTCATGATAGTTGCAATTGGAGTAGAGGATATTAAAATCATAGTCTCTATATAGATGTTTGTGTGTGTGTGTGTGTGTGGGCACACACATGCATGTGTGCGTGTGTTATACATATTCATTTGCTTGTTTTTTCACTTTATGTTTTTGAGGTATGAAGTTTCAATCCTTTTTGTTTTGTTTTTTTTCTTTTGTTTCCCATTTTGTTATTTTTCCTTCACTTCATTTTCTGTGCCATCTTCCACCTTCTTTTATTCCCCCTCATTAGATTGGGTCTGCACATTTTGCTAATTTATTCTTGCATTGTTTTATCCCGACAATGGATCACATAGTGTGCTCCGAAATGTTGATGCTAAAAAAACACAATCAAATTTAGAAACTAAAAATCTCTTGCCAAATGGATTGTGGAAATTTGATAAGATTAGTTGATTATTAGTCAGTTTATAAGTTGATATGTACAAATTTCTAGAATGCACTAGTCTACAAAAAAAAGAATTTTAAATGAATAACTTTTATGAATAAAAAAATCTAATAATTAAAAAAAGAATCCAAAAATAGGAATTTATGTACCCCAACTTTGCAGAACCATAATTGTCTACTTGGTGCTCGACATTTGAAACCATCTACATCATTAGAAAGGTCTCAACAAGTTGTAACTTCAATCCCTAAACCAATGTCTTCAATTCTTTGATTTGAAGGACCAGAGACTTTTAAATTTTCCCATATTTACATATTTTTCCAACTTTGTATGAATCCAAATAGGTTAATTAGATTACCCTCATACTACCTTGAATCATCCTTAGACTACTCTAGATCTTTTTTGTACTATCTAGACCATCCTCAACATCACTGATTGCTTTGGATCATCTTGCGTATCCTTGAGAGCCTTTCACTAGCATGCAACAATGGGTGAGGGAAACATTAAGCAATTTGATCACTAGTAAACTACTTGGAGTGACATACATATTGACTTGTTTATATAAAAAAAGATAAGGGAATGTGTGTGCCTTGAAGATTCTTCACATAATGGTCAATAATCTAGTCTCTAGCTAATGAAATGGCTAAACATCTAAGTATCCAACAAAGCAAAAAATTATGGATGAAGTAATTCAACATTGAAAACAAGACAAATCCCCAAAAATGGTGGAATATTTAATTCAAAATATTTTTCTCCAAGTTGATTGAGAATAGTGTATAGTACATATCCCAAAGGATAAAGTTTCTCATGTGGCCTTTGAAGTATCCCATTTTGAAGATGAAGCCAAACTTTATTACCCACAAAGTTGATTATTAGTCAATTTATAAGTTGATGTGTACAACTTTCTAGATTACCTCTAGTCTCTAAAAGTATGAAATTGAAATGAATAATTTTGTTGAATAAAACAAACTAATAATTTTAAATAAATATCTAGAATTAGTAATTTATATATACCAACTTTGCAGAGTCATACATTTCTACTGTAGAAGTTGTCAATCCAACTTAATGAAGGAAAGATCACTTACATGCAAAGATAACTTGCCACCAGGAAGAATGAAATAACAAAGCAAGGGTTTGGTATTTCAAAATATGAAAGATATTACTAGATCAAACAAATCTCAGACGAATTTATAAAAGATACAATGATTGATCCTTATATAGGAGAACTGGTAACCTAAAATAAGAAACCTTACAAAGTAATTATTTAATAATTAATATAATTATTTAATGTTACTAATGCATAAAATGAAATCTTGAGAGACTTCAAGGTAACTTAATGATCAAGTAAAGATGAATTAATAATTAAGTTATTATTTTACTCTAACACCCCCTCCTTGCCCCCTTAAAATGAGCAATAATGTAGCTACAAACAATGCAAGAAAAGAAAGAAAACTATAATGCTAAAAGCAAACTTTAGTCCCAATAACATGGCCTGATGAGTTACCCAATCACAACCAAATCTTTGAAAAAGTGAAGAAATAGAGAAAATCACATGGGAAGAAACTCTACTCCAAAAATAGATGGAAATTGGTGGACTGAAAAAGCCTCAATATTAGAGAATATTCGAGAAAATAGGAACAAAAGAATGATCATGAAGAACACCACTAAAGCATGCAAAAGCTACAAAACACTATAAAAAAGTAATTGTTGATACAAAGAATCTCCATTGAAATAAACCATGACTAGGTAGAGAAGGCTATAATCTACACGAGTGCTCTCAAATGACATTACTCGAATAAGGAGGCAAACAAATGAAAACAACTAAAATTGAAGATACGTATGACATAAAGCACATAAGCCTGAAGAGTTAATCAATTAAATATGGAAAATGACTAGGTAGAAAAGACTATAATCTGCATGAGTACCCATAGATGATACTACTCAAATTAGGAGGAAAACAAAGAAAAATAATTGATCTTGAACATACAAATCACATAAAACACCAAATTTTGAAGAGTTCATTAATTGAACATGGAAGGCTACCTCTAAAATAGGAACAAAAAAATAAGTGTCCATATGGTAAATGATTTATCTCATTGAAATGCATAGGTACCTAGCCAAGGAACAAATAATGAATACATAGCTCACTCCAACGAACCAAGGAAGCATTAGAGGCAAGAAAAGAAACCCCCCCATAATGTAGACAAGGGATAGGTGATAGACAACTACAAAATATGTCAAGGAACTAAGAACAACAAGATGTTTAAAAAATACATAATAGTGTCATAAGATGATCATGCTCTAGACATAGATCATGAGGCTAATGTCATGGAAGGAACACACTCGTGACAAAGGTAGATGCCAAACAAAGGAACAAAATCAATCCCCATGATACTTTATAAGTAGTGCATGTGCAATAAGGCACATAATATGGTAAATCCCGAGAAGATGGTAATCTACATGAGTGCCCCCAAATGACACTACTCAAATAAGGAGCTAAACAAAGGAAAACAACTAAACTCAAAGATACATATGACATTATGAAACTTTATCTCAGTATTTTTGCATAAAAATACTTATAAATATAATGTAAACCAACTATTTTAAAAATTTCCTCATACATCAAAGCCCTGTCCTTTGTGGAAATTTCTTCACCCAATTGATTAGATGATTCAAAAAAATCTTGATATGAGAATGAAAATTCAGGAAACTGCTGTATCATTACTCACACTTTTTAGTAGATCTCCGAACTCCTAAAATTAAGGATATTGCATTAATTGATGGGGATACATTTTTTATGCCTATGCATTACATTCAACATGTTGTTAGATTCCTGAAAATGCATTAATTCATCAAACTTTATTTTTCCAATGGTAAGAATTTGGACAACCAATTGCCACACCAACAAGAAATTTATATATTTTCTTTTTTCTAACAATGTTTCTTTTGGATGACCTCCTAGAGAGAGGTGTGATGCCATTATAGGTTTAAGCTTCTCAATGTAATTACAAAGAAAGTTGTAAATATAATCCCCATTTTAATATTCCTCTTTCTCTTTCATTAATCTATATCTACAATTAGGGGTTCAATATACATATCTTAATCTCTATCTCACATATTCATTGTGCTCCCCATTTTTTCAATGCTACAATAACATCAACTATTCTTGAAAGGTTCTATGTAAGTAGAATATCATCAATTTAACCTAAATAACCTACCTCTTTGCATGCTTATCAAGTTAACTTCACTAATCATATAGTTCTCAAATCTCCTCGGTTTCCAAACAACTCAAAAAATTGATCTCATATATCTAATCTCAAGACAAACTCTAACAAGTTGACTTCACTAGTAAAATAGATAGTGTGTAAAATATCGATCATTTCAATAATTAAATATTTATGCTAACCTTGGATAGAATGTATGTAACACAATAATGTTAATTCTACCAAAATAACTACCAAACTGATTAAATCATCAATCTATAAGGATCACTGAATGATCCAACAAGTAATCATCAATCCTCTACATGCTTCATTGTTAACCTGCTATTTAGATCTTCGTAACTTAATCAAAATTACAATATAAATAAGTGCAATCCTAGGAATATGTGTAATATAGTTTATATAAACATTCCCTAACTATGTAACACAAAATACTTTAGTGTTTTCCCATAGCGATCCATTTACTAACTCAATATCCTGCACATTCTTCCACATGTAGCTGATTTTCTATACCAACCTTTGGTAAATCCAAAAATTGTTAACTGGCCAAGAGAATAATTTATAGTTTTGATTATTGAAAACATAAAATTCATCCATTTCTTCTCTACCATCTATGAGGAACCTTTCTCTCATACCAATCATTTAATACTCCTAGAGATGGAGATTGAGTTAAACTATATATGTATGTATGTATATACATACACACACACACATGTTTACATGTATATATGTATACATGCACACACACACACATATACATATACATAATATACATATACATATACATATACATATACATATACATATACATAGACATATACATATACATATAATATGAATATATGTGTGTATATTGATAAATAAATAACCTTTTTTTGCTAGAGAACACCAAATCTACGTGGGAAACCCAATGAGGCAAGAACCATGGTGAGAATGTCTTCAATACATGAAAAGTATCATAGTAAGGTTCACTTCCAAACTTGGACCCAAGATTCACTTAGGGCGAGATTTAAAAGACTTGCATGTAAAGAATAACTAGCTCTAAGAAAGATACAAAGAAGGAGTTACATAGGAGACTCACTATCTTAATGCAAGATATATCAAAACAATTGCAATTTATATAAGTTTTTAACACATTTCTTCCAATAATTTCCTTATAAAGTAGATTATTTTGACATGCTGTCTCAATCAATAATTTATCAACTTGGCTCCACAAATTCCACCATACTTTACTACTTACTCAATCTTGCATCTTATATGACTCAAAAAATTTCCAAGAACTATACACTTTTCAAAGTCAATTTTTAATATTCTATATCTATCATCTATATTATTACATAAATTTAACTAGGTCAACCAAATAGTGTGAAAAATTTGATCCCAATAAGTTATGAATTTTCACACATGCATCTTTGAACTCCAAAAAATGCAAAACCTTGTTTGAGAGAATTTAATCTTTTTTCTTGTTGGGAATGTTAAGTGATTTTGAAGTTTTTGTGGGAAGCAACTTATTAAAATTATGTCATGATTGATATGTTGAAATTTTCTTAGGTTCTCATTTGGTTTCATGATATGTCCAATTTGTCCTCTCCATTTTGGTATTTTTTTGTATTTAAGAGGTAGGGCTCTATTACTCCCCTCATTAATATGTTGAAAAATATTTTATCCTAATGATGGATCAAAAAAGTGTGACCCAAAATGTTGATGCAAGAATTACATACACAATCTAATAAAAAGGAATTAAAAATATAATTACATATAGCATTTTTCTATTTATTTTTTGGATGCAATAATGCTTTTCCCCACTTGCTTGAGCTCTTTTGGTGCACATCTCATATATATATATATATTTGTAATGCAAGTTTTTGTTCCATTATGCTACCAATTTTCCATGTGGGCCCAAAACGAGAAGTTTATTTGAAAATTGTGTTTTTGGGCATGTGGAAACCAATGCTAATTCTTCTTTTTGTTTCATTTGAAGTTTGATTTTGGGACATTTCTACGTTTTCCTCATTTTGCATTTCATGTAGATGTCATTTGTCATTGTGATGGAGACACAACCCAAGCACAAAATGGACACAATAGGAAAGGGGAAAATTTTATTAACTATGTAAATATGCTAATACATTCAATACAGAGAAAATAGACTTGAAAACATGCCATAAAGGCTTACAATAGCATAAATCTGGAGATAAATTCTTCTCCTAGTACCTTCTCTCAAACTCCACTCCGAATTGCCTTTTACAATGCCAGAAATGTTCTCAAATAGACCCCGGAGGGTTAAGGATTAGGAATACATTCTAGGAAGTGCTAGTTGGCATCCATCGACCAAATAGAAGGCTCTAGAAGTCACATTAGAAGTCGACACAAAATTAAAAGAATCTAAAAACAGTAACCGAACTTTCGGGAGGCATAACTTTTGAACTGTAGCTTTGATTGACAAATCGTTTACATTTTCGAAAAGCTCTCGAAGCACTCTATAGCCCTATCGATAGCTTCACTCATCCCCCATTTTTTGGCCCTATTCGAGGTTATTTAATGCCCCTAACCTGATGTTGAAGCATTCTTAGGATGTCTCCAAAAACTAAAAAATTGCGATAACTTTCAAACTGTGGGGCCTTTTGACCTGATTCTTTTTCTGGAATGCTCTAAATTGCAATTACATTCATCCGGCCAATTTACACCCTCTAATTTACCAAAATTATGGCTCAATTACATACTCCTATTTTTTTGGCATTTACACGTATCCCAAGGTGTTCAAATACTCTATCCTAGAGCACTAATAGTGGAACTATGAGAGTTGGAACTTTTATTTGACCCAAATGGGTATCCAAAAATGAGAACACATGAAACAAAAACTAAGTGTAAGTACATTTTTTTTGGGTGACACAGGATTGCCCTTATACCTCTGGATGCTACTGCATTAGACACCCAGGGTAGATTGAAAAGTGACCCTGTCACTTTATGAATGGTAGAGGAAATCCCAAATGGGAAACCTCAGCTGCTAATATCCAAGTTGAGTCCTCTATTGGCCATCCTTTCCACTTGACCAGATGCTCTTCATACTGCCTATTTTTGGTGCTCCTACCCACATGATGATCTAGAATGTCTTTTATCTCCTCCTTCTTAGAAGCAAGAATAAGACATGGCTCTAACATCAGCTCCTCATCTGCACCATCATCATGATACTCTATTAAGTCTGCAATGTTGAAAATAGGAGAAATGTGAATTCCATCTAGCAACTCCACTTCATATGCATTTCCAGAGTCATGTTTTTTTAGAATTTTGCAGGGGCCAAATTTCTTAATTTTTAGCTTGTTGTAAGTATCAGCTGGAAATCTTTCTTTTCTTAAGTGTACCATGACTAGATCCCCTACTTGGAACTCCTTATGTCTTCTCCTTTGATCAGCCCTAGCTTTATGCTATTGGTTCATCTTGGTAATGTGTGCCTGGACCTCCTCATGTAGATGCTTGATATGTTCAACAAATTCTTTAGCTTCAGCACTTGTCCTCTCCCCTTGCTCTATCTTTCTCAATTTTGGTGTAGTCCTTGGGCTACTTCCATATACAATTTGGAATGGTAATTTACCTATACTCCTATTTATAGAGTTATTGTAAGCAAACTCTGATTGTGGTAGAATCAAATCCCACCCCCTGGGCTTATCCCCAACTAAACATCTCAATAAATTGCCCAGATTTCTATTTACCACTTCTGTTTGGCCATCAATCTGCGGGTGATGTGTGGAACTAAATTTCAAGTCTGTTCTCAACTTCTTCTACAATGTTCTCCAGAAATACCCCACAAATTTAGTATCTCTGTCAGAAACTATACTCCTTGGGAGACCATGTAGTCTTACCACCTCTCTAAAAAATAAGTGTGCAATATGGACAACATCATGAGTTTTGTGGCATGGAATGAAATGTGCCATTTTGGAGAACCTATCAACCACCACAAATAATGAGTCATTACCCCTTTGTATCCTCTGCAATCCAAGAACAAAATCCATACTTATGTCCTCCCATGGCTTTGATGGAACAGGCAATGGCTGATATAGTCCAGTATTGTGACTAAATGCCTTGGCCACTTGACAAATCTGAAAACTCTGTACAAACTTCTTCACATCCTGTGACATTTGAGGCCAAAAATAATGTTCTTTGAGAATGGCAATGGTCTTATCTCAACCAAAATGTCTTGCCATCCCTCCATTGTGTTTCTCCTTAATCAAATTTTCCCTCATGGAACTCCTTGGAATGTATAATTGACCGCCCTTGAATAACATACCATCCTAAATCAGATAGTCTAACCACTTAGTTCTGTCTACAGCAACAGGTTCTTTACAAGTTTTCCATGCTTCAAAAAAATCAGGATCCTTAGGGTACAAATTCATGAGTTCATCAAACCCAACTACTTCAACCTGCATTACTGTAAGAAACAACTGTCTCCTACTTAGTGCATCTACAACCCTGTTAGATTTTCCACTTCTATGCTTCAACACAAATGTATAGCTCTGCAAGAACTCTACCCACTTCATATGCCTCTGATTCAATTTACCTTGGCTATTTAGGTACTGTAATGCCTGGTGATCAGTATATAAAACAAATTCCTTTGGCAATAAATAATGCCTCCATTTCTTTAAGGCCTGAACTATTGCATAGAACTCTTGATCATAAACAGAATACTTCTTTTTTGCATCATTCAATTTATGACTAAAATATGCAATAGGCTTACTTTCTTGGCTTAATACAAATCCAATAGCACTGCCACTAGCATCACAATCCACCTAGAACACCTTTGTAGAATCTGGAAGTGCCAACACAGGTTGTTTTGTCACCTTCTTCTTCAACAATTCAAAACTTCTCACAGCTGCCACAATCCATTTGAACTCTTTTCTATCCCCTCTTATTGTGTCAGTTAGGGGTGCACATATGCCACTGAAATTCTTAATGAACTTCCTGTAAAAACTAACGAGACCATGAAATGATCTTACCTTAGTAGAAGACCTTGGAGTAGGCCATTCCAAGATGGCTTTTACCTTCTCTGGATCCATTTTAAGACCTTCAAGTGATATAACAAAGCCCAAGTAGACTAACTCCCTTTTTGCAAAGATACACTTCTTCAAATTAATTAACAATTTCTCTTCCCTTAACCTTTCAAGGAAACTATGAATATGCAATAAATGTTCTTCCAAAGTCTTGCTGAAAATTAAAATATCATCCAAATAGACAATAAAATTTTTTCCCAAGAACTTCTTAAGTACCTCATTCATAAGCCGCATGAAGGTGCTTGGGGCGTTCGTCAATCCAAAGGGCATAACTAACCACTCAAAAAGATGCTCCTTGGTCTTGAAGGCTATTTTCCACTCATCTCCTTCTCGTATCTGTATCTGATGATAGCCACTCTTGAGATCTATCTTTGTGAAGTACTGAGCTCCACTCAAGCAGTCCATAAGATCATCCATTCTTGGCAAAGGAAACCGATACTTGATGGTTATCTTATTTATAGCTCAAGAGTCTGTACACATCCTCCACTCTCCATCCTTCTTTGGTGCCAGTACTATAGGTACTACACATGGACTCAGGTTCTCTCGAATTAAGCTCTTCCTCAATAGCTCCTGAACTTGTCTATTTAGCTCCTTAGTTTTAGTAGGAGTCATCCTATGAGACCCCTTGTTAGGCAAACTAGCTCCTAGAATTAAATCTATCTGATGACTGATTTGCCTTACCAGTGGCAATCCTTCTAGAACATTATCAGAGATGATATCTCCAAACTGACCTAGTAAATTTGAAACTTCAAGTGGTATTTCAGTACTACCTTCTTTATCTTTCCTAGGGATCAAAGCATAGCACATACATTGATGTTTCATGCCATCGAAAAACTTCCTTCCATCAACAAGACAAATCCTAGCACTGCTACATACCTTTTCGCCTTCCTTTTTCATGGGCTTTAGGTTGTGGAAAACTCCATCCTTTGTTAGAGAGTATGTTTTTGCATGACCATCATGTATTGTATGCCTATCAAACTGCCACGGTCTACCCAACAATAGATAGAAAAAATCCATTGGAATAACATCACAGAGAACTTCATCATGGTAACTCCCAATTTTAAACTTCACTAAACATTGTTCACTTACCAGGACTTTATGATCATCTTTCACACAAGCAATCCGATAGGGCTAGGGGTGTTTCTCCCTCTTGAGCTCCAGCTTAGAGACCATCTCTTCTGATACTAAGTTATCAGTGCTACCACCATCAATGATCACATCACAACATTTATCCTCAAACTTGCTCCTAGTATGGAATAAACTCCTCCTTTTTCCTAGTTCAATCTCACCACTTAGTAGGACCCTTTCATTTACTAAAGTCTCTCCTCTTTTTGCATCCTTTGAATGTGATGATTATGCATCCTCATCCACATGAGCAACCCTAGCTTGACCCTCATCTTTCCTATCTATTCTTCCTTGTCATTGAGGGCATTCAAAGGCATGATGACCTTCTTCATTGCAATGGAAATAGGTACCACAGAAGCCTCATCTTCCTTGTCCACATCTTCTACCTCTTACTCTCTGAATTGCAAAATCTTGATCACAGGAGCGGTTGAAACCCTCGTTCCTCTGGTTCCTGCTAGTACCCACATCTTCATTTTTCTTTTGGGTTTCATTTCGGCCTCCAGATGACCTACCAATACTCCTTCCTCTTTGACCACACCCTCTTTGTCTCCCTTCAAACCTTTTATTTAGCTTCTCTTCAACTCGTAGGGAAAACTAGTATGCCTCTTCAACACTGGTTATTCTTACTAGACTTAATTCCTCCTGGATGCTAGGTCACAACCCATTGATATAATGAGAAACCTTTTGCTTATTTTCTTCTGCATGTTCCACTCTAATGAGAAGTCTATAAAACTCCTCTGTATATTCTTGGACTGATTTTCTTGGTTTCTTTAACCCATGCATCTTCTTAAAAAAATCAAGCTCATAGTCGACAGGAATGAACTACTTCTTTAGTTTGTCCACCATGAGATCCCACTTTGTGATCTTATCCTTTCCTCTTCTATTTCTTTCCAATTGAACCTCTTGCCACTAGATTTTGGCATGTCCTTTCAGTTTGGCCTTTGCAAACTTAACCCTTTCTAGATCCCTAATATCCTCATACTCAAGGTATTCTTCCAATTCATTGATCCAATCGATCAACTCATCTGGTTTCAAATTTCCTTAAAATACACCCACATCAATCATAGGTCTTTTCCCAAACTTAGTAATGGCCCTAAAAAGCCTTTCCTCTACCTAATTCAGATCTTCCTTGTCAACTTCCCCTTCTGGTCCAATTTCTTCTTCTTCATTATCATCCTCACTTTCGTCACCTGCGACAACATTTGTTCCTTTATGAAGCTCCTCCTACAACACTTGCACCTGCCTTTCGAGGGCTCTAACCTCCTTAGGATTAATAGCTCTAGCCCTTCCACCATGCTCTCTTCATGGAGGCATCTTCTTAACTCAAACCCAGAACCACATAGTCCTGGTGCAAACTACCTCACAGTCGGCACTTTGTCTATACACTCAGAAAAACCTGCTCTGATACCACTTGATGGAGACACAACCCAAGAACATAATGGACACAACAGGAAACAAATTTTTTTAATTAACTATTTAAATATGCTAATATATTCAATACAGAGAAAATAGACTTCAAAACATGCCCTAAGGGCTTACAATAGCATAAATCTGGAGATAAATTCTTCTCCCAGTACCTTCTCTCAAACTCCACTCCGAACTACCTTTTATAATGCCAAAAATGTTCTTAAATAAACCCTGGAGGGTTAAGGATTAGGAATACATTCTAGGAAGTGCTATTTGGCATCCACCGACCAAATAGAAGGCTCTAGAAGTTGCATTAGAAGTCGGCAAAAAATTAGAAGAATCCAAAAATGGTAACCGAACTTTCGGGAGGCATAACTTTTGAACCGTAGCTCTAATTAATGAATCGTTTACATTTTTTAAAAGCTCTCAAAGTGCTCTATAGCCCTATGGACCAGCTTCACTCGTCCCCAATTTTCAGCCCTATTTGAGGTCATTTAATGCCCCTAACCTGACTTTGAAGCATTCTTAGGATGTCTCAAAAAACTAAAAAATTGTGATAACTTTCAAACCGTGGGGCCTTTTGACCTGATTCTTTTTCTAGAATGTTCTAAATTACAATTAAATTCATCCAACCAATTTAAACCCTCTAATTTACCATAATTATGTCTCAATTACATACTCCTATTTTTTGGCATTTACATGTATCCCAAGGTGTTCAAATACTCTATCCTAGAACATTGATAGTGGAACTGTGAGAGTTGGAACCTTTATTTGACCCAAATGGGTATCCAAAAATGAAAACACATGAAACATAAAATAAGTCTAAGTACAATTTTTTGGGTGACACAGGATTGCCCTTATACCTCTGGATGCTCCTGCATCAGACACCCAGGGTAGATTGAAAAGTGACCCTATCACTTTATGAATGGTAGAGGAAATCCCAAATGGGAAACCTTAGCTGCTGATATCCAAGTTGAGTCCTCTATTGAACGTCCTTTCCACTTGACCAAATACTTCCTATTTCTGGTGCTCCTACCCACACGATGATCTAGAATGTCTTCTATCTCCTCCTTCTTAGAAGCAAGAATCAAACATGGCTCTAACAACAGCTCCTCATCTGCACCATCATCATGATACTCTATTAAGTCTTCAATGTTGAAAATAGGAGAAATGTGACTTCCATCTAGCAACTCCACTTCATATGCATTTCCCAAGTCATGTTTCTTCAAAATTTTGGAGGGGCCAAATTTCTTCATTTTCAGCTTGTTGTAAGTACTGGCTGGAAATCTTTCTTTTCTTAAGTGTACCATAATTGGATCCCCTACTTGGAACTCCTTATGTCTTCTACTTTGATCAGCCCTAGCTTTATACTATTGGTTCATCTTGGTAATGTGTGCCTGGACCTCCTCATGTAGATGCTTGATATGTTCAGAAAATTCTTCAGCTTCAACACTTGTCCTCTCCCCTTGCTCTATCTTCCTCAATTCTGGTGCAGTCCTTGGGCTACTTCTATATACAATTTGGAATAGTGATTTACCTGTACTCCTATTTATAGAGTTATTGTAAGGAAACTCTGATTATGGTAGAATCAAATCCCACCCCCTGGGCTTATCCCCAACTAAACATCTCAATAAATTGCCTAGACTTCTGTTTACCACTTTTGTTTGGCTGTGAGTCTGTGGGTGATGTGTGGAACTAAATTTCAAGTCTATTCTCAACTTCTTCCACAATGTTCTTCAGAAATACCCCACAAATTTAGTATCTCTGTCAAAAACTATACTCCTTGGGAGACCATGTAGTCTTACCACCTCTCTGAAAAACAAGTGTACAATATGGACAATACTATGAGTTTTGTGGCATGGAATGAAATGTGCCATTTTGGAGAACCTATCAACCACCACAAATACTGAGTCATTACCCCTTTGTGTTCTTTGCAATCCAAGAACAAAATCCATACTTATGTCCTCCCATGCTTTGATGGAACATGCAATGGATGATATAGTCCAGTATTGTGACTAAATCATTTGGCCACTTGACAAATCTGACAACTCTGTACAAACTTCTTCACATCCTATGACATTTGAGGCCAAAAATAATGTTCTTTGAGAATGGCAATGGTCTTATCTCAACCAAAATGTCTTGCCATCCCTCCACTGTGTTTCTCCTTAATCAAATTTTCCCTCATGGAACTCCTTGGAATGCATAATTGACTGCCCTTGAATAACATACCATCCTGAATCAGATAGTCTAACCACTTAGTTTTGTCTATAGCAATAGGTTCTTTACAAGCTTTCCATGCTTCAACAAAATTAGGATCCTCAGGGTACAGATTCTTGAGTTCATCAAACCTAACTACTTCAACCTGCATTACTGTAAGCAACAACTGTCTCCTACTTAGTGCATTTGCAACCCTGTTAGATTTTCCACTTCTATGCTTCAACACAAATGTATAGCTCTGCAAGAACTCTACCCACTTCATATGCCTCTGATTCAATTTACCTTGGCTATTTAGGTACTGTAATGCCTGGTGATCAGTATATAAAACAAATTCCTTTGGCAATAAATAATGCCTCCATTTCTTTAAGGCCTGAACTATTGCATAGAACTCTTGATCATAAATAGAATACTTCTTTTTCTCATCATTTAATTTCTCACTAAAATATGTAATAGGCTTACCTTCTTGGCTTAATACAGCTCCAATAGCATTGCCACTAGCATCACAATCCACCTAGAACACGTTTTTAAGATCTGGAAGTGCCAACACAGGTTATTCTGTCACCTTCTTGTTTAGCAATTCAAAACTTCTGATAGCTGTTGTAGTCCATTTGAAGTCTTTTCTATCCCCTTTATTGTGTCAGTTAGGGTGCACATATGCCACTGAAATTCTTAATGAAATTCCTATAAAAACTAACCAGACCATGAAATGATCTTACCTTAGTAGCAGACCTTGGAGTAGGCCATTCCAAGATGGCTTTTACCTTCTCTAGATCCATTTTAAGACCTTCAGGTGATATAACAAACCCCAAGTAGACTAACTCCCTTTTTGCAAAGATACACTTCTTCAAATTAATTAACAGTTTCTCTTCCCTTAACCTTTCAAGGACACTATGAATATGTAATAAATGTTCTTCCAAAGTCTTGCTGAAAATTAAAATATCATCCAAATAGACAATAACAAATTTTCACAAGAACTTCTTAAGTACCTCATTCATAAGCTGCATGAAAGTTCTTGGGGCGTTCGTCAATACAAAAGGCATAACTAACCACTCATAAAGACCCTCCTTGGTCTTGAAGGCTGTTTTCCACTCATCTCCTTCTATTATTTGTATCTGATAATAGCCACTCTTGAGATCTATCTTTGTGAAGTACTAAGCTCCACTCAAGTAGTCCATAAGATCATCTATTCTTGGCAAAGGAAACTGATACTTGATGGTTATCCTATTTATAACTCAAGAGTTTGTACACATCATCCACTCTCTATCCTTCTTTGGTGCTAGTACTGTAGGTACTGCACATGGACTCAGGCTCTCCTTAATCAAGCCCTTCCTCAATAGCTCCTGAACCTGTCTATTTAGCTCCTTAGTATTAGTAGGAGTCATCCTATGAGTAGCCTTGTTAGGAAAACTAGCTCTTGGAATTTAATCTATCTGATGATTGATTTGCCTTATTGATGGCAATCCTTCTAGAACATTATCAGAGATGATATCTCCAAACTGACCTAGTAACTTTGAAACTTCAAGTGGTATTTTAGTACTATCTTCTTTATCTTTCCTAGGGATCAAAGCATAACACATACACTGATGTTTCATGCCATCTAAAAACTTCCTTCCATCAACAAGACAAATCCTAGCACTGCTACATACCTTTTTGCCTTCCTTTTTCATGGGCTTCAGTTTGTGGCAAACTCCATCCTTTGTTAGAGAGTATGTGTATGCATGACCATCATGTACTGCATGCCTATCAAACTGCCAAGGTCTACCCAACAATAGATGGAAAACATCCGTTGGAATAACATCACAGAGAAATTCATCATGGTAACTCCCAATTTTGAACTTCACTAAACATTGTTCACTTACTAGGACCTTATGATCATCTTTCACCCAAGACATCCGATAGGGCTGGGGGTGTTTCTCCCTCTTGAGCTCCAGCTTAGAGACCATCTCTTCTGATACTAAGTTATCAGTGCTACCACCATCAATGATCACATCACAACATTTATCCTCACAGGCTAAGCTAGTACAGAATAAAATCCTCCTTTGTCCTTGTTCAATCTCACCACTTAGTAGAACCCTTTCATTTACTAAAGTCTCTCCTCTTTTTGCATCCTTTGAATGTGATGATTGTGCATCCTCATCCACATGAGCAACCCTAGCTTGACCCTCAGATCTCCTATCTATTCTTCCTTGTCATTGAGGGCATTCAAAGGCATGATGACCTTCTTCATTGTAATGGAAATGGAAATAGGTACCGTGGAAGCCTCCTCTTCCTTGTCCACGTCCTCTACCTCTTCCTCTCTAATTTCCAAAGTCTTGATCATGGGAGTGGTTGAAACGCTCGTTCCTTTGGTTCTTGGTATTACCCACATCTTCATTTTTCTTTTGGGTTTCATTTCGGCCTTCAGATGACCTACCACTACCCCTTCCTCCTTGACCATGCCCTCTTTGTCTCCCTTCAAACCTTTTATTTAGCTTTTGTTCAACTCATAGGGAAAATTGGTATGCCTCTTCAACACTGGTCATTCTTACCAGACTTAATTCCTCCTGGATGCTAGGTCGCAACCCACTGATATAACGAGCAACCTTCTCCTTATTTGCTTTTGCATGCCCTGCTCCAATCAAAAGTCTATAAAACTCCTCTATATATTCGTGGACTAATTTTCCTACTTGCTTTAACCCATGCATCTTCTTAAACAAATCAAGCTCGTAGTCAACAGGAATGAACTACTTTATTTTGTCCACCATGCGATCCCACCTTGTGATCTTATCCTTTCCTCTTCTATTTCTTTCCAATTGAACCTCTTGCCACCAGATTTTGGCATGTCCTTTCAGTTTGGCCTTTGCAAACTTAACCCTATCTGGGTCCTTGATATCCTCATACTCAAAGTATTCTTCCAGTTCATTGATCCAATCGATCAACTCATCTAGTTTCAAATTTCCTAAAAATACACCCACATCAATTATAGGTCTTTTCCCAAACTTAGTAATGGCCATAAAAAGCCTTTCCTCTGCCTGATTCAGAACTTCTCCATCAACTTCCCCTTCTGGTCCAATTTCTTATTCTTCGCTATTTTCCTCACTTTCATCACTTGTGACAACATTTGTTCCTCTACGGAGCTCCTCCTACAACGCTTGTACTTTCCTTTGGAGGGCTCTAACATCCTAAGGGTTAATAGCTCCAGCCCTTCCACCATGCTCTCTTCATGGAGGTATCTTCTTAACTCAAACCCACAACCACACAATCCTACTGCAAACTACCTCACAGTTGGCGCTCTATCTACACACTCAGTAAAACCCGCTCTGATACCACTTGATGGAGACACAATCGAAGCACAAAATGGACACAAGAGGAAAGGGAAAATTTTTATTAACTATGTAAATATGCTAATACATTCAATATAGAGAAAATAGACTTCAAAACATGCCCTAATGGCTTACAATAGCATAAATCTGGAGATAAATTCTTCTCCCAGTACCTTATCTCAAACTCCACTCCGAACTACCTTTTACAGTGCCAAAAATGTTCTTAAATAGACCCTGAAGGGTTAAGGATTAGGAATACATTCTAGAAAGTGCTAGTTGGCATCCATCGACCAAATAGAAGGCTCAAGAAGTCGCATTAGAAATCGACACAAAATTAGAAGAATCCAAAAATGGTAACCGAACTTTTGGGAGGCATAACTTTTGAACTGTAGCTCTGATTGACAAACTGTTTACATTTCTAGAAAGCTCTTGAAGCGCTCTATACTCCTATGGACCAGCTTTTCTCATCCCCCATTTTTCAGCCCTATTAGAGGTCATTTAATGCCCCTAACTTGACTTTGAAGTATTCTTAGGATGTCTCCAAAAACCAAAAAACTACGATAACTTTCAAACCGTGGGGCCTTTTGACCTGATTCTTTTTTTGGAATGCTCTAAATTATAATTACATTAATCCAACCAATTTACACCCTCTAATTTACCAAATTTATGGCTCAATTAAACACTCCTATTTTTCCAGCATTTACACGTATCCTTAGGTGTTTAAATACTCTATCCTAGAACACTGACAGTGGAACTGTGAGAGTTGGAACCTTTATTTGACCCAAATGAGTATCCAAAAATAAAAACAGATAAAATAGAAACTAAGTCTAAGTACATTTTTTTGGGTGACACAGGATATCCCTTATACCTCTGGATGCTCCTGCATCACATTGTGTTTGGTGTGATTAAATTATCATATGTAGTACTAATCAAAGTTTTAGTAGAACCATGGATCAAAATGGATAGAGGACATCCTAGATAATTTTTACTACAATTCAAATTTACTCTTTTGATTTAAAATGTTGATTTTGGAACCTTGCCAAATTTTACTAGAGTTTTCTATTTTTATTATTTTAAGCTCCTCTACTAACTTTTGGATGTGGGAAACATCTAGTAGCATTTAGGGATAATTGTATCCCATGTGTATCTATTTAATACAATTTGGGGATCCATTCTCTTAGCAACAAGACCAATAGAGATAGATTGTGCATAATCTTCTTGCCTTGGTTTCTTAGTTTATTTATGCTTGATTTGGATTTACATTATATTTTTTGATGCATGTATTTGGGACTACATCCTTGATCGTAGTGGAGCTATGCTTATCTGATGAATCTTGAGAGACCAATATTCTTCACTTGTGACTAATTGATTACTTCTTTTATTTCAACAAAATCTTGACTTTGGACCTTTATGGTCATATGCATATTGTTGTTTCTTTTGCCTTTATATTTTGGAACACTCCATACTTGAGGTTGAGCTCACATGTAATATGTGCATGTAAGGTGTTGATATAACATCTATGAATATAGTTGAGTGATGCTCCTATGTTGAGGTTTGTGTGACCTATGCTCTTGGTTTGAGATGAATGGAGTTTACCATTTTCTTCTTGCTCTTTATGACTAAGATTATTTTATGGGTTTCTAATTTGATCATCTTTTCTCACATTGTGTGTGTTTTTATTTATTTTTATTGTGCCTCATTGTAGAATAAGAAGAGTCTATTAATTAGATAGAGGAGTGGAGCGACTTCTTACATGGATCAGAATTTGTAAGTGGATGGTACAAGCTATGTGAAAAAATGTTAATATTTGGTAATATAATAACTAAATCAAGGTAAAACACATTAATAATAGTAAGTGACTATTTGGACACTTGAGGGTATTGTTATAAGTTTTGAGTCATTACTTGTGTATTCAAGGACATTGATAGAAGGTATCATATCTGATCACTTGAGGGTGTTGATAAGAGATACATAATAAGTTTGATCATTTTGTGGATTTTCAATTGAAGAATCAATGCTACTTGAACTTCCATGAGCCAAGAAATGACAATTTACCTTGATTCCCTACGTTATAGCCTTAATAATTCTAAGTAGTGGTCCTTTTCTCCTAGATCAAATTGCATATTTATTTTCTATGTATTTTTATGTCGAGTGTTCTCCATGTTGTCGGTATATATCTTCATTTAAGTGATTACATCAAAATTACTATACCATCCCTTGATTATTGCACTTTTATGGCATGAATGCTAACCTATTTCTTGTATGTTAATTGTGTGTGTGTGTGTGTGTGTGTGTGTTTAAGACATGTGACTATATGTGTAAGAATAATGGGGTGGGCTTGAGGGTTCCACATGGTAGGTGGGTGTTTAGTTTTCCATTATTAGGGATTTGTGTGTAGGTTTAAGACTTCTTTTATTAATAGTCCCAAAAGTGATGTGCTAAATTATATACTTATGCATTACTATCATAGTGATTCTGTACCTTGTATTGATATACTTACTAGATTATAGTTGATTATATATGGATGTATCAAGTTTTTATTTCCTTAATCTATACTTTGGTAAGTGCATAAAGATGGGGGGGATCAAAAAAGGTGTTTAAAATGTAACTTTTACTCTAAAATCAATGAATTTTGAACTTCAATGAGAAATTGAAGATACACTCAAAATTCCAAGATGCAACAACCACAAAAGTTATAACTCTCTAAATCGAGTTTTTGAACTACTCTTTTTTTCTTCTTCTGAAAATTGTGGATTTCAAGTTCCTCTAAAGGAGAAACACATAAAATTGTCATGTTTCAGTGAAAAACATAAAATAGTATATGGCTGCTCCCACTAAAATGCAACTTAATTTTTTTTAAAAAAATCACTTTTGTGAGAAGTTAGCTAAAAACATTTAGTTCATCCCATTTTATTCTAATTATTTCTTAATGTAAACTTTTTTACAAACTTTGTAAGTGGGACGAACCTAAAAACATGAATTTTTTGTTTGTCCCCTAGAAATCATTGTAAACTAATAAAAAATTGAAACCTTTTTTTTTAAAGTGTGTAGAATGGAGTCTAGTTCTAAAAATATAACTTGTTACAAAATTTGACGAACAAGCCACAAACTAAGCCCAAAATACTACACATTGGTTTTGTAAAAAATTATACATACATTCAAAAGGAACGAGATATTAATGGATTAATATAATATGAATTCAAAAAAAAAAAAAGGTTGGATAAAGTACAGAGAGGTCTACGATATCGTGTCAATGAATTTTATCATTATTCAACCATGAGTAAACCTAATGTAGGGCACAAAAAAGAGAGCAATTTTTTGTAATTTTGCTGGAAAACACATCTCAACTATAGCTAAATGCTCCAAGCCTTTGGGTTGGATCTGCATGGAAGATCTGAGACTTAAGATTGGTGGATTCCAATACATTTAAAAGTGTGTATGCCCAATATAGTGTGTTTAGCTAGATAGTTGATTAAAAGACAAAATTAATGACTCATAAGATCGACAATGACTATACTTAGAGAGGTAGGAGTAGAAGAATTAATAATTTTGCATAAGAGGATAAACAATAAAACAAATATTTTATTTATTTTAGAAGAATCAAATTTTTGGAAAAGGTTGAATAATTAATAAATTAAAGAATTAATTTAACTATAGAATAAGTTGTTAACTGATTAAATAACTAAAGTAATTATGAAATTTTCTCTAATTGAAAAATTAAGACTTAATTAAATTAAATAATAAATATTTTTTTAACAAAAATTAAAAAAATGGACTAATTTAAAAACAAAAATATTTAGAATAATATTAGAATAAATATCCAAAAATTAATTAATCACTTGAATAGAAGGAAATGTTAAATTTGAAATTCAAATTGTATGAAAGAGTTAAATTAATTAAATAATAAAGATTTATTTGATTAATTAAGACACATATTAGTAAAAATATTGCTCAAAGGTGATGAAATAAATTTAAATGTTGTGGCTTCATAACGCACACCCCATTTTTGAGTCGAAAATGAGGACCCTCTTTTTCACTTTTGAGTCGTAGGGACCTTCTCTGTAAAACAAGACATCTTTTGAGACACCTTGGGGAGTAGAACTTCCATAGGTTAGAGTTAGGAGTTAGGTGGGTTCATGTTATTTGGGATCAGGCAGACTGGGAGGACAATTTTGATGCACAAAGGTCAAAGTGCGCACCCTATGCACCCACACACATGTGTAGGGTGCACATTTTCAAACATCACCTTTTCACACCCTTTCAAGGTGATGACAAAAATCATTAAGAAATTTTCTCTTGAAAATTTGATCAAGTTAACCAACTCCAAGGTTCCAGATGATTGTCTTTCAACCCAATTGGTTCTCCTTTGCATCAATTTTCCTTAACCAATTGGCCTTGGAGAATTAGGTGATAATCAAGTCCCCATCCACAAGGGAATAGAGTTGGTGAGTCCACAAACAAAAACTTGATAACCTTCATTAAACACCTCCTCACAAAAATCTAAGAGATTAGCGCACATAGTTGAAATATGCTTTATGGACACCCTCCTATTTGTTGGTCTATGGCCAAGAACCTATTTCCCCTCAATCTCAAGATTTTAGTGCTAGAATTCATGAGGGGATATGTTGAAAACACTGATAAGCTCTAAGTCACATTGATGAATCTCTTAAAATTGGACAAGAAAAGAACAATTATGCTAGAATATATGTTAAAGCATCAAGCTATTGTCAAATTATAGTTCAAAAAAAGCCACTATAAAGGTTTTTAGAATCTTTGACCTTATCCTCATGTGGGATAAGGCCAAGGAAAAACTTGAAAACCACACCAAGTTGCAACACCTATAGGTTGGACCGTATCAAATTGCTAAGATTTTGGGGGATAATACTTCTAAGTTGTGTACACTTAAAGGGGAATGGATTCCATTGCTATAAAATGACCAATTCCTCAAATATTATTTCAAAGTGTGAGTTATTAAAAAAGGGGGTGGGGGGGGGCACAACATAATTGTTTCCTCACTGAACAAAGAAAACTTCAAAGAAGAATCAAGTGGAAGGACACGAGCTTTGTGAAGTTGGAAAACATATAGCTGATAAGCCAAAATATAAAAAGAATGATGTCTCACCAAGAGCCCTCTGAATGGATTCTTGCATTTGGTCATACAATGGTCAAAAGTTTGTTCATGGGGAGATTACTGAAACTCTTGTCAGGCGGTGATAGATTGTTCTAAAACTACCAAATACTCATGGTAACTAACACTAAGGAAAATCAATGGAATTAATACACTAAGTACACATTGAGTATGAAGGAAAAATATATGTGTTTCAAGTTGAGGTCTTCAAATAACCTCCTATAACATCAGGAATCAAGTTTTAGCTTGATCCACGTTAGAAGATTGGTTGCTAATAAAGAAATGCCTTTTCCATTTATTCCTTTTGTCAGGGCTATTTGTTGTGGCTTCACAATACATGCCCCATTTTTTGAGTCAAACATAAGGACCCCCTTTTTTCCCTTTTGAGTCATAGGGACCTACTTTTCAAAATAAGGCATCTTCTGAGATGCCCTATGGAGAGAAACTTTCATAAATCAGGGATAGGAGTTAGGTGGGTTCACATCATTCAGGATCAAGAAGACTGGAAGAATAATGTTTATGTACTAATGTCAAAGTGTGCACCCTACACACTTGTGGAACCACACACATAAAAACCTATGCACATGTGCACTTGTACACATGCGTAGGGTGTACACTTTCTAAAACCACCTTTTTACACAAGTCAAGGTGCACACTTGCACACCTAGTGCACATGTACATCTTGAAAGGGTGCATATGGTGCACCATTTTGGTGGTCCATGCTTATAAATAGGGGACCTACCTCTCACATATTTCTCATTATTCTCTATACTCTACTCGTCATCACACCATCACATAGTCAAACCCTTCATAGCTTTGCTACCTAAAGTCTCCACATCACCAACTCACCAAGTTAAATTAGCCAAGCACCATCACACCCTGCACACCCTCTTAGGTGTGAATGGGTGCTAAGTGCACATAACAACTCTATCAGATTGTGCTCTAAAAAATTGGGAACATGCACGCTAAGTGCACAATTGTGCACCCAACATACATGCATAAGTGCACAACTACACTAACTACACCTTATTAGTACTTAGCCCCAAGCTCCTTCTAGTTAGCATACATAACACACCAAAGAAGTCTATATTCATAGATTTGCA
Organism: Cupressus sempervirens; assembly: GCA_028749045.1. Lineage (NCBI taxonomy): Eukaryota > Viridiplantae > Streptophyta > Pinopsida > Cupressales > Cupressaceae > Cupressus > Cupressus sempervirens. Next base: position 245,983,403 of record CM053792.1, read on the forward strand.
TTTTGAAATCTAAGACACTGAACTTTGGCATATAGACTAGAACACATTCCTTGTGCTATGCAAAAAACTAGATGAGAGATCAAAGATGATCCCATCAATGATTTTGAGTGGTTTTGTGAATACGAAATCACACCCAGTGTCTATGCTTTCCTTTGAGTTGATCATGACATTGGATCAACACTACATGCCTTAGGAGAAGGTGGTCAAAAGTGTAATAGGAGAGATTGTCTTGAACATCTGACCAGACAACATTGATAAAGTATTCCACCTACATATTTTAGATTAGTACTAGAAGATTACATACGACTCAACTGATAGATGGTACAAGGAGAATGAAAGAGAAAAAAAAGACTTGGTGCAAGACAAGTACCTTGTCACCATAACCCTAGGAAATAGGAAAATGGGTAAGGTGGATATGACCCAAGGGTACATGATTGATGCCATTGGCTACAATGTTTCTCTTTTGAGTAGAATAATTGACTTCTTGCAACAAGTCACTTAGAGACTTGGATGATGCACTAATATAGAGACCATTAAGAAGAGAGACCTAAAGATTGACGAGGGGAGTATCATATGTTTTTCCTTGGATGAGAAACTGACTTTAGTATAGGCAGAGCCATAGTTCTATATGACATCATATGTGGTCAAATTACTAGCAAACATGGCAACTAATTATCCATTTATGGCAATACATTGTGTACCCAATGTTGGTACAAAAGAAGCTCTTGAATAAGAGCTCAGAATAGAGATTGGTGAATGACACCTTCATTTTTACTATAATCTAGTTCATTGAAGGGGATTGTGCAAAGAGGCTATCTATGGAAGTTACAACTCGAGTAACACAATTGGGTGGATTATTAATGTAGTTCAACACATTCACATACATTCAAGTGGCTAGAACTCTTCTATTCCCCAAGAATCTTCCATGCTATCCATTAGATAGAGTTATGTTTTTGGAGATTTTGTGACAGTTAGCTTCCTCCTATGAGAGAGTTTGGAAGGTGCATAGGAGAATATGGATATGGTCGATCACCATTAGGCCCTATGGAGTGAAGTAGAAGCAAGAAATCACCACCTACGAGGTGGAATGGGAGAAGTATCCTCTAGAGGAATACCTAGTGTCATGCTCAAATTTTGATAACATTGGGATGTATCAACAAGTTATAGGAAAAGTGTTTGTCCTAGATGCCACCATTAAAGATCATTGGTTGAATTATGTGTATGACTACAAAGTTAAAATAAAGAACTATTGTAGGATGAGTTTTTTACTAGTGGAGAAGGAACTAAACCCCTCAAGGTATGGAAAAATGATAGCTCAAATATCCTAGATCCTCTCTACAATAGAGACAAGATCTTTGAGCATCCCATTATGAATGCATAGGTGGGTAGATAGGAGAATGGTGACATACAACATTGGGCTAGGAATGTCATTGAGATAACAAAGAAATGGGTAAAGAAGCCTTACCATTTGGATGTAATACGTAATGTTCCAACTCTATAGGCAATTAGAAGACTAGAGAAGTGAAAGGGACCTAAGTTACTGTCCCTACCTACCAAGAAAATTTTGCGGTCAGACCTAAGACTGTGTACCAATATGCAAGGGATCTAGCATACATAGAAAAGGAAAATAAATTCAAGGGGAAGAAGAAAAGGAAGTTTGATGAGGGAAAATACCAATAAGACAAAGAGCCCCAAGTTTAGACTGAAGCCTCCCTGTTGTTCCCAAAATAGAGCATAATAGAGGTAGTGGTTGTAGGAGTGAAAATGAGGAAGTTGAAGAAGAAAATTGTGGCCTCACTTGAGATTCCCAAAAACATTTTGGAGGTTGAGGAGGAAGAATAGGAAGGGGATGAGTGTCCCTCTTAATAGGAGGACACACTCAAGAGAAGAGAAGGAAAAGTAAAATATAAACACCCCTAACTACTCAAGATCAACCTATCCAAATTAGTGATGTTATAGATCAAGAATGGGAGAGATGGACTAAATTGACATTGGGGAGTGGGTCAGATTTGTTTGATTTGTCTGATTTTTATTGGATGCCCATTGGGACACATTTAGAGGAAGGAGAGATAAGGGATAAGCCATGCTAGGAGCCATTAGGCAATGACTAGAATATGGTACCTCCTCTCCCATAGGGTCTCGTTGGCATAGCTCCTTCACCTCTTGGAAGGCTAGAAATACCTCCTCCACCTCTACTAGAGAAGGAAACTATGCAAGTGCTACCTCTTATGCTAGAAGAGAAAAGTTAGAACATTACAAAGGGGGAGACACATACATCCCACAAATATAAAGCTCCATTAGAGGGTCAAACATATGAAATAGGGGAATATGCTCTCTCAATGATGCAACCATCTTCCTCTATTCCTATAACAATAATGGTCACGTCAAGTGTGAAAAAACCATGGGTAGCGAAGAACCTGAAGAGAAGAGATAGAGGAAAGGGATTTGCAATCATGACAGTGTCATTGTGTAGCTAGGGCACGTCTTTGATACGCACAACTTTGACATGGTTGACATAGGCAATAGAGACTTGACATAGGAGATACATAAAAAATCTTAAGGAGGGGTTATCAGTTTTGATGCAAGCCATGTGGACTATAGTGTCCCCCTTTTGAGAGCCACATTGAGTGAATTTTATCTCAAACAATAGACAGGATAACATGGTGGAACAGATAGGCTTCCCTCCACTCTATGCCTATCTAGAGACCATTACACCTCAATACTACTAGATTTAAGAGGTTGTATTGGAGAAACATACCAAGGACTAGTGTCAAAGCATCCTGGGTTACCTTGTAATCCTACACTTTTTGTTCTTTCTACCAGTTGCTACTGAGTTCCACTTGTTACCAAGTTATCCTTCATTTTTTGAGTTTATAGTGGGTGTTGAACATTTAGTAGATGCAAAGCTTCCTAGTTGATGCTGAGTTCATAGTTGCTGATAAGTGTTCTTTGGTTGTTGAGTCACCTTTGGTTGTTGAGTGCATGTGGTTTTTGAGTTATCTTTGGTTGCTAAGTTTGTGTTGTTTTTGAGTGTCAATATTTTGTGGAGCCTTTGTTTACTGAGTTTTTTGTGTCTGGTTTAGGTTTGAGCTGACCTTGCACGCATTTAACTTTGATATTGGTAGTTAATATTTGATGTGAGCTGACTTGTAGATGTGCATGCATTTAATGTAAGGTTTAATTTTGTAATAGGAAAACTTGTGGCAACACAAGTATTTAAGGAGGTCTAGGATTTAGTTTTAGAGAAGAACTTGGAGGGGGAAAACAAGTTGGAAGGATATGTGTCTAAAAATGTGAATTTGAAGTTGGATTGTGGATTTGAATGTATTTTTTATATGGCTGGAACCAAAAAGGCCTTAAAACTGGGCATGTCTACTGATTATTTGATGAATCAATAAGTTTTTTCTCTTCTCCTTCTAGAGTTGCTATTCCTTGTGGTGTGTTTTTACTGTGTTAACTCTAGCAAGGTGGTTTAGATAGCTAGGTGTACCTTTGGCCCTAGTCTATATCCATTCTTCCTTGTGTCAAGTGGTATCAAAGCATGAGGTTCATCCTTGTGAAGTTTGGATAGTGTAGAACCCTAAGTGAATTTGGTTGTAGGGTTACAAATCTATAGATTTGACCTATAGCTTATAGAGGGTTATGATCTTGTAGGAACCTAATTTGTAAAGATGGTTTGAGGTAGGATAAATGCTGATAATGCAATATTATATACATTAAGACAAATTTTAGCGAGATTAGATGCTATAGAGACAACCCAGAGGAGAGGAGCACATCTTGATTATATGAGTGATGATGAAGAAATAACACCAAACCCTAATCCAAAACTTGAAGTAGATTAAGATGAAGCAAGATTGTTGAGATTATTGTCTAGAGAAAATTCAAAACCTGCTGTTGAAGTTGTTCCCTATGATGGAAAAATGGATACCAATGTTGTATTTGATTGGATCTCCAAAATGGAGAAGTTCTTTGAGTATGAAAACAATCCTAATAATAGGAACGTGAAGATCAAAGTTACCAGGTTAAAAGGACATGCTTCACAATGGTGGGATTATTTGCAAACTGATAAAGAAAGGAGAGGAAAGGAGAAGATCAAAATGTGGGTGAAGATGGTGAACAAGGAAAAGAAAAAATTCCTTCTTTCTGATTACCAAGTTAGCTTGTTGAGAAAGATGCAAAATATGAGACAAAGAGACATGAGTATGAAGAAGCATTTTGAGGAATTCTATAGATTGGGCATAAGATCTGGACATGTTGATGATTTTGAGAAAATTACAAGGTACATAAATGGATTGAGATCTAGAATTCAAGATGAAATAAGTTTTGTGAAAATTAGAAAGTCTGGAAGAAGCATACCAATATGCCTTGAATGTTGAGGAGATCTTGAAAAAGAAGCCTGAACAAAGACAGAGAGGTAGAGGTGATAGATTCTAGAGAGGTAGAGGTGATAGATTCTAGAGAGGTAGAGGTAGATCTTATGGAGAAGGTGACAGATCTGATAGTTTTGTGCAAGACAAAGGGAAATCTGAATGGAAGAATGATGAAAAAGGTAAGACTGAGTGGAAAGGTGGTAGTTCATATCAAGGAGTTAATGGTTCTTATCGAGGAAGAAGTAGTTCTTATTCTAGAGATGGATTTTTTGGTAATTGTTTCAGATGTGGTAAAGAAGGGCATAGATCCTTTGAATGTAGATCCTCTAAAAGTGGGCAAGTTAATATAAATGCTATGATTCAAGGAGATGATGGGGGTTTACCAAATGAACCTAAGGCTAGAGAAAATTTGATGGTACAAAGAACCTAATGTAATAAGGGAAGTGATGAGGAACATATTTTAAGGAGAATTTCTTTTAAGACTAGATGTAAGATGGTTGGGAAATGTTGCAAAGTGATTATTGACAGTGGAAGTTCTACAAATTTGGCATCAAAAGAGCTAGTTAAAAAGTTGCAATTATAGAGGCTGAAGCATGCTAAATCCTATCATGTTTAATGGATCAAAGATGAGCATAAGATATTGGTAACTGAGAAATGCCTTGTGAAGTTCAAGATTGGACATTATTTTGATGAAGTTTTGTGTGATATTATGCCTATGGATTATTATCATATTTTGTTAGGTAGACTTGGTAATATGATGGATATGCTATACATGATGGAAGATTGAATCAATATACTCTTTGGGTGAATGGGAAGAAATAAATATTGTTACGTCTGATTGAAAGTCCAGATGAGGTTAATTGTACTACTATAAAAAATTGCATGGTTAATGGGAAACAATTTGAAAAAGAAATAAAAAAGAATCAAGTGTGTTTTTCTATAATTCCAAGAAAACTGAATTGTATGGATGGTTTGTTATGCCTTTTGGTTTGACTAAAGCATCTAGTACTTTCATGAGGTTGATGAATGAAGTTTTGAAAAGATTCTTGGGTAAGTTAGTGCTTGTCTATTTGGATGAAATTTTGATATTCAATAAGACTAAGGAAGAACATCTTGATCATGTTAGACAAGTATTTTAGAGATTGAAAGAGGAGAAGTTGATGATTAATTTGAAAAAAGTGTTCTTTATGGAAGAAGAGATCGTATATTTGGGATTTGTGATTTTAGCTGATGGTTTGAAGATAGATCTTAAGAATGTTAAAGCAATTTTGGAAATGCCTAAATTTGAGAATGTGAGTGAGATAAGATCATTTCATGGTTTGGTTAGTTTCTACAAAAAGTTTATAAGGAATTTTAGTTCTATTTGTAATGCTATGACTGAGACAATGAGAGGAGATAAAAAAGGAATTCAAGTGGACACATTGAGCTGATAAGTGTTTTGAGACTTTAAAAAAAAAGGTTTCTCAGTTACCTATATTGGCTTTTCCTAATTTCAATAAGGTATTTCAAGTTGAATGTGATTCAAGTGGTAGTGCAATAGGAGTTGTATTGATTCAAGAGGGTAATCCTATTGCTTTCTTTTGTGAGAAGTTGAATGATGCTAAAAGGAAGTATTCTATGTATCAAGAGTTTTATGCTATTGTTCAAGCCTAGAAGAAGTGGAGACATTATTTGATTCCTAAGGAGTTTGTGTTGTATATTGATCATAAAGCTTTACAATACTTGAGAAGTCAATATAAATTGAATCAAAGACATATCAAGTGGATTGAGTACTTGTATAATTTTACATTTGTGATTAAGCATAAGAGTGAAGTTACTAATAGAGTTGCTAATGCATTGAGCAGAAGACGTTCCTTATTAATAGAGATGAAGGTTGAAGTTCTTGGTTTAGATGAAATGAAAGAGTTGTATGATACTAACCCTAATTTTTCTAAGACATGGAGAGAGTGCAAAGCACCAAATTTGATAGATCACATAAGTAAGTATGATGAATATTTCATTCAAGAAGGTATGTTGTTCAAAGGAATTTAGTTGTGTATCCCTAGAAGTTCCATGAGAGTGAATTTGATCAAGGAAAGACATAGTGGTGGATTGGATGGACATTTTGGAATTGATAAGACATTGAGTTTTCTGAAGGATAAGTATTATTAGCCAAAAATGTATAAGGATGTTCAAAAATTTGTAAAGAGTTGTGGAGTTTGTCAAGTTGCAAAATGAGTAAGTCAAAATACATGTTTGTATACACTTATTACTATTCCTGAGAAACCTTGGAGTAACATTAGTATGGATTTTGTTCTTGGATTGCCTAAAATAGTGAAGGGGTATGATTCTATATTTGTTGTTGTGGATAGATTCTCTAAAATGGCTCATTTCATACCATGTATTACCAAGAAGTATTATTTTTGATAGAGATAGTAAGTTTGTTGGTTATTTTTGAAAGATTTTGCAAAAGAAGATGGGTATTGAGTTGAAGCTTATTTCTACATTCCATCCATAGATAGATGGATAGACAGAGGTTGTGAATAGAAGCTTAGGTAATTTGCTAAGATGTCTAGTTGGAGATAAGGCAAGTAATTGGGAGATGGTATTGGCACAAGCTAAGTTTGCATATAATACTTCTGTGAATAGGAGTACAGGAAAAACACCTTTTGAGATTGTTACTAGAATGTAGCCTAGAGGAGTATTAGATTTGAGGAATGTTACTAGTGAAGAAAATAGAAGTGCTATAGATGAAGAATTTTCTAATTTTATGGAGTCTTTGGATAAGGAAGTGAAGTTGAGGATAGAACAAAGTAATTAGAAGTATAAAGAGAATGCTGATAAGTCTAGAATACATCATGATTTTGAAGTCGGTGATGAGATGATGGTTTATTTGAAGAAAGGAAGATTTCCTATTGGAACATACGGTAAGCTAAAGATGAAGAAGTTTGGACCTTGTAAGATCTTGAAGAAGTTTGAGAGTGGTAATGCCTATGAAGTTGAGTTGCCTAATGAAAATGGATATATGTCCCATATTCAATATTGCTGTTTTATATAAGTATCATGAGTTAGATGATGAAGTTATTGTGTTAGATGATTATCATAAGAAGTAGATTGAAGAAGTTGAAAAGGTAATGGGTCAAAGAATTGGTAAGAGCACAAGAAGAAAAGATTACTATGAGTATTTGGTGAAGTGGAAGAATAGACCAATCAAGGATGCTACATGGATTTCTCAATCTAAGTTGGATTCGGCTCATGTTGTGATACTTGCATGATTTAGGAGAATCATTTCTTCTAGCCCTAGTTGTGTGATGTAGGAGAATCCTAGGTTGCATTGTAATCCTGCACTTTGTTTTTTCTGCTAGTTGCTGCCAAGTTCTAGTTGCTATCGAGTTATCCTTCATTTGCTGAGTTCATAATGGGTGCTGAGAGTTTAGTGGATGTCAAGATTGCTTGTTGATGCTGAGTTCATTGTTTCTACTGAGTGTTCTTTGGTTGCTGAGCCACCCTTTGGTTGCTAAGTGCATGTGGTTGCTGAGTGATCTTTGGTTTTTGAGTGCATGTGGTTGTTGAGTGATCTTTGGTTGCCAAGCGTCAGTATTTTGTGGAGCCGTCATTTATTGAGTTGTCTATGTCTAGTTCCTATTTAGGCTGACCTTGCACACATTTAATTTTGATATTGGTAGTTAATATTTGATGTGAGTTGACTTGTGGCAATGATGCATTTAATGTAAGTTTTACTTTTGTGATAGGCTAATCCATGGCTAGACAATTATTTAAGGAGGTCTAGGATTGAGTTTTAGAGTATAACTTGGAGGGGGAAAACAAGTTAGAAGGATAGGTGTCTAGAAATGTGAATTTGAAGTTGGATCATGGATTTGAATGTATTTTGTATCTGGCCAGAACCTAGAAGTCCTTATAGCTAGGCATGTATGCTAATTATTTGATGAATCAATAAGTGTTTTCTCTTCTCCTCCTAGAGTTCTTGTTCTTTGTGGTGTGTTTCCACTATGTTAACTCTGGCAAGGTAGTTTAGAGAGCTGGGTGTGCCTTTGGCTCTAGTCTATTCCCATTCCTCCTTGTGTCATGGACACTACTAAAGAATTGATGATCTTGGGTCTCAAGTAGGTGTTCCAACAATTAAAAAATAAAGAAGAAGAGCTCCAAATTTTGAGAAGACAAAATGATGTCTTGCAAGATTTTTTGAAATATGTGTCAGGTCTCATTAACTTTGATCACCCTAAGATGGTCGTAATGGATGCTCTAAAAAACAAAATCTCTAGCCTTAGAACCAAGTGACTCATTTTTGGATGCGTACAAGATATGGCACGACAATTTTAAGGAATAGGGTATGGAGATCATGGAGGCTAACATGAACTTATTACACAACATAAAATGGAATGCAAAGAGGCTTGTGATAGTGGCTAATAAGGATTTTGGGCTAATGGATGAAGTGTCCACCTAGACTAATGACCTAGAGGCATTACAAATAATAAGGTCCAAAGATACTAGATGTTGCTTAATGTTTATAGAGGGGAAGAGCTAGATAATATTGATGATTGGATCAAGAAGATACAATCAGGAAATAAGGTCATGTTGGCATTTTATGAGGACATCTAGGAGATGCATGCTAGAACTCAGGCCCAAAATTTAGAAATAGATAAGTATTATAGCACAACTAGTTTGGATATTTTTGATGATGACTTTGAGACACATATATGCTCGATGGAAATGGTAGTGCAATAATTATGAGAAAATTTTGAAGACATGTCCTCTAAGGATGATATGTGACATATTCAAAGCTAAAGAGACATTGAAAGAGTTGGACTTTAAAGAAAATGAATTTACAAAAGTGAGGTAAGAGGTTTGAGATCTTCACAAAGAAGTGAGAGGAAAATATCAAGCCTTAGAAATACCAGAGCCTTAGGAGATTACTCCTACCATCAAGAAGTTCAAGGAAACACACTGAGACATAATTTTGGTAGAGGGTCAAGAAGACCCAGATGCTGAAAACAAAAATTTCAGGCTTAGAAAAATCCTATCAATTTTGACCATGTGATACCTGAAGGTGTGTAGGTGTACAATTTTCAAAGGTATGTAGGTGTGCCAATATTTTGATCATGTGTTGGTGCCAAAAATTAATTGAAAATTCTAATTTTTGAGCATTTCATGTACCAAAAATGCATTTTGCTGGTAGTTTAACTTGTAGAGACACACAAAGAAGGTCGAGTTTGCAATTTTAGAAGTCTCAGAGACTCCCAGATCATCTAAAGTATTCTCTGTTGTTATCTCTTTCTTATTTGGAGTCATGTAGAGGTATATGCATCATGTAATTAATAAAATAAAGACTGCAGAACTACTTAGCATGTAGTTACAAGTCTGTTTGTACATAATTTTCTTAAAATTAATATTTTTAGCATGCTTTTTGCAAGGAAAAGCCCTAGATCCAAAAATTTCATGAAGCAACAATTTCTTATAAATAGAGAGATGTAATATGTATTCAAGGCCAATATTTTGACGCAATAAAGTATGCTATTGATGCTCTCATTCTATATGTAGCATTTCTTGTTGGAATGTGCATTTCCTTTATGAAATTTATGTTCATAAATAAAAATGGAGCCAATAGTTTTGCTGTATGTTAATGCTTGTATAGTAAAATAGTTCTCTTGTTTATCATATTTGTTAACAAATTCCTCAGTTGTGACTAATTGGAGAAAGGGTCATTCTACAATTTTTGCATAGCGTTTTATCTTGTGTGAACCAACTTTCTATGGCTACACAATTTGATGATTCTTTAAAAATCATATGGTTTTCAATAGTTTCTTTGATGATTACATTAGTGGAGTTAAGGATGCACTACTCCTTATTCATTGGTTTCCTTCTTGTCCTTTTGAAAATTTAATTTCCAGACACGTTGTTACTATGACTTATGTCCATTAGGAATTTCATTTTTAGTAATTTTCTTTAATTTCTTGTTACCCTATCTCAATAATTTTCTTTTGAACATGTGGTTAGAATAGGAACTCATATCATTGCATTGTTAGGAAACTTGCATTCATCATAAAATATGAAAAAAAAATAAAAAAATTTTGGTCATGTTTTTTCAAAGTTCTAGAGGATTTACAGATACCAACAAAAATTTCCTTGTGAATATACACATTTATCTTCAATTGAGCTATCCAATAGGTTGAAAAACAACCATCTGGAACCTTTGATTTGGTTAACTTGATCAACTTTCAAGAAAGAAACTTGTAAGGATTTTTGTCATTGTCTTTGTGTAAAACAACTACTCAACAAGTTTCTAGAGCTATAACTTGTTTAATTTTTTATTATGTTCAATAGCTTAACAAGGGGTCTAAAAACTTGCACAACCACACGTAAAAGACATAAAGAAACCCTAATTATTAGAAATCAATTTAGTGAAGACCAGTGGTTTGAATTCAAGGAATCAAGTCTCTTTGTGTTTAAGAACAACCCTAGGGAAAATCATTCAAACTTTATATAATAACTATAAACAACATTTGAAAGCCAAGTAAGTATCTCTATTCTTTCTCTCTTTTAAGTCTATTTACAATGCAAAAACAAAGCAATTATAAATGAACCTCTATGTTTATATAAAGGATATAATGCTAATTTTCTACAATGCTTGCTCAATTTTGATATAAATAATGTGAGTAAAGAACTAATACCTACATGGGGTACCCATGAAGAATGTCCTATTTGAAAACTCTCACAATAAAATTATAAAACATATAGGAAATTCAATAGGAAACATCCTAGGTTTTGGCCCTTATTATAAAGATTCTAATGAATTCAAGATCTTAATCAAAATTAGGGAAAGCACTTTGGAATTTGAACAAGTTAGACTTATTATGAATATATCAAATTATTCACTAAAAATTTCAAGGTATAATGGAAGTATCCAAGACATAACTTTGTTTGAAATCTAAAAAAATTATAGCCCATAACACCTTCACAAATTCCATAATGGGGGGTGATTGCAGTAATAGTTCGGCCTTAATAAACATAATGATAGAGGTCAAACTAAATTCAAGGAGAAATAATTGAAATTATATTAGGGTGTCTACCAAAATTTTCATACCTACCAAAGATACGGTAGAAGGAGAAAGTATAGTGGAAGTTCTTAGCCATCACTTTGATGGAAATCATTCAAATAACAAAGAAGAACATAGGCAACCTCAAGATCTTGACAATGAAGAAAATGAAAAATAGAATCAGAATCAAATTTAAAAATCCATGGGAAGTAAATATAGGTTTCCAACAAGGAATTGAAAGAAAAGGAGATCTTAGAAGAAAATTTAGGCCATATCTTTGAAGAAGTTCTTCCAACAAAAAAATTGGTTATAGAAGAATAAAAGAAAGATAAATAGTTAAACAAAGAGAAAAAAATTCTAAAAAAATGGATTTAGAAGAAGTATTAGTTCAAGACTTTGAAAAAATGAAGAGAGCAGTAGCCAAGATTCAAGGTATGAAAAACCAAGAGAAATGAAATGGAGGATAGAATATTGTGCATTGTACCAACAACAACAATGATATACTAAAGAAATTTAGGGAAGTATAACATCATATAGTCATTTTTGTCACAAAAGTTTGCACCCTTGTCCAAAGTTTTTACCTAAGGATAACCTTGTGAAACATGGAAACAACCTCCAAGCTGTAGGGCTTGAACTATGAGTTTGAGTCCCTAAAGAAGGCTGACTTCCTTTACTATTAGGGTGTACCTAACTACATTTGGAGAGGAACAGGGAGAAGGAGTGCATGAAAGAAAATCTACCTAATCTAACCTAAAGGGTGATGCACTAAAATAGAGTGTTTGACCTTATCTCTACCCAAAAATGCATAGTTAACTAGTTATAACCTCAAAGAATATAGATTCAAACTTTTCTTAATTCAACAACCACATGTAGATCAGACAAAAAAAGAATGCTATAGGAATAGTCTTCACTTAATATCATTCAAATTTTAAAAGTAGATACAATCATGAAAATTATAGAATATAGAAAAAAACATTAACCAGAGGCAAAGAGAACTTGCACAATGTGTTAATGGTAATAGAGGATTACAATGGCTTAGAGGCATGAGAAATTACAATAGTATGCATGGAAGCAATACTAGAGAATCAAAGAAAGATCAACCCCTACAAAGATTATGAAATTTGTTTTTATAGCTCAGACATAACTAAGATATTTCTAACTGAGGTTACTTGACAATCGCCATCATTAAGTGCTCAAAGAATAATTAAGGTGACCCCAACACTAGATTTGATTTGGTACATTTGTAGAGACATGAAAATTATGGAAACCCTAATTGGAACAAACCCTTAAGTAATGGAAATGACACAAACCAATGCTAAAACTCCTCAAAATGGATGATCAAATAGTGGGAAGAGTGTCCTTTGCATTGTTAGAACTTAGCATTAACTTTGTAGTGGTTGAAATTGATTGAAAAGATCAAATTGTGCAAGAAAAACTAGTCTTTCCTTGTTTCTAGCTCATGAATCAGCAAAGCTAACTAGTCAACTTGGTCATGCAAGCAAAAACCTCCATGTGGACCAACCATATTATTTACTTTTTCCACCTCATGGAGCCTTTATGCATTTGACCATACCATGTTTAACTAACTATGCCACCTTCAAACTTAACCATGATGAATTACAATACTGTTAACCTTAAATATGATGTCAACATCATACTTGGGTCTATAGAGACACATGGAAAAATATCACTATGTCACTATGACTAAAGGTCAATCTTTTTCCCATAGCGACATAGTGAGAGATGTCACTTCTACTCCATTTGATGGCTTTGGAAAGTTACCAAGCTTGTCAGTGCATCAACCAATAAAAACATGCCCCTTTGCAAACTTGTCTAACACTTTGTCCTCATCACCATGACCTACACAAGGAAAGGACCCACCATACCACATTTTAACTCATTTCTTTGTCACTATGATTAAAGATTGAGCAACTTCCTATAGTGAAAAACTGACCACCCTTGATCTATTTGCATCAGACAGTAAAATATATAACCAAGAACATTTGGCCCATCACCTTGACACATTAGAGGCTTAGCCAATGAAAAACCAACCATATGCCAACTCAATATAACTCATCACCTTGTCACCTTGTAACCTACACAACATGAAATTGACATGCTGTTAGGAACCTGTGTGTTCCTTCTGTTTATTTTGTTAGAGTAGTGTTGTTGGACGCATATGCTTTGTAAGTCGTCCCGTGAGTATATTTTATTATCCCACATGCATAGGTAGTATTACTTTTCTAGATCGTACTCAGTATGTAAGAATAGGTTGAGGCCCTTGATGGGCACGGACGAATTTATTGTATTGAGCTTGCTCAAAGGAGGCTACCCCCTCGAAGTGGCCTGCGATCAGTAGATTCATTCTGAGTTCTGCTATCACTTTGTATTCTGTTATTTCGAGCATTCTCACGATATTGCTATAAGGAGGTTCATCACATCTGGTATCAGAGCACTCTCTTGGGCTCGCTGGGTGGAAATTACATCAAATTTTTTTTCTGTCGTGGTCTTCAGGTTCCTCTCACTTCTAATATCTCTTGTTATTGCAATAACTCTTTTCAGTTGTTCTCTCTGTGAGTGAATTTTTCTAAGGAGACTGTTCAAAAAAAAAAAAAAAAAAAAAAAAAAAGAGTAAAATTTTTTCTGTTTTTTAGTCGTAGCTTCCTTGTTTGCTTTCTGTTTCTGCTCATACTTCCGCAGAACGTCTGCAATATCATTTCGCATACTTCCTTCCTTGGCGACCCAACCCCAAATTTTACATATCAAAGCCCTAAATCCCTCATTTATCTAATTTTAGGGTTTGCCCTATCTTTTTCACCTCTCATCCAATCGCCACCAAACTGAGCCACAAGATTCAATTCCTCATTTTGCTCCCTTATCCCTCTTGGACTGTTCGCCTCATTTCGCCTCCCTACCCTTGAAACCCTCATTTTTCTGTTTCCCTTGTCCCCAGATAGTCTCCCACCACCCGTCAAACACCCATTTCCTATCTGAGTTTTACCCAAATCCAAGTTTGCCGTAACTAAAAAAGTTTTTGTTTCTCATCTTCTACCCATTCCAAAAAAAAAAAAAAAAAAAAAAAAAAAAAAAAAAAAAAAAACCTTGCTTTATGGTTGTTACGCGTACAGGAGCAAAAATCATGGAAGAAGAAATGGCATCCCTCAAAACCAAACTTCAAGATCTGGATGACAAAATTCTGGGTCTTAACTTTCAGTAGTCAGCCATGAGCCGAAACCATTCAGGAGATACTGGGTCCTCTTCTGGCAATTTCCATGGACCAAAGCTTGATTTTCCACGCTTTGATGGTTCTGATCCGACTGGATGGATCTATAGGGCAGAGCAGTATTTCAGCTTGCATAATACTTTGGATACCCACAAAGTCCCCCTTGCATCTTTTCATTTGGAACATGAAGCTCTTCAATGGTTCCGTTGGTACATCAAGGCTAATGTAGGCCCAACGTGGAGAGAATTGTGCACCCTCATTTTGGAGCGCTTTGGCCCTAGTTCCTTTGATGATTTCACAGGAGCACTCACTAAACTGCGTCAAACAGGCACTGTAAGAGAATACCAGACAGAGTTTGAAAAATTAGCTAATCACACAGAGGGCTTGTCTGATGAATTCTTCCGTAGTTGTTTTGTCAGTGGTCTGAAGGATGCACTTCGCTTAGAAGTCAAAATGTTTCGACCTACTACAATGATGGAAGCCCTTGGGTTGGCTAAGTTAGCGGAAGACAAGATTAGTGCTCTACAATGCTCCAGATCTAATTTTGTTCCATTCAGAAATACAGGTTCTCACAACCCTCCAGTCATACCAGCTCCCAGAACTACTCCGATCAAGCACTTGTCTGAAACAGAGATGCGAGTCAGGCGAGACAAAGGGCTTTGTTATAATTGTGATGAGAAATGGTCTCGGGGCCATAGATGTGTTCAGCAAAAGCTCTATCTCTTGGATGTGGATTCTCCACCGGAACTGGAAGAATATGTAGATGCTCAGGAAACAGTGGATGATGAGGTTGAGCCTCACCAGCCTGAACCTCCTTCACCAGAAGCTCCACCAGAGATATCTGTCCATGCTTTAGCAGGAGTCACTACTCCACAAACCATGCGGGTCCAGGGTTTCTTCAAGAAGATCCCTCTTACTATACTCATTGATTCTGGTAGCACTCATAACTTCATTGATCCACGAATAGCCAAACAGGCTGATTGCTTTATCCATCCCTGCTCTAGCTTTGAAGTCATGATTGCCAATGGGGGCACTTTACCTTGTAAAGGGAAATGTCGCAATGTGCGTCTCTCTATTGGCGATTATAACATGCGCTCTGACATGATTGCCTTACCCTTAGGTGGCTGTGATGTGGTTTTGGGTGCCCAATGGTTACGCACTCTTGGCCCCATTCTTTGGGATTTTGCTGAACTTTGGATGCAGTTTTCAGCCGAGGGGCACCAACACACTTTGAAAGGCTTACAACCAGGGTCTCTCAGCATCATCAGTTCACACCGTATGGACAAACTTCTTAAGAAGAATTCACATGGTGTCATCGCTCAGCTCCATTCCATTCAGATGCATCCATCAGCAGTCTCTAGCACTCCTGCCGATCTCCAACACATTTTGGACAAGTATTCTGGTGTATTTGCTGAACCTGTGGGATTACCTCCTTCTCGTCCAGAGGACCACCGTATTCAGCTCCTTCCTGGCTTGCTCGAACCATTGCCCATCCCTACACAGATTTGGACTGATATTTCTATGGATTTCATTGAAGGGCTTCCTAAATCCGGTGGCAAGACAGTGATCTTGGTTGTGGTTGATCGTCTCTCGAAATATAGTCATTTTTGTGCCCTCAGCCACCCCTATACTGCCTCCTCTATTGCACAAATCTTCATGGACCAGATATTTCGTCTTCATGGACTCCCTTCTTCCATTGTCTCTGATCGTGATGCAACTTTTACCAGTCATTTTTGGACTGAACTGTTTCAGAAAACTGGCACCAAACTGAAGATGAGTTCGGGCTATCACCCACAAACTGATGGTCAAACTGAAATTGTCAATAAATGCTTGGAAACTTATCTTCGTTGCTTCACTTCCGAACAGCAACATCAGTGGGCCAAGTGGCTCCCTTTAGCTGAATGGTGGTACAATACCTCTTACCACACTGCCTCTAAAATGACTCCATATGAAGCAGTCTATGGTCAGGCACCTCCAGTGCTCCTTCCCTACACTCCCAACAGCTCACCAGTCCAGGCAGTTGACATAGTTCTCCGCAGCAGGGATCAGATTCTTCGTACCTTACAGGATATTCTTCACATGGCCCATAATCGGATGAAACAGCAAGCAGATCAACACCGTTCTGAGCGCTCATTTCAAGTTGGGGATATGGTTTTTCTTCTTCTACAGCCATACAAACAATCCTCCCTAAAGCTAAAAGGGCGTCATAAGCTGGCCCCAAAATTTTATGGGCCTTATAAGGTTCTGCAGAAGATTGGTTCAGTTGCTTATAAACTGGAACTTCCTCCTTCTTCCCGCATTCATCCAGTCTTTCATGTTTCTTGTCTAAAGAAAGTTTTGGGTACCACTGTCAGAGCACAAACTACTCTCCCTGAAATGGATACGGAAGGATCCATTATCCTGGAGCCGGTGGCAATCATTGACCAGCGCACTCGCCAGCTTCGCTCTCGCTCCATCTCTGAGGTCTTGATTCAGTGGCAGGGCATGCAACCAGAGGATGCTACCTGGGAACCCCTTCTTCAGATTCAACAACAATTTCCACACCTTAAGCTTTGAGGACAAAGCTTTTTTCTAAGGGAGAGGGGATGTTAGGAACCTGTGTGTTCCTTCTGTTTATTTTGTTAGAGTAGTGTTGTTGGACGCATATGCTTTGTAAGTCGTCCCGTGAGTATATTTTATTATCCCACATGCATAGGTAGTATTACTTTTCTAGATCGTACTCAGTATATAAGAATAGGTTGAGGCCCTTGATGGGCACGGACAAATTTATTGTATTGAGCTTGCTCAAAGGAGGTTACCCCCTCGAAGTGGCCTGCGATCAGTAGATTCATTCTGAGTTCTGCTATCACTTTGTATTCTGTTATTTCGAGCATTCTCACGATATTGCTATAAGGAGGTTCATCACACATGCCAACATAGTTGGAAGGACAACCCACTAAATAAACTTGGACCCATACAGACACATGGCATGGTATCGCTTTGTCACATGAAATAAAGGTTGCATAATTTTGCAAATTGACAAAGTGATAATTGTGGATGATGAAAGATTTGATGGTGAGTAAGGTGCATCAAAGGAACTAGCCCATAGACCACACACACTCATTACCCTAGCCAATGAGAAACCAAAAAAATGTTGATGTGCTCTAACAACTGCTTGATTGCTTTGATAGGAAAGGGGTCCACCAATCCATCTCTATGTCACATGAAATAAAGGTCATGCAACTCTGTATAGTGAGAAGGTGACAATCGTAGATCATAAAAAATTGACTACGGGGAAGTTGTTGACCCACATAAATATAACTTAGGAAAACACACAATATTATAAGGTTTTTCTTTATTTAGTCTATTTCATATTTTCATGGGATTGTTTCATATTAAAGCTGGGAGGTGACCATTCAACATTTAAATTCACATGTGGCAATTTTGGTAGGAAGACAAATTTGACCAACAATTCTGGTGACTTAAGGGGAATGCAAATGAGCTATGCATAGAACAGTAGCCTACACATCCATTGGGCAATAGATTCATAGAAATCATGAGTGTTCACCCAACAAAAAACCCTAAAATCATAGAAAACATGCCCAAGAACCTCCAAGCTGCCTCTCTACAACCAACACTAAGAACCAAAATCCTTTGCAACCTTTGCAAAACCCATGTGCTCATGGAATTCTTGGAAAATAGGAAATCACATGAAGGAAAATAACCTAACTATATACATGAAATACTCATCTTTTATCATAAGTAAGACTTAAGATATATTCCATTAACTGGAATAGGCAAAATTTCACCATTAGGCCTTCTCAATTTAAAAGTATTGGCCTATTTACAACTAATAACCACATAGGGACCACTCCATAGTGCCTCAAATTTTGAAGGCCTCCCTAGTTTTTCCCTATCTACATCCCATTTTAATACCAAATCACCCTCTATGAAAATTCTAACCCTAGACTTCCTATCAAAGCTCCCTTTTATTTATTGCTGATATGTTTCTAGGGTTTAAATGGCTTGCTTCCTTTTCTCTTCCAACTCCATTAGCTCTACCATCCTTACTATCATGGCATCATTCTCAATTAGCTCCAACTAATGAGCTAGTTTCAGAGATGGAAATTCTAATGAAATTGGAAGCCTTGCTTTCCTACCATATAACAACATAAAGGGTGAATTTTCTATGGCTCTCTTAGGTGTTATTTTATTAGCCCATAGTGCTTTCTTCAAATTTTGATGCCAACACCTCTGATTATCCTCTATAGTCCTTTTCATAATCCTGATTAGGTTTTTGTTAGATGAATTAGCCAATCCATTGCCTTGAGGATAGTAGTTTGAGGACATGCTCAAGTGGATATTATGATTAACTGCCCATCCAGAAATTTGAGCTCCTATAAAAGACTTTGCATTATTTGAAATAATAGTTGAAGGGGCAGAAAAATTGGTCACAATTCCATCAAGGAATTTAACAACTAAATTTTTTTTGGCATCCTTCAATGCAATTGCCTCTGTCCATCTGGAAAAGTAATCCATAATTGATAGGATCCACTTGTGACAAGAGTTGGAAGGGGGGTTGATAGAGCCTATGAAATCCGATCCACATTGAGCAAAGGGATTGTCCACCTGAATTGGATAAAGACGAATATTTGCAAGTCTTTGTTTACCAGAGAAGAAGGAAAATTTCTCACACTTCCTCACATATCTATGATAATCATGGAATAGGGATGGCCAGTAGCAACCAACTCTCACAGTCTTCATTGCAGTTGTCCTTGCTAAAAAGTGGCCACCATCAAGACAATCATGAAGCTCTTTGATCATTCTTTTAGCTTGGTCTATATCCAAACTAAACTACCTCCTTTTAGCCTTATCCAACCCTTGAGGATATCCATTTCCTATTAAAAAGTTCTTCATGTCATCCATCCAATTCCTTGGATTATCATTCCTTGCTTCTTACTATTCTATACCATAGCAAATTCCTCATCTAATTGTTGAGACAAGATCATCTATTTGCAGAATCCCTTCCCTCTTACCAACTTGGTAATTTGGATGTCAACATCATACTCCATTACCTTAGTGATCCATCAAGCTCTCTTCTCATTAATATCTTTTCTCAAAAGAAAGTCCTTCACACTGGCATGGGGTACTAACAAATGGATCTTTTTATGGGATAGAAGGTGTCTAAATCTCTTTAAAGATATTATGAATACAAGGGCTTTCTTTTCTACATAATTGTATTTGTCTTCATATTCCTTAAGTCCTTCACTAAATAAGGCAATAGGTTGTTCTTCATTCTTATCATTTTCTTGAGTCAAGATAGTAGAGATGCTTGACTCACCACCTAAGGTATAAATAATGAAATCCTTCTCAAAATTTGGATTGATGAGAGTAGGAGCCAAGGATATGGCTACTTCGATCTTCTCAAAACTTGCTTTCCCTTCCTTGGTCCATGTAAAAATTGTATTCTTTTTAAGAATGGCTATAAGAGGTTTCACCATGGTAGCTAAATTAGGGATAAACCTCCTTACAAAATTTATTCTACCAAGAAATATTTGCAAGCCTTCTTATGGCTAGGGAGGGAGAGAGAAAGGATTGCCTTAGTTCTCTCTAGATCAATGGTCAAATCATCCTTTGATACAATGTGTCCTAATAATTTTCCTCAATTGGTGGAAAAGACACACTTGCTTAGATTAAGGGATACCCCAAACTCTGTACACCCTATGATAACTTGTTTGAGATGACCAAAATGATGTGCTATATCCTTTGAATATACTATGATATCATCAAGGTAAACCAATACAAACCTTTCAATCATGTCTTTGAAGGCTATCTCCATTTCCTTTTGAAATATGGCACCTACATTTGTTAGCCCAAAAGGCATTTTACTATAAGTATAGGTGCCCCATTTGGTGGTGAATGCAGTCTTGTATCTATCAGACTCTTTGACAAGCACTTGACTGTAACCAAAGAATCCATCAAGAAATGATAACCTCTCTAAACCACTGACTTGGACAATATCTATTCCATGGAAGAAAGGGGATAGTGATCCTTAAGGGAAGCTTGATTTAAGATAATCTAATTTCTCCATTCTTCTTCCTAGTAGGGATACGGTTTTCTACCCATGATGAGTGCTTGAAAGGGAAAATTATATTAGCCTCAATCAGCTTGGATAACTCTTTTCTCATTAATGGTTCAATCTTAGTATTCATTGGCCTCTACTTTTGTCTTACTAGTTTGACATTTTCAATTAAATTAATAGCATGCTGAAATAAACTTTGGTCAAAACTCTTTAAATCATCATATGTCCAACTAAATATATCAATAAATTCTTGACATAGATGAATAAAACTTTCTTGCTCAATTTTAGAACACAGCTTCCCCATGTTTAAGGACTTTCCATTAGCAACCACAACTAGTGTATAATCATCTTTGTTAATAGCCGGGTTCATGCCTTTGTTTCTTGCTTGGTCATCAGGGTTGAAGACACTATCTAAGGTAGTGAGACCCTTAGGTAACTTTTTGGAATTGAGATTGATGATTTGATCCCCATATTGGTTATGCAACCTATGTTAGTTTCTATCCAAGAATTTTACTTCATTCTACAAGAAACTTACAATTTATGTATCATTCAAACACTTGCCACTTGGTGTTGTTGTCGAGGATAGTAGGCCTTACTACCATTTTAATCTGCTACTTCTTTTCAACTTCAAGGTTCTTTGGGATATCATTCGAATGGTTGCAAGTCTAACAACATATCTATTCTCTTTTCTAGGGTTGCTTTGAATATTAAATGCATTGAAACCTTCAAGAAAATCCAATACTCTATGTTTATAAGACTTGAGCAAAACACTCTTAGTGATATTCTAATTTTCATCTAATTAACCACCAACTCGCTATCTTCATATACATTTAATGCTTGAATTCCTCTTTTTGAGAAAGTAAAAGACCCTAGATCAAGGACTCATACTCAACCACATTAGTGGTACAACTAACTTGGAGCCTAAAGGAGTAGTACCTTGTTTGTGTAGGAGAAATCAACATCACACCCACCCCTAATCTATTCTTGTTTCTTGATCCATCAAAATACATACTCCATATCCCACTCATATCTTCTTTGGTCTTTATAAGGTTAGGCATAGGAGATCCTTCTTTGAAAAATAGTATGTACCAAGACCTATCTTAAGAGTTTTTGGTGTGGGGTAAAATTGATATGCATTAGCCCATTCATCTAAGAGAAAAATAGGTATCTTTTCTATAGAAATGGTAGGCTCATTTACTATGTCATTCTCATCCATCTCTTGGATAGTGCAATTCATATTGATGAGATTAGGGGTGTAGGGCTTAATATGATGGAGGTCTAGAGGCTCTGCTCTGTTTGAATCCTTGGTTCCATATCTCATTCTAAAAAGTATGTATGGCCAATCAAAAGATATATAACCACCTATTTGTGCAATGAAATCTCTTGAAAGACTAATAGAAAAGTGTGGCTTGACCTCAACAACCAATATATCTTGAGTTACAGTATAACCAGGGCATGCATATAGGGCCATTTTAACATTCCTAAGGATTTGTATAGTCTTTTAATTCCATCCAACTGTAATACATCCATAACAATGGGCTCATATTTCATTTCTAAAGCATCAACAACATACCTAGGCATCACTAAACTACTAGCCCCTGAGTCAATCATATAGTTGTGGACTAGCTTATCCCCTATAATTAGAGAAACATAAAATGGAGGAGGTCTAACATTTTTACTTGTCTCCACCTCCCTTGATGGTTGTACTAGGCTTGTGCCCCTTTCCATGCTAGGTGGCTGGTCTTTTGGTTCAATACTTCCCAATTCTTACTGCAACAACCTCTTTTGCATGGGTATAGTAGCAACAACATCCCACATGGAAATATTCACATTTTTCTTCTTCATCTACTCTACAACACTGAATGAGGCATTAGGTGCTTTGGTAGAAGCCTTGGGAGCTGCATGTGTAGGGGGTCGAGTTGGAATAACCTATGGGCCATTCATATCTCCTCTATTATTATTTTGTCTTGGTTGTTGAGGGGCATTGGCTTGGTCATTTTTTTCTTGTACATGAGGTATTGCATTTGGTGTTGAAGATTGATTAGGAGCAGGAGGGGTAACATCTTCAATAGCTCTTATTTTTCTCCTAGTATTATGAGCAATGTAGTCCTAGTTTACATTACAATATTCCTCCACCTAATGACTCATGAAGTAGCAATCACCCTACACTTTCATATGTAAAGCTTCCTTGGGTTGGCTTTTATTATATTACTATCTTGTTATAGGTTTTTGGATGGTTAAAGACAAATAAGATTTAGCCTTTTGACACATACAATAGGCATAGGAGTAATTGTAGGAGGCGAAAAAAACTTGATCTTGAGCCATATTGTTTTCAAGGACTATGGCCCTACTTTGATTTGCATTTGAGGTAGAAGCATGACTATTCTGGCTACTCTGATCAAAAGAATTGCTCCCATAATTTTGATTTGGAGGCCTACCATTATTCAGAGTTTGATATTGCAGTTGAGGATCCTTATTACCTTGAGCTTGCTATCTCTCCAGAGTCACCACTTTGTTGCTCACTTTATGCATCATAGAGAAGCTATCCTCCAACTTCTTCTCTTGAACTTGCAATCTTTTATCTATGTTCAACATCATAGACTACATCATCTCCTTTATTTTATCCATTCCATTTGAAGATGTGGAAACTTCAGGGGCTAGAGCAAGGGGTTGTGATGTGGAAGTTGTGGGAATAGGGGCCATTTTTGGTTGGTGATTTGGGATATCAGGGAAAAAAGGCATAGGAGGCCTTGGAGCTAACTTTCCTCCTTGTATTAATATGTTTTTTGCCCTTATTGCTATTTCATAAGCATTAGGTAAGGTATCTTCTCCCATGGTTTATATTGTAGTGGCAATATCATTGTTAAAAGCTCTGAGGTAATGTAAGAAGGCATTACTAGGGGTAGGCTTCACTAAAGTAGGTATTCTATCCTATGTCTTTTGGAATTTATAGTTGAAATTGGTCATAAACTCATAGGGGGCTCTTTTTATGGTAATTAGTTGTTCTAAAAGTGACAAATAGTCACTTTTGTCCTCAAATGTTTACATAGTCTTGCTCCTAACCCATCCCAATCTATTATAGAACCATGTAATAGATGACAATATCATTATAGGGCTTTTCATTTTAAAGATGAAGCTAGGAGTCTAATGGCCACATCATCTTCTATAATACCATGAATATTGCAAACATTTGCAACCTCTTGAATGTGTTCTAAGGGGGATATAGAAGTTTCACCAGTGAATTTAGGTATACTTTTAAGAAAAACTATTGATATGTCATGTCTTTGGGCTAACAAAAGAGGAATTCCACCATTAAAGGTGGCAAAAGCATAAGCTTTGGCCATATAAGCAAGTGGCCTATTAATATGAGCTGATGGAAACCTAGGTTGAGATCTAATAATAGGAGGAGTGGAGATTGATCTTGTAGGGGTATGCATTTTTGCTACACTCCTAACTGGTGATAAAGATACTCTAGTCTTTCTTCTTTAAGGATTTGAAAATGAAAGTTCTTGGTATTGAAACTTACCTCTATAATATGCCCTTGTTTCATCTTTGGGCATCAATAATTGCGACTAGGTCTAAAACTAGATGTACTTGAAGCTTGGAGTCATCAAGTACCTAAAGAATGAGCCTCTTGAAGGCTTGAATACTAAAGCTAGTACTATTTCTTCAGCATAATCATGATTTTTTCTTCTTCTCAACACTAGTAGGCTTGAAATCTTCTTGATATCTCCCACTAGCCATGCCAAAAATTATTGTCACAAAATTTTTTCCTTGTCCAAATTTTTTACATAAGGACAAGCTTGTGAAACATGGAAATAACCTCCAAGCTATGGGACTTGAACTATGAGGTTGAGTCTCTAGAGAATGCTGAATTTTCTTACTATCAGGGTGCACCTAACTACATTTAGATAGGAATAGGGAGGAGTTCATGAAAGAAAATCTACCTAATATAACCTAAGGGGCGATGCACCAAAATAGAGTGTTTGACCTTATCTCTGCCCATATATGCACAATTAACTAGTTATAACCTAAAAGAATATAGATTTAGACTTTGCTTAATTCAATAACCACATGTAGATCAGACAAAAAAATAATGCTATAGGAAGAGTCTTCACTTAATAGCATTCAAATGTCAAAAGTAGATACAATCATGCAAATTGTAGAATATAGACAAAAACATTAACCAGAGACAAAGAGAACTTGCACATTGTGTTAATGGCTAAAAGAGACTTAGTAGAGGATTACAATGGCTCAGAGGCGTGATAAATTATAATAGTATGCATGGAAGAAATACTAGACAATCATAGAAAGATCAAACCCTACAAAGATTACAAAATTTTCCTTTATAGCTCATGCATAACTGAGATATTTCCAACTGAGGTTACTTGACAACCACCATAATTAAGTTCTTAGAGAACAATCAAGGTGACCCCAATACTAGATTTGATTTGGTACATTTGTAGAGGCATGAAAATCATGGAAAACCTAATTGGAGAAAACCCTAAAGTGATGGAAATGATGCCAACTAATGCTAAAACTCCTCAAAATGGATGATTAGATAGTGGGAAGAGTGTCCTTTTCATTGTTAGAGCTTAACATTAACTTTGGAGTGGTTGAAATCAATCAAAAGGATCAGATTGTGTAAGAAAACCCAATCTTTTCTCATTTTTGGCTTATGAATTGGCAAAGTCAACTGGTCAACTTGGTCACGCAACTAGAAACCTCCATGTAGGCCAACCATATTATTTCATTTTTCCACCTCATGGAGTCTTCACACATTTGACCATATCATGTTTAACTAATTGCACCACCTTCAAACTTAACCATGATGACTTATGATGTTTTTAACCTTAACTGCAATGTCAACATCATACTTGGGCTTGTGGGGACATGTGGCAAGACCTCACTATGTTTCTATGACTAAAGGTCAATTATTTTTCCATAGTGACATAGCGAGAGATGTCAATTCTGCTCCATCTAATGGCTCCAAAAATTTACCAAACCTATTAGTGCATCGACCAATAGAAACATGGCCCTTTGTCAACTTGTTTGACACTTTGTCCACATCACCACGGTCCACACAAGGAAATGACCCATCATATTGAATGTCATCTCCTCATTGCTTTGTCATTATTTTTAAAGATTGAGCAACTTCCTAAAATGAAAAAGTGACCACCCTCAATCTATTTGCATAAGACAGTAGAAGATAGAACCAAAAACATGTAGCCCATGACCTTGACATGTCAAAGGCTTGGCCAATGAAAAACCAACCATGCACCAGCTCAATTCGACTCATCACCCTATCACCCTACAAATCACATGACATGACATTAACATGTTACTACAGTTGCAATGATGACCCACTAAAGAAACTTAGACCCACATAGACAGGTGGCTTTTGATGTTTCTTTATCGCATGAAATAAAGGTCATGCAACTTTGCAAAGAGACAAAGTGAAAATTGTGGATGATGAAATATTTGATGGTGAGTAAGGTACACTAAAGGAACTGACCTACACACCATGCACAATTATTACCCTAGCCAGTGAGAAACCAACAAAATGCTAATGTACTATGATAGCTGCTCAGTTTCTCTAACTAGAGAGGTGTCCACCAAGCCATCACTATGTCACATGAAATAAAGGCTGTGTGATTTTGCATAGCAACAAGGTGATAATTGTAGATCATAAAAGATCTGATGATGGGCAAGTTGTAGGCTTGCAGAAATATAACTTAGGAAAACATGCAATATTATAAGGTTTTTCTTTATTTAGTCTATTTCATATTTTCATGGGTTTGTTTAATATTAAAAGTGGGAGGTGATCATTTAAATTTTAAATTAAAGTGTGGCAATTTTGGTAGGAAGAAAAATTTGGCTAATAGTCATCTAGTCGAAAAATCATTTTAGTCTATAATTATATCTACAATAAACTCATATTATGTAAAAATATTCATAAGAAAGAAAACAAGGAAAATATTGTCCCTATTCAGAATCTAATACAAAAGTCAACAACAAAAAGGGAACTAGAAAATGTTAATATGGATTCCAATGTAAATCCATCTTCATCATTGCCAAAGGATACAACTATAGAAGAGGCTAACATCAGAAGTAAACTTTCATGTTTATAGAGAAAGGGAATAGAAAGAAGAGACATATCACTAGAAAAATATTCTAAAGGGGATAGTAATAAAGAAAAAATGCAAGAAAAAGATAACAATAAGAAGAATTCAATAAAGAATCAGGAGGGGACGTCAATATAAAAAACAAAGTTGGATAGAAATGGTCTAATAAAAAGACACAACAAATTA
Organism: Cupressus sempervirens; assembly: GCA_028749045.1. Lineage (NCBI taxonomy): Eukaryota > Viridiplantae > Streptophyta > Pinopsida > Cupressales > Cupressaceae > Cupressus > Cupressus sempervirens. Next base: position 246,010,402 of record CM053792.1, read on the forward strand.
AAAAAAAAATTGAAGGAAAATAAATTTGAACTATCATATCCGAATATAACATATTTATTAGAGAATACATACCAATAGAGTCAACACCAATTTTTTTTATCCCTATTGAAGTGTACAATCTCAGAAGATAGGTTGAAATAACTAACTAGGATGTTATAACTATTGAATGGGGTAAGAATGGAAAGCATAAGAACACCATAGAAATATCATTGAATTGGGAGGAATTTGGAAGTTAATATTAATTGTACATTCAACAAGAAAATGGTAAATCTTTCAAGGAAGCAGATTAGATAGACAAGAAGAGTTGGTAACTAGTGTTGAAAATGCCACCTCTTCAAACCATGGAATAAGTAATAGGATAATACAAGAATTGGCTCAAGAACATGAGGATAGAGATATAGATGATTCAATAGTAGTAAGTGTGAAAAATGTGATGAGAAATCAAGATAATATAGGAACAATATCATATTTAGAAGGAATATCACACCCAATATGTGGAAAACAATGAAAAAAATGAGGCAGGAAGTCGCTAGTTGAACTTAGAGTAGCTACAAGTATGGCTGGAAACCAAATCAAGATCAATGATCTATTTCATGTAGGGAAGGGGAAGTTCCTTCCCAAGGAGTTGTGAGCTCACTACATAAAATGTTAGGGGTTTGAATGCCCTTGAGAAGAAACACTTATTTAAGAACAATTTATCACATTTTGAATTTCATATATTTTTAATTCAAGAAACAAAACTTAATAAAATAGAGGGAGAAAAATTTAGGAAAAAACTAGGAATTTGGAAAATTGACTTGGTAGAATTTGCTAGGGCTTCTATTGGGATTGGGATTCTCTAGGATCTTAGGAAGGTCAAATTTATACATTTAGTTTATAGAAACAATTGGATGAAAGGGAAAATAAGTATCCTTAAAGGTGAGGCAAGTTTTACAAACATTAATGTTTATGAACCAATTACAACAAGAAAAACAAGTAGTTTGAAATAAGATTAGTAATTATATGGAGTCAAATTTTAGAGATATTTTAGTTTTGGGGGGCAATTTCAATGCCCTTCTAAACCTAGAGGAAAAGTTTGGGGATCCAAAAATATCACCTAGGTAATGTTAGACTTCAAGGATTGGTTTACAAAGAATACTCTACTAGAAATTCCAACTAACAATTAGATATTCACATGGAACAATAGAAGATCTAGTTTCTATAATATCACAAAAAGACTAGGTAGATTTATCTACAAAGGAGATTTAAACACCTTCAAATTCTCCTTCAAATCTACCATTCTACCTAGTGCTAGGTCTGATCACTTTCCGATAAGGCTAGACATAAGAGAATCATTTAAACCATCTAGGAACCCCTTCAAATATGAGAAAATATGGTTCTTAGATGATGAATTCCTTAAATAGATCAATTGTGGCAAGAGAAAAATTTCAAAGGCTCAAAGATGTTTTATTTTTTAGCAAAAATAAAAATGCTACAAGAAAAAGTTCTTAAATGGAATAAAGATTATTTTGATAATATCTTTAAAGTAAAACTTGAAAATGAAGAGGAATTGAAAAAAACCAATGAAGAAGTTATCAAATTAGGTAGGGATAAGGAAAAATATAATAAAGAGAAAGAGTTGCTAAACAAGAAAACATCTTAGTAGAAGAAGAAATTTATTGGAAATAGAAATCACGTGCAATCTAACTTTCAAAAGGTGATAAGAACTAATTATTTTTCCATAATAGTACTCTAAATAAAGAAACATCAATAGAATCACAAAGATGAAAGAGAGTGAAGGAAATGTAATTAAAAATCCACATTATAATATAGTAGAAGTTTTTCTAAAATATTATGTAGATATTTTAAATAATCAATAATCATCAAACTTAACATCACAAATCAAGATTTTAACCACAATAACTAGATTAATAATAGTAGAAGAAAATAAAAAATTAAATAAGAAATTTACTAGAGAAGAAATTAAAGCAACTCTTTTCTAACTGAATCCTAACAAATCTCTAGGGCCAGATGGATTCAAAGACATTTTCTTCCAAAACTATTGGGATATTCTAGGACACAATTAGTAGGAAACTATCAAGGCAACTGGAAATTCAAGGTCATTACTAACTGAAATAAATAATACCCTTTTAGCTTTAATCCCAAAGAAAGATGAATATAGGGATCCTAGGGACTTTAGGCCTATAGTCTTATGCAATACCATCTACAAAATCTATCTTTGATGGAATTATAATAATCCAAGAACTTATACATTCTTCTCAATTAAATAAGGAATCATGTATGCAAATGAAACTAAACATATAAAAAGATTACTACAAAATAGATTGGCATTTTTTTGTGTAAAGCTCTTAAGGCTTTTGACTTTTCTCACTAATGGATCAATCTAATATATAACTAAATTTCAACACCTAAAATATTCCTTCTCAAATTAATGGTAGCCCAGAAGGTTTTTTTAATATATCAAGATGAATTAGGCAAGGGGACCTAATATTCCCCTTTTTGTTCATCATCATGGAAAAAGCCTTTGGAAGAGCTATTACAAAGGTACAATTAGAAATAAAAATTAAAGGAATACAAGTTGTTGATCTCATATTGGTTTTGACAATTGAGTGTCAACACACTTAAGATATTTTCTAAGTTCATGCTGAGCCAGTAATACATGCCAAGTTGTAAATGAGTGCCGAGTCACTCATGTGCTGATACCAAGCAAGTTCAGGTGCTGAGCCAGAAAAAATTACAATGAGTACTAAACATCAGTATTTTCAAGCATCGAGTAACACAGATGGATCTAGTTGTTTGTGATTGCACGAACAACTATGTAAACCATTTTTATGTCAACTTATGGATAGATCTCAAAGATTTGAAGCTAAGGATGAATCTATTTGGATTCCCTATATAATCAACATAGAACCAATCAAAAAATTAGAAGGGATTAAGTAGAAAAATGAATGAATCTCAGTAGTAGATTCATACCTAACCCTAAGCCACCAAAGTCTTTTTAAGGAAGATGAAGCCCCATAATTTAGTATGAAGAAGTGATGCGAATGAAGAATATAAGGAAGGAGAGGGGTGAATTGATTTCAAAGCATTCAAGGTGACTTAGAAAAGTGATAGAGTTGTAGAATAGAGGAGCATCGATACAACATTGATATAATCGATCAAGAGGATCAAGATGGACATAATTGTGATATGAAATCAACAAGAAAAAGTTGTAAATTATTAGATCAAAGATTCTACTATTAATTTCTAAGAACTATATCAACAAGGTGAAATCCTTTGGACTAAGGTTGATTTAACAGTCACTGTAAAATCCTTTAACAAGGTGACATTCCAAGTGAATGTTCTTAAAGTCCTTTAACCAAGCACACTTCTAACAAGGTGTTCAAAATCCTTTAACAAGGTAGGATGTAACAATCCTTTGTAAGCCTTTAACAAGACATGCCTTTCATAGAGCAGATCATGAAAATGGTCAAACTATGTAACCTTAATAGGTGACACTTTATTGCTGCAGTAGTGAAGAATTATGGGTAGCATCCCCACCCCAATTTTACGTTCTCATTGGAGGGTTTCTAGGTAATCATATCTAGTGTCAAGTGTTTATGTGGATGCATTTACTTTACATGTTATTTCAAATGTTAATGCATGCATTATTTTAAATTAAAAGTTTTATTGGTTAAATATTAATACTTCTGATTCACCCCCCCCGCAGAAGTATATGTTTCCCATTTGTAATTAGAACACAAGTAACCAAGGGAGTCTTCAAAATAATACATAATTTTTTTTTTTGATGATATCATTCTACTAGGGGAAAGCACTATGGAAGAGGAAAAAAATTTCAAACAAATAATGAGGCCTATATTGATGTAGGAGCATCCTGGGTTGATGTGTTATCCTACTCATTTGTGTTCATTTTGCCAATTTTTCTTGAGTTATAGTCATTTATGAGTTGTAACAATTTCCGAGTGCCAATAATTTTGTAGTATAATCCAAGTTGGAGTTATCCCACATCATGTTAACACTCGGGTAAGTGTGTTATCTCATCTCACTCTTTAGTGTGTGCCAAGTTCCATAGTGTGTGCCGAGCTATCCTTCATGTGCCAAGTTATCTATTATGTGTTGAGTGATCCTTAATGTGTTGGGTTTTCCTATTGATGTTGAGCGTTAGCATTTTGGACAAGTTTTTTACATTTTTGAAGTTAGCCATTTTGTGAGATTAATTCTGATTGTGACATTTATGATAAGATCTTGTCTTGAGATGTGTCCAAACTATTGTTGGGTCGGCCTTTCTATTAAGTAATGATCTAGAATGTTTTATAAGCCATTTTGGCAAGTATAAAGAGGGTGTTTAGGCATAGAGTCAGGGCAGAATAGAAATTTTATAAAGTTGGTTGCATTTGTGTCTAGAAGTGTGAATTTGAAGTTGGATCTTGGATTTGGAATGTATTTTGTATCTAGCCATAACCCAAAAGGCCTTACAGCTCAACATTTATCCTGATAATTTCATGAATTAATAAAAGTATCTTGTTCTCAGTGTGTGGTGCTATTATCCTTGTGTGTTTGCTTCCATTATGTTTACTCTGCAAGGTTGGTTTGGATTGCTAGGTGTGCCTTTCACCCTAGTTATTCTTGCCATCCTTGTGTTAGGTGGTATCAGAGCTTGAGGTTCATCCTTGTGAAGATTGGATTATGTAGGACCCTAATTTGGATTTGGTTGTAGGGTTGTAGATCTATGGATTTGACCTATAACTTGTAGATGGTTATGATCTTGTGGGAACCTAATTTGTAGAGATGGCTTGTGGCAAGGGAAATGCTAATAATACCATATTGGATACATTGAGACAAATTGCAGCCATATTAGATATTGTGGAGACAACCTAGAGGAGAGGAGTGCATCTTGAGGATGTGAGAGATGATGAAGTGGTAGCACCAAACCCTAATCTAGAACTTGAAGAAGATCAAGAAGAGGAAAGATTGCTGAGGGTATTATCTAGGGCACATTCGAAGCCTACTATAGAAGTTGTTCCTTGTGATGGAAATTGGACACAAATGCTATGTTGGATTAGATCTCTAATATGGAGAATTTATTTGAGTATGAAAACACTCTTGATAATAGGAAGGTGAAACTTGTAGTTACTAGGTTTAAAGGTCATGCTTCACTGTGGTGGGAGCATTTACAATCTAATAGATAGAGGAGAGGAAAAGAGAAGATCAAGACTTGGCTGAAGATGGTAAACAAGGTAAAGAAAAAATTCCTTCCTATTGAATATCAAGTTAGCTTGTTGAGAAAGATGCAAAATTTGAGGCAAAGAGACATGACTGTGAAAGAATATAATGATGAATTCTATAGATTGGACATCAGATCTGGACACATGGATAATGATATTGAGAAAATTGCAAGATATCCAAATGGATTGAGATCTAGAATTCAAGATGAAATAAGTTTTGAGAATTGGAAAATGTAGAAGAAGAATATCAATATGCATTGAAAGATGAGGAGAACTTGATAGAGAAGCATGCAAAAATACAAAGAGGTAGAGGTGGTAGATTCCAGAGAGGCAGAGGTAGATCTTATGGTGAAGGTGGTAGATCTAATAGTTTAGTGTAGAATAAAGGAGAAAAAGACAAGACGGAGTGGAAAGGTGGTAGTTCATAGTGAGGAGGTATTAGTTCTTACCAAGGAAGAGGTAATTCTTATTCTAGATGTGGTTTTCATGATAATTTTTTTAGATGTGGTAAAGAAGGGCATAGATCTTTTGAATGTAGATCTTTTGAAAGTGGGAAAAATAATAGAAACACTATGATTCAAGGAGACATTGAGAGTTCACCAAGTAGGCCTAAGGGTGGAGAAAATCTAATGGTGAGAAGAACCTTATGTAATAGGGAAGTGATAAGGAACTTGTCCTTAGAAGAAGTCTTTTCAAGACTAGATGTAAGATGGCTCGAAAATATTGCAAGGTGATCATTGATAGTGGAAGTTCAACAAATTTGGCATTAGAAGAGCTGGTTAGAAAGTTGTAGTTGCAAAAGTTGAAACATCCCAATCCCTATCATGTTTCATGGATCAAAGATGAGCATAAGATATTGGTAAGTGAACAATGTGTTGTGAAGTTCAAGATTGGACGTTACTTTGATGAAGTACTGTGTGGTATTATACCTATGGATTATTGTCATATTTTTTTGGGTAGACCTTGGCAATATGATAGATATGCTATACATGATGGAAGATTGAATTGAAACACTCTTTGGGTGAATGGAAAGAAGAAAATATTGCTACCTTTGATTGAAAGTCCAAATGAGGTTAATTGTACTGCACTAAAAGTTTGCATGGTTAATGGGAAACAATTTGAAAAATAAGTAAAGAAGAATCAAGTCTATTTTGGCATAATTCCTAGAGGATTGAGTTTGGATAGTAAAGACTAAGTGACAGTAGAAGCTAGTAATGACTAAGTGACAATAGATAGTGGTAGTCGAGTACTAGAAGAAATTATAGAATTACTGAGTGAGTATAAGGATATTGTTGCTAAGGATATTCTTGATGGTTTACTACCAATAAGAAGTATAAGTCATTGTATGGATCTAATTCCTGGAGCTAGTTTTCCAAACAAAGAATCATAGAGATTGACACCAATAGAGAATGAAGAACTTAACAAACAATTGCATGAATTTCTACAAAAAGGTTTGATTAGAGAAAGTTTGAGTTCATGTGCTGTACTTACTATATTAGCACCTAAAAAGAATAGAGAATGGAGGATGTGCACTGATTCCAATGCTATTAACAAGATCACAGTGAAATATAAGTTTCCTATGTTACGGATGGATGACATAATGGATTTTTTGAGTGGAGAAAAGTATTTTACCAACATTGATTTGAAGAGTGGCTATCATTAGATTAGAATTAGAGCAAGTGATGAATGGAAAACTACTTTTGAGACAAAAGATGGTTTGTATGAATGGTTGATTATGCCTTTTGGTTTGACTAATGCACCTAGAATTTTCATGAGGTTGATGAATGAAGTTCTAAAAAGATTCTTGGGTAAGTTTGTGATTATTTATTTGTATAATATTCTAAGATTCAGTAAGACTAAGGAAGAACACCTTGAACATGTTAGACAAGTATTACAATGATTGAAAGAGGAAAAGTTGATGATTAATAAAAAAAAGTGTTCTTTTATGTAAGAGGAGATTGTGTATTTGGGATTTGTGATTTTAATAGATGGTTTGAGAATGGATCTCGAGAAGGTTAAAGCAATTTTGGAATGGCCTACACTTGAAAATGTGTGTGAGCTAAGATTATTTCATGGTTTGACTAGTTTCTACAGGAAGTTTATAAAGAATTTCAATGCTCTTTTTTATGCTATGACTAAGAAAATGAGAGGAGATAAAAAGGAATTCAAGTGGATAGATGAAGTTGATAAGATTTTTGAGACTTTGAAACAAAAGGTTGTTGAGTTACTTGTATTGGCTTTTCCTAATTTCAATAAGGTATTTCAAGTGGAATGTGATGCAAGTGGTAGTGCAATCAGAGCTATATTAAGTCAAGAAGGTAAACCTATTAATTTCTTTAGTGAGAAGTTGAATAATGATAAAAGGAAATATTTTGTGTATGATCAAGAGTTTTATGCTACTGTTCAAGCATTGAAGTAGTGGAGACATTATTTGATTCCTAAGGAGTTTTTGTTTTATACTGATCATAAAGCTTTACAGTACTTGGGAAGTCAACATAAATTGAACCAAAGATATATGAAGTGGGTTGAGTATTTCCAAAGTTTTACATGTGTGATCAAGAATAAGATTGGAGTTACTAAAAAATGTGCTAATGCATTGAGTGGAAGATGTTCTTTGTTGACATAAGTGAAGGTTGAAGTTCTTGGTTTTGATGAAGTGAAAGAGTTGGATAATACTGCTCTTGATTTTTTTGAGGCATAAAGAGAGTGTAGAGCACCAAATCTAACAAATCACATTAATAAGTATGATACATATTTCATTCAAGAAGGTATGTTATTCAAATGTATTCAGTTGTCTATCCCTAGAAGTTCTATGAGGTTGAATTTGATTAAGGAAAAGCATAGTGGTGGATTGGCTAGAGATTTTGGAATTCATAAGACATTGAGTTTACTAAAGTAGAAGTATTATTTGCCACAAATGGACAAGGATGTTCATAAGTTTGTGAAGAGTTGTGGAGTTTGTTAAGTTGTAAAAGGAGTAAGTCAAAATACTAGATTGTATAAACTTATTTTTATTCCTAAGAATCCTTGGAGTGACATCAGTATGAATTTTGTTCTTGGATTTCCTAAGACATCGAATGGGTATGATTCTATTTGTTGTGGATAGATATTCTAAAATGACTCATTTTATACCATGTAAGAAGACATCAGATACTAAGCATGTTGCTAAAATTTTCTTCAAAGATTGTTAGATTGCATGGATTACCAAGAAGTATTATTTCTAATAGAGATAGTAAATTTGTTGGTTATTTTTTGAGAACTTTGTGGAAGAAGATGGGTACTGATTTGAAATTTAGTTCTACATTCCATTCATAGATAGATGGACAAATAGAGGCCGTCAATAGAAGCTTGGTTAATTTGTTGAGATGCTTATTCAGAGATGAAACACATAATTGGGAAATGGTATTGGCACGAGTTGAGTTTGCATATAATAATTTTGTGAATAAGAGTACAGGAAAGATGCTTTTGAGATTATTATTGGAATGAAGTCTAGAGGAGCATTAGATCTAAGGGATGTTGCTAGTGAAGAGAAGAGAAGCTCCATAGGAGAAGAATTTGCTAATTTTATGGAGTCTTGCATAAGGAAGTGAATCCAAAGTTGGAACAAAGCAATCAAAAGTACAAGGAGAATGTTGATAAGTCTAGAAGACATCATGTATTTGAAGTTGGTGATGAGGTTATGGTTCATTTGAAGAAAGAAAGATATATGGTTGGAACATAAAAAAATTTGAAGATGAATAAGTTTAGAGCTTGTAAGATCTTAAAGAAGTTTGACAATGGAAATGCTTATGAATTTGAGTTACTTGATGACATGGATATATCTCTTATATTGAATGTTGCTTATCTATATAAATATCATGAGTTAGATCTTGAAGTTGCTATACTTGATGATTATCCTAATAAGCATATTGAAGAAGTTGAATAGTTATTGGATTAGAGAGTTCGTAAAAGCACAAGAGAAATAGGATATTATGAATATTTGGTGAAATGGAAGAACAAACCACTTGAAGATGCTACATGGATTCCTTAATCTGAGTTGGATTTAGCTTAGGTTGTGACATTTAAATGATTCAGGAGAATCATTTCTTTTTAGCCTAGTTGTTTGATGCAAGAACATCCTAGGTTGATGTGTTAGCATGATCATTTGTGTTCATTCTACCAGTTGTTGTCAAGTTACAGTCATTGCCAAGTTGCAACAATTGCTGAGTGCTAGTAATTTTGCAATATAAGTTGAGTTGAAGTTATCACATGTCATGTTAACACTCATGTTAGCATGTTATCCCATCTCAATTTGCAATATGCACCAATCTATCCTTCATGTGCTAAGTTATCCAGTGTGTGCAAAGTGATCCTTCATGTGTTGAGTTTTCTATTGGAAATGATTGAAATGATCATGAATGAAGAATAATGAAACTGGTAAAGAATTTTTTCAATCATTTTTTTGTCATTGATGTCAAACTTGCTACTTGTAGGAATGAAAATTGCTTAAGTGATCCAAGTACTATCAATTGATTGATTGTCAAGGAGATGGCAATCAATAAGATGTAACAAAATTACCTAGAGAAAGGTTGAAGTTATGATGTTGTAATGACGTATAAGAATCAACTAAGCTATTGATGAAATAGTGTATTGATGACATACTCTAAGAGGATGGACACACTAAGACACAACAAAGATGTAAGGTTTAACTATGTCATTTATAAAGCCTAACTAAGTTCATTGGAGAGAGCCAAGCAAGCTAGTTAGAGCCAAACATATTATTAGTTGAAGTTGAGCAAGTTCAACTTTAGTGTGTGCTGAGCAATCCTTCAGGTGTCGAGTAACACACAATCCTTCAGGTGCTGAGTAACACACAATCCTTCAAGTGCTGAGTAACACAAAATCCTTCAGGTGTCGAGTAATTATTTAGGTGCTGAGTAATTATTCAAGTGCCGAGTAACTCAAGAAAAGACTTTAGGTGCCAAGCATTAGTAAAAGAAGTGGAAGCTGAGTAACACAGAAGGAGCTAAGCATCAATAAACCAATGATGCCAAGTTGCTGCATTATTTTTTAAGTCAAAGATTCACCAAATCAGTAGCGATAAGATTGTTACATCAAATTTTGTGAATCAGTTGGAAGATAAGGATGATGAGTAGATGTCACAAAATTTTAGATAAACCATGCAAACCAATTCAAGGAAAATGCTAATGGATTTATCATGAAGTTTCTAGAAGAAGCAATTTGGAGGGAAAACAATACCATTTTCTCAAGATAAAATCAAGATTTGAGCGGGAAATGAAGAAAAAAACTTCTTTATAAGGAGTTACAGGTCAGAGATCAAGAGCACATGTGTGAGAGGGAGTTGGTCATAAGTGTGGTCATGTGAAGAAGCCAAGAGGAGTAAGAACAGAGTATCAAGACTTTGAGTTGATCAATTGATCATAGAGTGCATTGGCATAATGAGTGGAAGAACTCAAGGAGACAGATCTTGAAGGATCAACAAGCTATCTGCATTGCAAGAAAGAAAAGCCAAGCAAAGAAAAGAACTAAAGAGTGATTTGAAATCTGCACAGTTAGGGTTGCAATCTTTATTAGGTCAAAACCCTTCTAATACTCTCTTACCATTGTATTAGATATTAAAATCCTACATTGCTAGGTTAGCTTAACAACTAGGTGGATAAGCCTCAGGAAAAGGATAAAGAGATCCCCGAGAGAAGGATAAAGAGATCCTTAGGAGAAGGATAAAGAGATCCTTAGGAGAAGGATAAGAGATCCTTAGGAGGAGGATAGGATATCCTTAGAGAGGGATGAAAGATTCTTTTGAGAAGGTGACTGTAAATCCCATGGACTTGGGTGATCTTAACAGCTCTAGGTAAATCCTTTAACAGGGTGACATTCTATGTTGAATGTTCTTAAGTCCTCTAACAAGGCACACTCCTAATAGGGTGTAGAAATCCTTTAATAGGGTCACATTTAACAATGTGATGTAGCCTTTAACAGGGCAGACCATCAGAAGTGGTCGAAATCAATTGCAAAATTATTTTGTGGTTATCATCCCCACCCAAGTTTTACCTTCTTATTCCTGGAGGGTTTTTGGGTCATCAAAATCCTTTGTGTTATGGTGTGATGCATGTTTACTTTTCATGATTGTTTAATGTTTAATTGCATGCGCGATAATTTCAGTTATATGTCATCAAAGATTCGAAGAAATTTTTTTATTGGATATCGTTGGACCTTGGATAACTAATTCACCCCCCCTCTTAGTTATTCTAAAAGAATTCTAACAATTGGTATTAGAGCCCACTGTTGATTTGTTTCAAGGTACTAGCAGTAGGAAGATCGAGATGTCCAAAAGAGAAGTTCACAAGCTAAATAAAGTTAACTTGTTTGCATGGAAAAGTCTAATGAAGCTACACCTCAGATCAATAGGTGACTATGCATAGACCTCAATCATAGTTGATCATGTAGACCCTGTAGGACCCTTCACTGCAGATGACATGAGCAAAAGGAAGGAGCACAATCAAGCGATGTTAGATATTGCTTCAGCACCAAGCTATGCTGAGTATGATGACGTCAAAGAATGTGGTACTACACATCAGATGTGGTAAACATTATCAAGAATCTATGGAGAAGATGAAAATGTAAAGAGATCCAAAAGAGAGAGCCTAAGAGGAAAGTTTGATGACATGAAAATGGAAGAAGGAGAGAATGTTGCTCAATATGGTGCAAGGATGAAGGAAGTAGTAAGTGCCATAAGAAGCCTAGGAGGACAGTTAGCAGAAGAAATAGTATGTAGCAAATACTTGAGAACTTTTCTTCCTATCTATGCTATAAGAGTATCAGCCATCCAAGAGCTAAGGTGTGTACCAGGCAACACATTTTCATTTGAAGGAATAATTGGAAGAATCACTACCTTTGAGCTATCCAACTTTGACAACTACAAGCCATAAAACTTTGAATTTGCATTCAAAGCCAAGATGACAATAAAAGACATTGATGAGGTGCAAACAAAGAAAAAGAGTGGAAAAGGAAAGTATGTATCTAGTGATAGCAACACTGATGGAGATGATGTGGACCAATTGGAGGCATTACTAGCAAGAAGATTTCACAGAGGAAGAGGCAAATTCAAAGGTAAGCTACCAATCAGTTGTTTCAATTGTAATAAAGTTGGTCACATTGTAGCCATGTGCACACAAAAGAAAAATTACAAGGATGGAGGCAACTTCAAGAACAAGAAAGAGGACAATGAGGACTATAGAGATAAAGGCAAAAGATGCTACATTGTTGAAGAAGACTTTGACGAGAATGATGATGAAGTAGTCTATGTGGCTATGAAAGATGAATCAGATGAAGATGAAGCAACTGCCCTAGTAACTTGCATGAACAAGAATAATAAATGGATCATAGATAGTGGATGCTCTCATCACATGATTGGAGATAAAATTAAGTTCATTTACTTTACTCAATATGAAGGAAATAGTGTTAGATTTGGTAACAATGCACCATGCCAGATCAAAGGGAAAGGTAGTATCAAGCTTACTGAAAAGATATCATGTGATAATGCATAGTATGTTGAAGGCCTGAATTATAACTTGTGAAGTGTCTCACAGTTAGGCAACATAGGATATAAGGTTGAATTTGAAAATAGAGTTGCCAAGATCTATGATTCTCAAGGAAGTCTAATAGGAAAAGGTGACTAGACTAGGAGTAATTTGTTTTACCTAGACATGGTAGATGCTTCTTGTCTCATTCTTCAAACTAATGATGTATGGTTATGACACAAGAGGCTATGTCATGTAAATTTTGACAATTTGATAAGCATCAACAAAATGAAGAAAGTCAGAGGTCTACCAAAGTTGAAGAAGCCTGATAACACCATGTGCAAATAATGCCAACTAGGGAAGATGACTAAGTCAAATTTCAAAAGCAAGACTTATACTTCTAATGAAGTATTAGAGCTAGTTCATATTGACTTGTGCAGTCCTATTGAAGTACAAAGCTACAAAGGTGATAGATACATAATGCTATTTGTAGATGACTATTCAAGGATGATGACAGTCATGTTCTTGAAACAAAAATTAGATGCATTCCAAATGTTCAAATGGTACTTGGCCAGAGTTGAGAAAGAGACTGGGAAGAGTCTAAAATGTCTCAGATCTGATAGAGGAGGTGAATTCACATCAAGAGAATTTGAAGAATTCTATAATGAAAGAGGAATAAAAAGACAGACATCAGCACCCAGGACTCCACCTCAAAATGGTATAGCAAAAAGAAGGAATAGATTAGTTATTGACTGTACCAAGACCTTAATGATGGAGAAAAATGTTGCACTCAAATACTAGAGAGAAGCTGTAAGTATTGTAGTCTACACACTCAACAAAGTTCAAGTCAAGAAAGGTACAAATGCAACACCTTCTAAATCATGGAATGGGCATTCTCCTAATGTAAAAAATTTCAAAATATTTGGATGCAAATGCTATATATATAAAGAGTCTAGAAATGGAAAGTTTGATGCAAAGAGTGAGGAAGGCACATTTCTTGGTTATTCTACTAGAAGCAAAGCTTATAAGTGCTTGAATGTTAACACTAACAAAGTAATAGAAAGCATAAATGTCAAATTTGATGAGCTTGAAAAAGTTCAAATTGTTGAGAACACCAAGAAAGTAGAAGAATACAAGACCTTTGTATACTTTTATGAAGGTATACCTAGTAATGGTGAGTTTGCAACTCAGAATGACAATTAGCAACAAAATCTAGTATCTGCCGAGTCACAGACAGTGAATGTCAAAAAATAGACAAATTTAGAAGCCGAGCTGTAGAATAAAAAGAATGTTCATTCAAATTTTGAGAACAACCAACAAGAGGAAAATGAACAAATACCTAATGAAAATATGCATGAGGATTCAGATTCTTGAAAATATACCAAAGAGGGAGATTGTTGGAAATGATTGAAATGATCATGAATGAAGAATAATGGAATTGGTAAAGAATGTTTTCAATCATTGTTTTGTCATTGATGTCAAACTTGCTACTTGCAAGAATGACAATTGCTTAAGTGATCCAAGTACTATCAATTGGTTGATTGTCAAGGAGGTGGAAATAAATAAGATGTAACTAAAGTACCTAGAGAAAGGTTGAAGTTATGATGTTGTAATGAAGTATAAGGATTAGCTAAGCCATTGATGAAATGGTGTATTGATGACATACTCTAAGAGGATGGAAACACTAAGACACACCAAAGATGTAAGGTTTAACTAAGTCATTTGTAAAGTCTAACTAAGTTCATTGGAGAGAGCCAAGCAAGCTAGTTAGAGCTGAACAAATTCTTAGTTGAAGCCAAGAAAGTTTAACTTTAGTGTGTGCTGAGAAATCCTTCAGGTGCCAAGTAACACACAATCCTTCAGGTGTCAAGTAACACACAATCCTTTAGGTGTTAAGTAACACAAAATCATTCAGGTGCCGAGTAATTGTTCAAGTGCCAAGTAACTCAGGAAAAGACTTCAGGTGCTGAGCATCAATAAAAGTAGTAGAAGCTGAGTAACACAGAAGGAGCTGAGCATCAGTAAACTAATGATGTTGAGTTGTTACATTATTTGTTAATTCAAAGATTTTTTAGATTAGTAGCGATAAGTTTGTTACATCGAATTGTGTGAATTAGTTAGAAGATAAGGATGATGAGTAGATGTCATAGAATTTTAGGTAAACCATGCAAACCAATTCAAGGTAAATGCTAATGGAATTATCATGAAGTTTCTAGAAGAAGCAATTTGGAGGAAAAAAAAAACCATTTTCTCAAGATAAAATCAAGATTTGAGCAGGAAATGAAAAACAAAACTTCTTTATAAAGAGTTACAGGTCAGAGATCAAGAGTACATGTGTGAGAGGGAGTTGGTCATAAGTGTGGTCATGCAAAGAAGCCAAGAGGAGTAAGAATAGAGCATCAAGACTCTGAGCTGATCAAGTGATCATAGAGTGCATTGGCATAACGAGTGAAAGAACTCAAGGAGACAAATCTTGAAGGGTGAACAAGCTGTCTGCACTGCAAGGAGGAAAAGCCAAGCAAAGAAAAGAACTAAAGAGTGATCTAAAATTTGCACAGTTTGGGTTGCAATCTTTATCAGGTCAAAAACCTTCTAATACTCTCTTACCATTGTATTAGATTTTGAAATCATACATTGCTAGGTTAGCTTAATAGCTAGGTGGATAAGCCTTAGGAAAAGGATAAAGAGATCCCTAAGAGAAGGATAAAGAGATCCTTAAGAGAAGGATAAGAGATCCTTAGGAGGAGGATAGGAGATCCTTAGAGAGGGATGAAAGATTCTTTTGAGAAGGTGACTATAAATCCCATGGACTTGGGTGAGCCTAATAGCTCTAGGTAAATCCTTTAACAGGGTGACATTCTAAGTTGAATGTTCTTAAGTCCTCTAACAAGGCACACTCCTAACAGGGTGTAGAAATTGTTAGGATAAAACCATAGACAAAAATAAAAACTACATGCAAATATAACCAATAACAAAAAATAATAGATCACACAGAAATGAACACAAGACACCAAGATTTAATGTGTTTCATCCAATCCCTGGGCTATGTCCACCAAACAACAAGTCCAATCTTGTTACTATCCAATGATTACAACCTGATTATAGTTCGTAATCCCTTATAGCTCAACATCACTGCAAGAACCAATTTTGCATCACACTATGAAAACAATCCCTAACCCTAAGACCTTTTATACAATTACTAAACCACTTTAGGGTTATAACATGTCGGCCATAAATTAGCCATAAATTTAGTAGAAAATCTACGAATGGCAAATCTATGAATAGTATGAATTTTTTTTTTCGAGGTGATGCCTCGAACCCCACAAAATTATGGAGTATGTATAGTACTTTCCTGGTCAATCACCACAATCTAACAATCCCCCACTTGGGGACTGATTAGGCTCCACACTAAACAACAATCTCCCACTTGGAGACTGATCTTGTAGCAATACCACCACCACATGGGGCTCCCACTGGATCAAACCACCCTGGACTCTACTATTCTTTTATTCATGTTCAGTCTAGAAGACCAACCAAAGTTGAAGAGGAGTTTAGCTTCACCCTTGTTACAACCTTTGTCAAAATATCTACTAGATTTTCATTTGTATTTATCTACTCCAGCTTTAACTATCCATCCTCCAAAACTAACTGAATGAAATGGTACCACAAGAGCAGAATCCTTTGCAAGATGAATGGCACTCTGACTATTTATGAACAAATAATTATCCTTTTGAGGATGTCCCAATTCTTCCAAGAAGAACTAAAGTCATATCATCTCCTTGGCTACCTCTGTAGTAGCAACATACTCTACCTCTGTAGTGGATAGAGCATTAATCTTTTGTAACCTAGAAACCTAGCTCACAGCTACCCCACCAATAGTAAAGACATAACCTATAGTACTCTTCTTAGTATCAATATCCCTTGCCAAATCTAAATCAACATAGCCCTGTAAAATAGTAGTAGAGCCCTCAAAGTGTAAACACTTATTGGATGTTCCTCTCAAATATCTAAGAATTGACTTGACAACATTCAAATGCTCAAATCCTGGATGACTCATATACCTGCTAACGACTCCCATTGCATGGGCAATATCTAGCCTAGTGCATACCATAACATACATTAAACTTCCTATAGCTGAAGCATAGGGTACCTTGGACATCTTATCCTCCTCTTCCTATGTCTTAGGACACATCTCCTTAGTCAATTTCAAATGACCAAGTAAAGGTGTGCTGACAGCTTTAGTATTCTCCATAGAGAAACATTGATTCAATGATTCTCATGTAGTAGCCAATGATTCCCATTCTGCAACTTAATCTTAATTTTTTCCTTTCCAACAATTTGACAGGGTTCACAATCCCCCAAATAAACAAGCCCAAAATCCCCTTGGACATAATCAATGAAATAACCTCTATGAGGTGTAGCATGAAATGAAGCACAAGAATCTAAAACCCATGAATCATCAACACTTTCTAAAGACAGAAGCAAAACATCCTCTTTAGATTTGTTACTTACCACATTTGCCTCCTTGTCTCCATTTGATTTATCTCCTTCATTTTTCTTTTGATTCCAACAATCTTTCTTTTTATGATCTGGTTTCTCATAGTACCAATAGTCATTCGATCCTCTTGATTGAGAGCTCTTCCCCTTTGACTTTTCTCTTGATTTTCCACAATTTCTAGAGTTACTTTCTCTCTCAGTTGTTCTACCCCTGCTTTATTTATTCAAAGCACTTCTTGATGTAGATCCACCTGAGGATTTCCTACAAGTTTCCTCACTCAAAACAACATCGATCACATCTTCACATTTTAGGGTACTAGATCTAGGAACATAATTACTCACAACCATTACCAAGCCATTCTAGCTTTTAGGCAAAGAACACAAAATCAAGAAAGCCCTAATTTCTTCATCAGAATTGATACCCACAGAAGATAACTAACTAGTAATAGTATTTAACTCATTTAAATGATCTACAATAGATTCACCTTTTTCCATTTTCATATTGAATAAATGCTTCATGAGAAATACCTTGTTTGAAGCGGAGGGCTTTTCATACAGTGTCGCTAGGGTTTTCATCAATTCTTCTATCATCTTTGCTTTTGTAATATTAAATGCCACCGATGGTGCTAGGCATAATCAAATGCTTCCAAGTGCCTTTCTATCCAAAAGATCCCATTCATCATTTGATATAGTTCCCTGATTCTTGGCTTTTCCTTCCAACGGATTCCATAAATCCTTCTGATAAATATAATCTTCCATTTGCATCTTCCATAATTGAAAGTTCTAGCCATTAAACCTATCAAACCTTAGCTTACCCTCATCTTCCATCGCTCCCACTCAACCGTGAGACTCCCACTTAACCGTGAGACTTTCCTGCAGAGGATAACTAAAAGAAAACTTTGGCTCTGATACCACTTGTTAGGATAAAACCATAGACAAAAATAAAAACTACATGCAAATACAACCAATAATAGAAAATAATAGATCACACAAAAATGAACACAAGGCACCAAGATTTAACATGGTTCACCCAATCCTTGAGCTACGTCCACCAAACAACAAGTCCAATCTTATTACAATCCAATGACTACAACCTGATTACAATCTGTTATCCCTTTCAACTCAACACCACTGCAAGAACTAATTTCGCATCACACTATGAAAACAATCCCTAACCCTAAGCCCTTTTATACAAGTATTAAATCACTTTAGGGTTATAACATGTCGGCCATAAATTAGCCATAACTTTAGTGGTGAATCTACGAATGGTGAATCTAAAAATAGTACCAAATTTTTTTTTCGGGGTGATGCCCTAAACCCCACAAAATTATGGAGTATGTATAGTACTTTCCTGATCAATCACCACAATCTAACATAAATCCTTTAACAGGGTCACATTTAACAATTTGCTGTAGCCTTTAATAGGACAGACCATCTGAAGTGGTTGAAATCAATTGCACAGTTATTTTGTGGGTATCATCCCCACCCTAGTTTTACCTTCTTATTCCTGGACTGTTTCTGGGTCATCAAAATCCTTTGTGTTATGGTGTAATGCATGTTTATTTTTCATGATTTTTTAATGTTTAATTGCATGCATGATAATTTCAGTTATATGTCATCAAAGATTAGAAGAAAAAGTTGTATTGGACATCATTGGACCTTGGATAACTAATTCACCCCCCCTCTCAATTATTCTAAAAGAATTCTAACATTTTCCTGTTGATGTTGAGTGTTAGCATTTTGAAAAAGTTTTCTACATTTTTGACGCAAGCCAACTTGTAATATTAATTCCAATCATGATGTTAATGATAAGATCTTATCTTGGGATGTGTCCAAACCATTTTTGGGTTGACTTTTCTATTATGTAATGATCTAGAATTTTTTGTAAGCCATTTTGGCAAGTATAAATAGGGTGTTTAGGCTTAGAGTTACGGTAGAATGAGAAGTTTAGAAAGTTGGTTGCATATGTTTTTGGAAGTGTGAATTTGAAGTTGGATCTTGGATCTCAAATGTATTTTGTATCTAGCCATAACCCAAAAGGCCTTAGAGATGGGCATGTATGCTGATTATTTCATGAATCAATAAAAGCATCTCTCTCTCTCTCTCTCTCTCTCTCTCTCTCTCTCTCTCTCTCTCTCTCTGTGGTGCTATTCTCCTTGAGTGTTTACTTTGCAAGGTTGTTTTGGATTGCTGGGTGTGCCTTTGGCTCTAGTTATTCTTTCCCTCCTTTCATCATATATGGAGGCCTCAAGACAAACTGTGAATGCTTTAAAATTAGAAATATTATTTCTCAACACTTTACCAAAATTAGAAAATAGCATCTATAATCTATTAGGATATAGGAAATAGACATTTCCATGTAAATATCTTGGAGTCTAGTTAGAAAAGGTGTTAGAGGAGGTAATACTGGAAACCTTATCTCAAACAAATTAGACAAAAAAAAAGGAAAATTAGAAACAAAAATAGTTAACTAAAGAAGGTAAAACTTCTATGATCAAAATTGTGTTATTAGCTATTCCCACATATCAAATGTCTTGTCTACAACTTGCCAAAGGAGTAAAAATAAATATAGATAGAAAACTAAAAAAATCTTTTGAAAATTTACAACAAAAAAAGAAACAAACATGGAGGTTTGGGAATAAAAAATTGGAGTTGTAAAAATAAGGCCTTAGGTGCTAAACTCTTATAGAGAATGTATCAAAAACATGAAAGTAATTGGGTTAAAATATTATATCACAAATATTTGAACAATTATAATCCCTTATCCCTTTTTGAAATCAAGAATCTGCCAAAAATATTTAGAACTTGGAATTTCATGATGAGTTTTCATCTCCTAATAGTTAACAATCTAACTTGGGACATAGGCCTAGGTGATGATGCTTTATTCTAGAAAGGTTAATGGGATGAACTTCCTCCCCTCAACAATTTTAGTTTTTTGGCTAATATCAAATATACTCTTTCTAACTTGTGGGGTTAGTGAGTGAGTGATTATAAGCATAATATTAATGATGGTCAATATGGGGGATGATATCAAAAATCATTTGATGAAACCACATTGTCTAGTCAATAAAAATGAATATTTGACAATATCTAAATAATGGTCATGTTAATCATAAAGAAAGGGAGGATAAAATTATTTGGGGTGCCTCAAAAGATGGGAATAAAATGTCAAAAGAGGATATAGAAAGATTATTAATTCCCAATAATGGGAGAAGATTGACAATTCTCTCAATCTCTCTTGGGATTCGACTTACCTCCATTAGGTAGGTATCTTCCTATGGACTACTATGTAGTGGAGGATTCTAATAGAAGAATGGTTTACAAAAATGAGTTTTGAGGGCCCAATTTGTAGATGCTTTCTATGTGAACATGAGTCTAAAGTAGTTGATCATATTTAATTTAGTTATTCATTTTCTAGAAACAACTGGAAATAGCTAAGCATGAAGCTTAATTAGAAACTAGCATTTCCATACGACTTATTGGATTTTTTGAAAATTTTTCCTAATAAAGGAAATTCTAAGACCTACAAAAATTTATGGAATATTTCTCCATCTATCCTCCTTTGGGAGATATTGAAGGAGAGAAATATAATAATTTTTAGTAATGAAAGAATAGACGTTACCCATTTCCAATTACCCTGATGAGAACAAAATGCATCTAGGGGCAGCTAACTCCCATTATCAACACATCCATTCAGACACTAGGCCAACTATAAGGCATGACCCTTCTTCTACTTCAGGCTCTGCAAAACCTAGGCAGGTAGACTTGTAGATTCTTTATATGGTACCAGTTGTCAAAGCATACACTGAATCTAATATGAAGTAGATAAAACCCTTATTTCTCCTGATAACTTATGAAATAACATATATCTGCAATAGCTAGATGCAAAACAATGAAATTCATAAGCTGAGTGAGGGCATTCTATTTATAGCTCTTCAACATGAAAGGGAAATTCATTTGATTAAAGATGTTGATTCAAAAAAACCTCAAAAATGCAACAGTATAACCAGTGATCCTATAAATGATCAGTGCCTAATCCATTGGGCAATTCCATGAATTCAAAACATACACCTGTGACATCAGGACATATCTCATATACCCAGACATCAGATCTATCCAACCACCTTGTGATTTAGACATCAATGTTCATTCAGGTCTCATTCTCACAAAATATCCTTCTCAAACAACAAGTAACCTTGTTTAAACATATCGAGCATTTACTTGGCCCTTTGGTCCAACAACAAGATACATTAAATATACAACCTGAAAGGGATGCAAATGGGTCTCAAATCTTTGTTCCAAAACCACATAAGACTTACAGATTGTTGAGACAGGAGACAAGAACCAGAACAAAACTAGTGAGATTGTTGCTCATATGTATTCATTTCCTTGAAACTATACATTTAGATGCATAAGATTAAAACATGAAACAACCTAATATCTCAGAACTATCTATATTATCTCTACAATGTTGTTCACATGAGAGTTCTATTGAAGAAAATGGTGTCACAGTCATGGAAACATGTCAAAATACTGGAACAAATGGTCTCACAGTGCAAAAACTGGGATCCCAAATGGTATCACAGCAATGAACTTTTTTCTTCCCAGAAACTGGAACCAACTGGTTTCTCAGTGAAAAAAATTGGAACCCATACAAATGAAAAAAGAAAGAAAGATATAGCAAGAAATGAATTCCCGAATCTGATATGCAATTGCCAGGTGTCCACTTGAAATCCAATCCTCTGTAACTAAAAAACCTCTTTCTTCTTTCATCCCTTCTGATCTGATTTTGTTTCATCATTAATCTATAACAAACTTGCAAAATATCCTTGCCTAATGATGAAAACCCTTTACTTGCCAAAAAATCTGATTGCCCCATGAAAAAGCCAGTGAAAATGAGTTTTTACTAAGTAAATCAAAACAAATTTGACCCTAACTGCATTTCCATTGCCTTCTACTGATATCCAGGTCATTATCTTGACAAAAAAAAAATTTGAACTTCCTGGTATGAATATGGTTGCACTTTCGGTACCTGATAGAAAACCTCGTGTAGCTCAAATTGACTGATACCTGTGCAAAAACTGACTCCAGAATCACAAAGTTCATCTTCTCTCGATTCCGGTGATATATAACACTTCATATTTTGGTTACCGGAAGCGCCTGAAATTGCCATTTGAAAATGTCCCCTCTGGCTATACAATGCTTAGGTCTACAACTCATATTTGAAATTTCAAAAAATTTAAAATACTCTAAAGTCCAAACTTTAGAATACATCCTTTATTTGATTTCAAAAGCCTGAACGTGACTTCAAAAAATGGGAAATAATAAAAATTATTATTTTCATTTGCCTTCATATTTCCCTCTCCTTCCATCCGGGTCAACCAGCTTCTGCCACGTAGCACCCTTTGATTCACTCATGCTATGTCGCTATGGTAACTAGTGAGCAACTTTTGATAGCGACATAGCGCCTACTGTCAGATATGTGCCACATGGCATGATCTGGTGCAATCTTGAGACCTGCTCGCTGCATGACCTTCTGTTCTCTGCCACGTGTCCAGATTTAATTGGCCTGTACTGCCACCTTAGCACGCTGACAGAGTCACCATGTCATCACCCGACCCAGGCCTACTGCCACATGTCATGAGGTCGCTATCTCACTATGGTAATTGATGAGCACTTCCGGTTGGCGAGTTAGCGACACCCGCTCGATCAAGACACGTGTCACCATCTCCTTCCTCAGTCTATTTCCTGCCACCTCATCACGCCGGTTAGTTTGTTTAAAATATTGCTTTGTCATGCTGACGTCAGTCCACCTCATTCGGGTCGGGTCCCACTTTAATTGCTCATGGCCTCCACAAAAAGTGCTTTGTCTTTAGACACAATTCCTTTTGCATGCTATTGTATTTAAATATTAAAAGGTACCCTCCTGCGAGTGATGTGGGATTATTTCTTTTCGCATACTCTGCACTGTACGGATTCCTTCTGCCCTTAACATTGAATCTGCGGGTTCTTTGAAACATGGATGGCTTCCTTGTCTATCTCTTTCAATGTGAGTCTACTTCCAATCGCTTCCCCTATTTTCTTTTGATGCGTGAGAGCTTGTGTTAATATGCCTGCTGCTTTTAACTTTTTTGCTTGCGTTTTATCTCTGTCTTTTCTTTGCGCAGGGTTGCTTCACTGGTGGCGTGAATCTTTATTTGTAGTCGATGCTCTGCCCTTATCTAAGCCACTTCTTTTATCTGCCTACATGGTCTAGATCTCTATGAACTCAAAATTTTGTTTTCTTCTACGAACCAGAAATGAAACGCAGTCCCTTCTCAAACACATTTGCTAGATCTTGCTTCACTCAGGATCTCAAAACATCTTCACAAGGGCATTATTTTTGTTTCAAATAGTGCAATCTGTACACATCTCTCGTAGAAATTTGCCGTGAACAATCTTGGACGTAAACTTCTTTGCATGTCCTGGTAAACCCATACTCGGTGGTTTTTGATGACTTAATTGTTTTCCCAGAGGGTGTGCTTGAAAATCTAAATGCAATCACCAGCTTGGCTCAATGGTGGCAGAAAAATAATTCATTTTCCTATGCAGAGGAAAATGCCTTGGTGCCTTAAACTGCCAATATAGATTGCCCACACTTTGCATGGATCTCCAATGTCTATGGGTGTGCTATATTTTCCCACACAAAAAGCATGTACTAGTTTATCGATTTCAATCCAACTACATCTGGGCATCTTTTTGATTCCTTTATCTTTTATCAAATTTCTTAATAGAAAAACATAAATTGTGGCATCTGTAGAGTTCTGCTCAAAAAAATGAGTTGCTACAAATACTCCTAATCCTAGATTTCCATGTGGTCTACATGCACCAAGAAAACACATCCACACAAATGCCACAGGCTTTATTGGCATTTTTATGATATAGCTTAGAGTTTCCTTAAGATAGCTAGCACGGCTAAGAAGGTCGATCATGCAAACATAGTGATCAGTTGTAGGTACAATGCAATAAGAAAGCCCTCATCCACCAGACCTGCATGGCTGCATGCTAATAAAACACAAGCGTGGCTTAAATGATCAGGATATGTTCCAGAGTGCTTCATTAGTTCAAATAGTTTCAAGGCATCCTTGCAAAAACCATTTTGTGCATACCCTGTAATCATTGCAGTCCATGAACCTACATCTCTTTGAAGCATTTTGCCAAATAGTTCATTTGCCTTGTGTAAGATTCCACATTTTGCATACATGTCTACTTCAAGGATTTCTAGGACACAACACAATGGTACAATCCATTTAGGCTAGCCAATCACAAGATCAAAGTTATAACATGCCGAACAGGGGTACTGACAAATATGCAAATACTGACACCAATAAAAAGTTACAAATTGCGTTTGGAATCACGTTTGAAAACTGATCAAACGGATTCGTCAAGACATAAAAATTGATACATAACAAGTCTCTGACGTTTGCAATACAACGCAAAAGGAATTTCATCATTCGGGTCAACTTGGTCAAAAGTTATTATGGGTCAAACAGGGCTTCCTAGAATTATGAACATTTTGCAAATGTGTGAAACAGGAACTGACCAACTTTGAGGGATTCAAAACCTAATCAAATGGATTTGAAATGATTCAAAATATGGAATATAGGTTCTCAGGTATGGACACTAGAAACTCTCAAAGTGGAAAGTCACAAAACCTTTTTTGGGTGCAAAATATTCAATGGCAAACACAGCCTCCTGTCGTTGTTTGACACTTGGGCTAAAATGCAGATTTGAAATGCACTCAAAACGAGACTTCGCAGAATGGTTCAAAATGATGCTTTAACTTCATGGAACACTTAGACGGACTAAATGAAAGTTGCTAGAAGCATAAAACACCTCATGGGGTTCAAAGGTACAGCTAGGTACATAGGCTTCACAAAGCATTTATAGGCCTCAAACTGATCGATAGTGCTCAAAATTCGGACTACAATTTTGAGCGCCAACAGTGGCTCTATCTGGGGATGCATGCCCCTTGCGAGCATGGGAAGGATTCAGGTCTTTGGGAGAAGCAGACCATTCCAAGACTTCAAAACTCTCCTGAACAGCAAAACTTTCTCGAACAACTTTATTGAAAATAGGAAACTACTCTTAACTATGTACAAGTGATGGCTGCAGGCCACCGAAAAGTTTTAGAACTTTTTACCTCTGTCAAACACCTTATTTTCATTTACGTTCTCCTGAGGCAAACTAAAACTCTCATCCTTATTTTTTTCACCCATCATATCAATAGTTTCAATTACTTCATTAGGCAAAACAAAACTGCTAATACCATCTTCATAGTGCATATAAAAATCAGACAAACTTTCTACACCTTGCTCACTATGAAAATATGAATCAACGTGATCATAATAACTTACATCAGACCGAAAATGAAACTAATCACTACTAATTGAGTCATGGATTCCTTCAACCGTAAACACAAAAGCTTGATATTCTACTTCATTGAATGAGTTACATGCATCAGATGGTAACTCACCTTGTGCCTCTGGCTGTGAAGAGTATGTGAAATCTGATCGTTGCCTACTTGCAACCATGTTACTCTTTGAATCAGATTTATCCTTTGCTAAAACCTCTTCACACTCAAAACATTGATTAGTCACCATATATGAAAATTCATTCTGAAAGTGTTGATCTAGACTATGCTGATCACTATCATTTTCTTCATCAAACTGAATGTCGGAATACACCTTGAACTCATCTTTACAAGACTTATCAGCACATGAAGTAAATCTATAATCTGATTGACAACCTTCACTATTTTCCTCCTCATCATATGAAAATACAAAACAATGTTCAACAAGATCAACATGAAAAGAACCCAAAACAGCATTAACCTTCCCTTCATTAACATTCCCTACATCCAGCAAATCGTCATGTGCAAAAACATTTGAGGTTCTGTTATATACACCTCCAAAGTCCAACAAAGATTGTTCAAATTCTACCTCCTTTTCCGCATCAAACTTTGGGGAATTGATTTGACTGAATGAGAAAGTATTATGAGAGAACATATGAAAATCCTTAGAGATACTTATGTGCTTTTCAAACTCACAAGCCAACAAAATAGAGATTTCATCAGAGCTCAAGAAGATTGCCTCACAAATCTTCTCCTGACTGTGATTGTCATCTGGATAACATGAAGAACTTACAACAGGCAGATGATTAGTGTAACAATATGAAAAATCAGAATTATTACAATATTCTTTCTTATCATGGCAATCATCCCCCTTATTGTTGTTACAACTTTCTTCAACTTCATATGTACTGTAACTTAATTTATTTTCTCTTTTATATTCATCTTTTTTATGCTGATTGTTCTTACCTGATTCATTAACATTTGAATCCACCTCTTCACACTCAGAAGACAGATTATCTTGTTGTACGGATTCATTATATTCATTGCTACCTTGGCCTTTAGCACATTCATTATCATTAGGAGATATTTCATGAAATTTATAATCACCACTTTCCATCTCCTCAATGAATTTTTTAGTCTGCAAAATTGTTTGTAACCTTACAGGTGCTGGCCAATCTACTAAATCAGGTACTAGAACATCAAGGAAAATATTTGGTAGGGAAGATTCCTCAGGTCTACAATAAAAAGGCATCTTACTGATTACTAAATTAAGCCTTAAATAACATTGTTTGACACGTAGACCTTGAGTACTGCCTACTTCAATTCTTATAAGACTGACAATCCTTTTGTAAACTAGTCTATTCAACATAGCAATGTTATTACTCACAATTTTCAAACTCTCAGAATTCGGGGAACTAATCTCAGATCTAAGATCTGACTCCATCATAAAAAAAACTTTCTACCTCTTCTTTCTAGTGCTGAAAATCACTAAATAGAGGCAACTTCTTTAAACACTTGACTTCCATGAAAAGAAAACATGAAAACCAAAATACCTCCAGTGCTGATACTGAACTTGGATCTGCTGATTTGGCACAGGTCCAAGACTGAAAATCCTTTACACCACTGATTCAAACTTTGTAGATTCGCCACCTCTTTGCAAGAGGAATGAAATAACCACTGCTGTGATCTATTTTTATATTTCAATTATTTATAATAGCAGATTGCAACCAGCACTTAAAAACTTATCAAGAATTTGAAACTCCTTTTCAAGAAACTACCAAAAGCTTCAGATCTGCCCATACAACTGAAAGTCTTTCAAAATTTTGCAATGAAATCAACTAGGAACAAACTGGTACAGAGATTTAAGAGTGACGACTCACACTTTGTGAGAAATAAAACATAATTTGTCACTTGACAAATCTGAACCAGACTTTCAATGTAGGAAAAAATTGCAGATCATTATTATCTTGAAAAGAATTTACACTTTATAAATGAATTCTTGACTCTGAAACTTTCTCAACAGTATTTGCAAAATGGACTGATTGAAGATAGACCTATGACAGTCATAGAACACAATTTTCATCTAGTTTCAACATACTGCTAATAATGAATAAAGCTTAATTTGGGGACATGAAACTTCAGCAAGGAAAAGGAACACATCTTGCTACATATTTGCTATATCCAATCTGTTTCATGGCAGAGATTTTTATTCTTTCTATATGCAACTCCCCAGCAGAGTCACCATTTTGTTGGCGACTTAGATGGGCAAAACCCAACTGAGAGTAGGACTGAAATTTTCAAATTATACACCAGAGATTCTTGTCCTTTTAACAGTGAATTACTTCATAGCTTCCCTAGCGGAGTCGCCATTTTGTTGGTGTTTGAAAATGTTACCCATTTCCAATTACCCTGATGAGAACAAAATGCATCTAGGGGCAGCTAACTCCCATTATCAACACATCCATTCAGACACCAGGCCAACTATAAGGCATGACCCTTCTTCTACTTTAGGCTCTGCAAAACCTAGGCAGGTAGACCTGTAGATTCTTTATATGGTACCAGTTGTCAAAGCATACACTGAATCTAATATGAAGCAGATAAAAACCTTATTTCTCCTGATAACTTATGAAATAACATATATCTGCAGTAGCTAGATGCAAAAAAATGAAATTCGTAAGCTGAGTGAGGGCATTCTGTTTATAGCTCTTCAACATGAAAGGGAAATTCATTTGATTAAAGATGTTGATTCAACAAAACCTCAAAAATGCAACAGTATAACCAGTGATCCTATAAATGATCAGTGCCTAATCCATTGGGCAATTCCATGAATTCAAAACATACATCTATGACATCAGGACGTATCTCATATACCCAGACATTAGATCTATCCAACCACCTTGTGATTCAGACATCAATGTTCATTCAGGTCTCATTCTCACAAAATATCCTTCTCAAACAACCAGTAACCTTGTTTAAACATATCAAGCATTTACTTGGCCCTTTGGTCCAACAACAAGATACATTAAACATACAACCTGAAAGGGATGCAAATGGGTCTCAAATATTTGTTCCCAAACCACATAAGACTTACAGATTGTTGAGACAGGAGACAAGAACTAGAACAAAACTAGTGAGATTGTTGCTCATATGTATTCATTTCCTTGAAACTATACATTTAGATGCATAAGATTAAAACATGAAACAACCTAATATCTTAGAACTATCTATATTATCTCTACAATGCTGTTCACATGAGAGTTCTGCTAAAGAAAATGGTGTCACAGTCATGGAAACATGTCAAAATATTGGAACCAATGGTCTCACAGTGCAAAAACTAGGATCCCAAATGGTATCACAGAAATGAACTTTTTTCTTCCCAAAAACTGGAACCAACTAGTTTCTCAGTGACAAAAACTGGAACCCATACAAATGAAAAAAGAAAGAAAGATATAGCAAGAAATGAATTTCTGGATCTGATATGCAATTGCCAGGTGTCCACTTGAAATCCAATCCTCTGTAACTAAAAAACCTCTTTCTTCTTTCATCCCTTCTGATCTAATTTTGTTTCATCATTAATCTGTAACAAACTTGCAAAATATCCTTGCCTAATGATGAAAACCCTTTACTTGCCAAAAAATCTGATTGCCCCATGAAAAAGCCAGTGAAAATGAGTTTTTACTGAGTAAATCAAAACAAATTTGACCCTAACTGCATTTCCATTGCCTTCTACTGATATCCAGGTCATTATCTTGACAAAAAACAAATCTGAACTTCTTGGTATGAATATGGTTGCACTTTAGGTACCTGATAGAAAACCTCGTGTAGCTCAAACTGACTGATACCTGTGCAAAAACTGACTCCAGAATTGCAAAGTTCATCTTCTCTCGATTCCGACGATATATAAAACTTCATATTTTGGTTATCGGAAGTGCTTGAAATTGCCGTTTGAAAATGTCCCCTCTGGCTATACAATGCTTAGGTCTGCAACTCATATTTAAAATTTCAAAAAATTTAAAATACTCTAAAGTCCAAACTTTAGAATATATCCTTTATTTGATTTCAAAAGCCTGAACGTGACTTCAAAAAATGGGAAATAATAAAAATTATTATTTTTATTTGCCTTCATATTTCCCTCTCCTTCCATCCGGGTCAACCAGCTTCTGCCACATGGCACCCTTTGATTCACTCATGCTATGTCGCTATGGTAACTAGTGAGCAACTTTTGATAGCAACATAGGACCTACCGTCAGATCTGTGCCACATGGCATGATCTGGTGTGATCTTGAGACCTGCTCGCCGCATGACCTTCTGTTCTCTGCCACGTGTCCAAATTTAATTGGCCTGTACTGCCACCTCAGCACGCTGACAGAGTCACCATGTCATCACCCGACCCAGGCCTACTGCCACGTGTTGCGAGGTCGCTATCTCGCTATGGTAACCAGTGAGCACTTCCGTTTGGCGAGTTAGCGACACCCACTCGATCAAGACACGTGTCACCATCTCCTTCCTCGGTCTATTTCCTACCACCTCATCACGTCGGTTAGTTTGTTTAAAATATTGCTTTGTCATGCTGATGTCAGTCCACCTCATCCAGGTCAGGTCCCGCTTTAATTGCTCACAACCTCCACAAAAAGTGCTTTGTCTTTAGACACAATGCCTTTTGCATGCTATTGTATTTAAATATTAAAAGGTACCCTCCTATGAGTGATGTGGGATTATTGCTTTTCACATACTCTGCACTGCGCGGCTTCCTTCTGCCCTTAACGTTGAATCTGCGGGTTCTTTGAAACATGGATGGCTTCCTTGTCTATCTCTTTCAATGTGAGTCTACTTCCAATCGCTTCCCCTATTTTCTTTTGATGCGTGAGAGCTTGTGTTAATATGCCTGCTACTTTTAACTTTTTTACTTGCATTTTATCTCTATCTTTTCTTTGCACAGGGTTGCTTCACTGGTGGCGTGAATCTTTATTTGAAGTTGATGCTCTGCCCTTATCTAAGCCACTTCTTCTATCTGCCTACATGGTCTAGATCTCTGTGAACTCAGAATTTTTTTTTCTTCTACGAACCAGAAATGAAATGCAGTCCCTTCTCAAACACATTTTCTAGATCTTGCTTCACTCAGGATCTCAAAACATCTTCGCAAGGGCATTATTTTTGTTTCAAATAGTGCAATCTATACACATCTCTCGTAGCAATTTGCCGTGAACAATCTTGGACGTAAAATTCTTTGCATGTCCTGGTAAACCCATACTCGGAGGTTTTTGATGACTTAATTGTTTTCCCAGAGGGCATGCTTGAAAATCTAAATGCAATCACCAGCTTGGCCCAATGGTGGCAGAAAAATAATTCATTTTCCTATGTAGAGGAAAATGCCTTGGTGCCTTAAACTGCCAATATAGATTGCCCACACTTTGCATGGATCTCCAATGTCTATGGGTGTGCTATATTTTCCCACACAAAAAGCATGTACTAGTTTATCGATTTCAATCCAACTACATCTGGGCATCTTTTTGATTCCTTTATCTTTTATCAAATTTCTTAACAGAAAGACATAAATCGTGGCATCTGTAGAGTTCTGCTCAAAAAAATGAGTTGTTGCAAATACTCCTAATCCTAGATTTCCATGTGGTCTACATGCACCAAGAAAACACATCCACACAAATGCCACAGGCTTTATTGGCATTTTTATGATATAGCTTAGAGTTTCCTTAAGATAGCCAGCACGGCTAAGAAGGTCGATCATGTAAACATAGTGATCAGTTGTAGGTACAATGCAATAAGAATCACATATGCCATTGAAGTATTTGCAGCCCTCATCCACCAGACCTGGATGGCTGCATGCTAATAAAACACAAGTGTGGCTTAAATGATCAGGATATGTTCCAGAGTGCTTCATTAGTTCAAAGATTTTCAAGGCATCCTTGCAAAAACCATTTTGTGCATACCCTGTAATCATTGCAGTCCATGAACCTACATCTCTTTGAAGCATTTTGCCAAACAGTTCATTTGCCTTGTGTAAGATTCCACATTTTGCATACATGTCTACTTCAAGGATTTCTAGGACACAAAACAATGGTACAATCCATTTAGGCTAGCCAATCACAAGATCAAAGTTATAACATGCCGAACAGGGGTACTGACAAATCTGCAAATACTGACACCAATAAAAAGTTACAAATTGCGTTTGGAATCACGTTTGAAAACTGATCAAACGGATTCGTCAAGACATAAAAATTGATACATAACAAGTCTCTGATGTTTGCAATACAACGCAAAAGGAATTTCATCATTCGGGTCAACTTGGTCAAAAGTTATTATGGGTCAAACAGGGCTTCCCAGAATTATGAACATTTTGCAAATGTGTGAAAACAGGAACTGACCAACTTCGAGGGATTCAAAACCTAATCAAATGGATTTGAAATGATTCAAAATTTGGAATATAGGTTCTCAGGTGTGGACACTAGACACTCTCAAAGTGGAAAGTCACAAAACCTTTTTTGGGTGCAAAATATTCAATGGCAAACACAGCCTCCTGTCGCTGTTTGACACTTGGGGTAAAATGCAGATTTGAAATGCACTCAAAACAAGACTTCGCAGAATGGTTCAAAATGATGCTTTAACTTCATGGAACACTTAGATGGACTAAATGAAAGTTTCTAGAAGCATAAATCACCTCATGGGGTTCAAAGGTACACTAGGTACATAGGCTTCACAAAGCATTTATAGGCCTCAAACTGATCGATAGTGTTCAAAATTCAGACTACAATTTTGAGCGCCAACACCTTATAGTGGGTTTTATTTCTCATTATTTATTGGTTCTTTCTATGTTATCATTAGTAGTCATTGTATGTTTTTTGCTGCCTCTTTAGTGATCTCTTTTTTATGAGGTTTCCTCTCGTTTCTTCTGGTTCCTTCTAGTAGCTTCATTTCTCTTTTTAGCTTTTTGATCTGAAAAGGTATTTCATCTCCTTTCTTATCCATCTTCCCTCCATCCCTTATCCCAAATTCTCTTATTTTTTAGGATTAGTATAGTTTAGTTATGGAAACTACAATTAAACTATTCCACTCCCAAGAAGATAAAATGATGTCTTTCATAGGCTCAATAAAATCAATAAGGTGGAGTCACATCTTGAGAAAGGTAGATGATTTTACTTGTTTGGTAGTTAATAAGATGATTAGAGGTAATAACCTTAATTATAACTTCTCTTGGAGATGAAACAATGATATAATATGAAATTTGATAGTTGTAGGTTTCTTAGCCAAGATCAAACCATGGGAGATCATCTAACTATGTGAAGCTATTTTTGATGAGACCTAGTTGAAGGGTCTTTGTAATGCAATTCTTAATATGAAAAATTTAATGTAAATTCCTCATTCAATGATTCTATGACATGGAACATCAATAGCTTGAAACATATTGACACTCCTAAATTCTCAATTGTGTACATTAACCACATTGAGGTTTTTGAGCATGCATGGACATAAATGCAAAAAATCCTTTAATTTCTATTTTGATGGCATGATATCACTTAAGATGATAGCAACTAGTTGGAGACATATGTTAAAAATCTAATAGGGAAAGTGTTATAGTAAGAGGAAGGTAAACCAATATCTATAAAACTTTTACACTTCAAACATGAAATGTATTTGAGATCACCACATAAAACCTCATTTGAAAATTTATCTCATATTAATGCCATAAACAAAATATTAGATCTACCTTCTAAATGATAAAAAGAGATGCGTATTTACCAAAATTATAGGAAGGAAAGATCCAAATGGATTACTCACAAAGAAGTGATCAATGCACCAATGAATCAAATGATGGAGAATATGACAAAAAGAGGAAATCCTATAAAATATTATAGAAAGTATATACTTGAATCTTATATGAATAGAAGACAAATACTAACCTCAAAGTAGGAAAATCTAGAAAATGATGATTTTTGATGTCTATGCACACTTTCAGGGAATACTACATCCTACTCTAGATAAGAAATGTTGAGACAAAGAAAACCTAGAAAAATTTTGTCCTTCTGAGGGTAGGTCAACCTTGACCCAGATAATAGTGCACAATCTTACTCCAAAAAATTGACCTTGACTTGCACAACTCTGATGAAAATTCCATTTGCAGATCTTGGAAGTTTGCCAAAAAGGGTATCCAAATCTTGACTCCAATTCACTATCCTATACTTGTACCTACAAAAAAGTTTTTTTAAAATATATGGATGGTGAGTTTTCCTTAGTCAAACCCTAATTTGTAATCAACCTTAAAATTTAATTGAAATTGCAATATGTATAAACAAAGTAAATGGAACTATTCACCTTACTTATGTTGAAATCCTTGTGGAGGATTTGAATCCTTGAATTCACAAGTATGGATGCTCCAAATGAATGTAGAATTGTGTATAGGATGTCTCAAATCAATGGTATTAGATCTTCAAGACCAAAATTAAATAGATTTTAGCATAGGAAGAGGCTTGAATGAATGTGAATGATGAAATATTGAACAAGAGGGCTCCATAAAGATTGAGTTCTTCAATGGCTAACAATGGATCTCCTTGATGAATTTGATGCTTGAATGCATGAATGCTTGAATTCTTAATAATTGATCATCTGATATAATGTATCCTCTTGAAAAATAGATAATAGATAGATAGCTCAAAACTTCATAGTAAGTGGATGTCAAAATGAGAGAAGAAAGCTTCCTTATATAGTGATCTAGGGCACAAAATTCTAGAAAGGCTGAAATTAGAGAATTAAATACCAATTAACCTTAACCTTTAGAAATGGAACTAGACTAGATGATATTTAAGAGTGTACCATTCTAAAACTTGAAATAGCCAACCCGAAAGTAGGAAAATGAAACTTTTCAAAGCTTGATAACCTGAAACCTCTGAAACTTGAAATTTGGACCTGGGTTTAGGGTCAAAGTCAACTCTACCCTAGGTTAGGATTGAGGTTGTCCTTGACCTAGGTTAGGTCAAGGTTGAACCTTACCCTTTGGGTCATCATTTACCTAGAAAGTCAAAGTCTTCAATTTCTTAGAGAAAGTTGTCAGAAAAAGGCTAGAAATAGGGGAGAGAAGTAGAACAAGGAGGAAACAACCAAATCCATGCAAAGCCCTATTTTAGGCACTTGACATGACTGTAGACCACTTACTTAGAGAGATAAAAACTCTAATCATGGAATTTCTTCCACTTTTAGATGATACATTAAGCCCCCACTTTAGCAAGAGTATGGACTTGATGAAAACTCTTGGTAAAGGAGATATAATGCAAAGATAATATTATTGAAATCAACTTAGAGATCGTTGAGCCCCTAGGGACTCAATTCTTCATCAACTCCAATATCAAAATAAGAGAAACATCTCTAGAAAAAGAGAAAGAAAGAAAGAGTGTGATTATCTCACCCAATGAATACTTATGTCCCATTGTGAACCACACAAGGAAACAACACAACTTGAAAGATGGAATTAAACCACCTAGTGAATGTAGCTAATCACTAGTCAACCCATCAAGGATTCACCCTCAAGAATATTCTATTCCACAAGAGTAAAACCAAAAAGAGATCCAATTCTTAAGGAAACCTTTGACCTTAAGTGATCACAAATTTTGAAACTGGAGGGATCAAGGGATCCTAAAATATAAATCCATGCTTTAAAGATTAGTCACTAATCCAAAAAGGGAAAAAAGGTATCTTGAAAAATAATATATGTGTATCAAAAGGTGCATGTGTGAAATAAGTGAGTAGAGCATATTCCCCCAAGTTAAAGTCATTGCTAACACTTTAATATGAGCAATGGATCAAATGGAAATGTAAACAACTCCATTGATTATGTTTCCACTACAAAATACCCCCAGATGAAGACAAATCAAGAAAAATATCACATAAACATAAAGAGAACAAAGAAGAGATCTACCTGATGTGAGTTTAGTATGATCATAAGATAATATATATATGATATTATTGCAAATGAATTAAAGTCATTCCCCAAAAAAAGTAGAGCTACAATCACAAGGGAGGAAAGATCATAGAATAGATATGAAGAAGAATCATTTCAAACCATGACCTAGAGACCAAAAAAAATTAGTGCTACCAAGTCACAAATCCAACTATATTACACAAAGAAACATTTACAAACAATAGCACAAGTAAAACATAACATGAAACAACATATGGAATAATAAAGATACATATAGAGGAATAGTATAATAGGTTTGATTCCTTTATCATCTTTCATGAATAGAGAAACAAGGATCTTATAAAAGAATCTAACAAAATTTAGCAAACACACAGGAGAAGCACAATACAATAGAAAAACACACAAAAAGGCTACCATAAAGAGCAAGCCAATCAAGTGTGCTACCTACTCTTCCTATCTCATTCTATATAATTTAGGAAAGGTGGGTAACTCACAAGAGGGACTATATCCAACATAGTAGGAATAATAGCCAGTTCCAAATAAATTTCCTCTTGAGAGTCACATTGTTCGATAATAGGTGTAAGTATCAAGTGTGATGAAAGAATATTAGGTAAATCAATGTTAATTTAAATAGTTTCATATTCATCATTAACATCATCAATATCATCAAGAGTATCCTCTTCATCTAGATTAATCAAAATATGATCTAAGATACGAATGGAATCATCATAATCATGGATCATAACATCATTATTAGCAACAACTTCTTCTAACACATTACACATAGCTGTATCCAAATAAGGATTTTTGAAGAATAGAGTTATGAGATTTAGCTTGAGTATGAAGCTTCATACATCATTCATTAGCAAATTGATTATGTTTTGTCTTGCTTGAAATGTGTTTAGAACTAGGAGGAGCAATTACTAGATCCTTCATGGGTTCTATAGGAGGTTTAATAGGATTATCAATAGATGAACAAGCAAAAGGAGGACCTTGATGAACATTGTAGAAACCATATATAAAGGAGGTATCAAAAGTGTAGGAAAAAGACCATGATTAAGATCCATAGGAGGTAAGCTTAACTTGAGAATCTTATGATGCTTATAGACTTGATATGAGTGGAAAAGATGATTAGGTCAAGAAGGACATGAATTAGGTAATGAAGGTGAAAAGAAGTAAAGGGTAGCACAATCTCTTAGCCTACAAGGGCAATATAAAATGTGATTAACCATCTTCACTTCTTAATCATGAATAGATTTAAGACAATTATAAATAGATGAAGCAAAAAAATGCATGGAATTTAACAATGCCAAACCAATCTTAACTTAAAACTGATCAAAAGTAGGAACAACAACAAAGGTAGTGTTCACAATCTTTCCACAAATTTCAACCGGTAAATCAATATAACCAAATGATGCATAATGAAAACCATTACAACTTTGAATCCACACATCAGATGTATCATAATAATCACATTGCAATATTTTCATAAAAAAGATTTTCTTCAGTAATAATATTGACTAAGGATGTAGGATCAACAAGACAACCACAAGTAGGTATATGAGAACGCCTAGCATAAATATAAAAGGGGACCATCATGAGCTTTAATAGTCTCAAAATCATCGAAGGTAATCAAAAGTTCCCAAGGTCTTTTATTCTTAGGTTTTTGTTGACATTTAGGTTGAGTATTCAATTTAGGTTTTGGTTTTAGTTGAGGTTGGGATAGAACTTGAGATTGAAGTTGAGGTTGAGGTGGAGATATAGATTGAACAACATGCTCCACTTGATTAACAATGTGATTAAGATCATCTATCTTTGAATCATACATAATATCCATAGAAGATGGTTGAGAAATGGTATTAGTATCATGTTAAGGTAAAGGATTCATATAGATTTGAAGATTTTGATTAGCAAGAGAAATAAATTTATTCCCATTGCCATCAAAATTATCAACAGATAAGGCATTAGAGTCAATTAAATCTTGAACCTTATGTTTTAAAGAATAACATTTCTTAATATCATGACCATTTTGATGATGATAATGACAAAAAACTTTAGAATCAAAAGATTTAGATGCAATTGTAGTAGATAAAAGAGGTCAAATAGAAGGTAATGTAATCATATTAGCTGTTAACAACCTATTCATAATAGAATGTAAAGATTCAAAAAGAGGAGTAAACATATGATTTAATTGAAAATAATTGGATACAAAAGTAGCATTGTAAGATGCAACAACAACTCGATCAACAACAACACTTGCTTGTTTGTTTGTTTGACATATTTGTTGATTTTTTGAGTTTTTTTGGGATTAGCAGCAGCATCACTTTTATCAACATGAACATGAGCCATTGAAGTGTTGCTCTCAAATTGAGTCACTTGTAATTGATAATGATGAAGCACTGCAAAAAGTTGTTGAAAAGAAGTAAATTCAATAAGAAGAATCTTATCTCTAATATCCTTTTGTAAATTTTAAATAAACATATGTTGAATATCAATATCAGGAATAGGATAGGAAATCTAAGCATGTAAATGCTTGAATCTACTAATAAATCCAATCAATTTTTCCTTAGCACTTTTTTTATGATGAATTAAATCATTCAAAAACACTTATGAGCCAATGCTGTTTTGAAATTGTTGAATAAAAGCATTGGAAAGTTGTGGAAATGAATCAATAGAATAAGGAGGCAAATAAAAAAACTATTGTAAGGCCTTGTCATGAAAGAGTCTAGAAAAAAACTTGGCTAAAATCCTATGGTCATGAGAATAATCACTACAAAGGGTTTGAAATGTTTTAACATGATGATTAGGGTCTCCCTTACCATTGTAATTGTCAAGATGAGGCAAGATAGGCTTGCTAACAAACAAGAGTATGAATAATATCCCATGAAAAATGACTTCCCATATCACATGTAGGAATACTAGAATTGTTTTGAGTCAAGAATGCAAGTTATTGTTGTAAAGATGACACAGTTTGAGCCAAACTAATAATTGTTGAATCATGAGAAGAAATAAGAGGAATAGAAACATTAGAAACACTAGGTAAAGTGTATGGAGCTATAGGAACAAAATACACTACTGAAGGAACACTTAGAACTATAGTTGGTAGAGGATTAGAAGAAGTAAAAGGAACATTATGATAAGAAGGTTGTGATGTACGAAGGGATATAAAAGGAACACTCATAGGAATTGAAGGAACCATCACAGTCACCAAAGAAGAAGTATAGGTAGGCATACTAGGTAAAGGAAAAGAAGAAGGTTCTACACTAGTGATAGGAGAAATCAAACTTAAGTCTTGAGCTTCTCAAGATAATGGTTTAGCATTTGAATGTACAAGGTGAGTAATACCATGCAAGAGGTTAACACCTTGATCACTGTGAGAATTTTCCTTAAGGCAAGATTCACCCAAGATCGTAGAACTCGAACACAAGCACAACTATAGACCAAAAAGGAGTATGATCAATATATCAGAATATGTCCTCATACATTGCTCTGTATTGTATGTATAAACACACTAGGAGTGCCTGTATATAAAGGCCTCTTAGGAAGAACTTAGAATGTTTCTAGAAAGAGCCAAGAAATAAGATAAGCATAACAACTAAGCACACATCTTATCCATCATTCTAGATGATAGGATAAGGATGATGAGGTGTATCTCAAATGGAGATGTTGTAGATAGCGTGTGCTTAATTAGTGTGCTAAATCTTGTGTTTTAGACACCATGTGCATAAAAGAGGTACAAACTCTTGTGTTGTCAACATGACAACTCACAAGAGTGCACATACTCCTAGGTGGCTAAATACATAAATATTAAAATAATGCATTAAACTAAGTAAACTTAAGTAAGTGTAAATAGTGAATAATTATTTACACCAATACCCACCTTAAGTGAAACTTAGGGGAATGCCCTTAAGCTTACAAAAAATAGGATGAAATGTAGAATGGGTCTCAACTACTAGGCCATGTTAGGTACCCATGTACAAAATGATATGCAATCTCTCATTAAGTGGAGAAAGAGGGAAAACCTCATGGGAAAAACCCTCCCATAAAAAGAGAGATGAAAAGGGATGCATGGATGGATGGAGTAATAAACTCCCCCATTACAACATACATCGAGTATATAAAAGAGAGAAATGGGAGAAGGACAAAACCTCCTAAGAGGAAAAAAAACCCTCTCCATAAAAGAGAAGAAGGAGACAAGGTAGTCTCCCCCCTTTAAAAGAAAAGTGTTGATCAATGAGAAATGCTCTAATATAGAAGTTGATCCATGACCATTGAATGATGTTCCTCCCCTTTAGAAGAAATAATGGTAGAGGTACTGGTGAGATGCTTCTATTATGTGTGGAAATAATCTCAATGATGAACGATGTCTCTAAAACCTACACAACTATCCTTGTGTTGATACTAATGGTGGCTCCTTCCAAAACTACTAAGAAGAAGTGAAAATCTAGCAAGGATTGCTATAGAACCTATTTCAAAAAACAATCTATCTCCTCAAATGACAAAGAGACCTCTTGTAGATGTTGTGGATAAGTATCCACAATCACATCAACCTATAAAAATTGATCATGTAGATAATGGACATGAGGGTCAGAGTGGACCCTCACAATAACTAGAGAAGGATCATCCTTAGCAAAGAGAGGTTGCAAATCATCAAATAAGTCTCCCAAGTTTTTTATGCGTGAATCGACAAACAAACTTGAAATGTCAGTCAAGAAGTCATCACTTGAGGCTAGAACTAGAAGACAAAGTGTACCTTTTTCTGTTGAAGTACATGAATCAATCACTGTAGAAATAGATGAAGAATTTTCTTCAAAAAGAAGATGAATATCATCAATAATGTCTCCCACATCTTCAATGTGAGACTCCATGAATAGGCTTGCAAGGGAGGGAACTCATCATTGCATGAAGGTAAAGTAGGAAGACATGAAAGGTCCCGCTACACTGAATCTGAAGCATCTATGGCTAGAACATGATCAATAGGAGCAACAAGAGCATCTAGAGGTGTGATCTCATCTGGAGAGGATACAACTACAATTGGAGGTAAAAGATTTGTTGGGAATGGAGGAATTTTTGGATCTCCATAAAGCTCTCAAAGATAGATCCAAATATCATATAAATCTTTTGACTTCAAGTCATCAAGTGAATCCATAACCTCCATATCCATATAGAGAAAGAGTGCACAAAAAAGGATGGAACATGTGTCCTCATCATATAAAAGTCCTCTCACATATGGTAGGGCATTATGCTAACTAAGATATGGGATAACCATTTGACTCCATTCCTAATAGCTTTCTGGTGTCAAGATAATCAAATCTTCCTCTTTCATGATGTACTAATGAACCCCCAAAGATACAAATTAAATCAAAGAACCTCCTCCTAATGTATGATTTAGGTACTTGGTAGCCACTTGCCAATTTTGGACCTATTTCTAAAAGTAGTATTTTTGTCATATAACCTATAATATGATTATAGATTTGGAAAGAAGACAAATAAAATGCACTTTCAAAAAAAATGGAACCTAATTTGGAGTCCAGATGAGCCCATACTAAGCATTTTAATTAACAAAAATTGGGACTTGTGAGTTGCAAAAAAATTCAGGAACAAAGATCTCAAACCACCTAGACCAATGTGTAGATCATGAAATTTTACCCAAAAACAAAAAAAAATTGCTCACAAAAAGGAGTTCGTATGAGGGAGATATTGTTGTTTGAAAATTGCTACTACTATTATTTTTTTTGAATCACTGCCATCGCACCTCCAAAAATCAAATGACTCTAGATTTTGCCTTAGATGTCCAATTTGGACGAAACAAAATTTGATTTGGGGGTATTTTGACCTTTTGAATGTGATGCAAATATTTGATTTGCACCAGCAAGCTTCAATCTTCACCTGCAAAAATCTCTCTAACTGGCCTGATGGCCAAATTTTTTCTAGAAAATAATGCAGATCCAAAAAAATTGTAGAAATGTAGATGAAAAAAAATACAGATCTAAAAATTGAATGTATAGATTTGAAATGATCATACCAATTTTGCAAATCAGGCCTTCGAGTTTCGATTTGCAAAATCAATTGCCTCAATTTTGACTATGCCTAGGGTAGGAAAAATTATAGTCAAATTTCACCAAATTGATATTCTAGATGCAGTGGCAAGGTCAGATCTAGCTCTAGACACTCCCAATTTTTGTGATACTCTAGATTTGGGCCCAAGTACTGAAGCAAGAAGATGGTCTCGAACAACTATGTGAAGAGAGATTCTCCAAGAGCTCTAATACCATGTAAGAATTTGCCTTAGGGTAAGATTTACACAAGATCATAGAACTTGAACACAAGCACAACTATAGACCAAAAAAGGATTATGATCAATATATCAGAGTATGTCCTCATACATTGCTCTGTATTGTATGCACAAACACACTAGGAGTGCCTGTATATAAAGGCCTCTCAGGAAGCACCTAGAATGTCTCTAGAAAGAGCCAAGAGATAAGATAAGCATGACAACTAAGCACACATTGTATCTAGCATTCTAAATGATAGGATAAGGATGATGAGGTGTATCTCAAGTGGAGATGTTGTAGACACCATGTGCATAAAAGAGGTGTGAACTCCTGTGTTGTCAACATGACAACTCACAAGAGTGCACATATTCCTAGGTGACTAAATAAATAAATATTAAAATAATGCATTAATCTAAGTAAAATTAAGTAAGTGTAAATAGTGAATAATTATTTACACCAACAATCATTGTCTCAAAGAACTTTCTTAACAGCCTCTATAACTTGAATAGAGTCTTGATTATGGTTTTCTCGCATAAGCCAATTACCCATTTTATCAAGGTTTTTGGACTTGTTTAGGAGGAACTCTTAAAGAATCATCTTCATCAGGAGATGAGTGAGAAGAGTTTTATTCCATAATAGCATTAAAATATGATTAATCAAATTATCATCTAGAATCCTAAGGAAAGGAGAAGAAGACTTAGGATCAAAGGAATCCATAAGTCTACAACTTCATCTAATTGAAATACCAAAAGTATGACTAGAAGTAGTAAAGATCATAAACCAATGCAATGTAAATGAACTAAACTAAGAAAACATAAAGCATAAGTATTTTTGTATTTTGAAAGAGATTTTGTAATTTTTTTGTATTTTTGAAATATAGATGCAAGAAATCAAATTAGCATGCAAGTTTTAACATAAAAGATAAATTTATCACCAACAAGATAATATAAAAGGAAATCTAATACCACAATACATGATAGGGCATCTAATTCCATAAAAGAAAAGAGGTTAAGTGTTTTGAGTTCACCAAAATGAATAAGATAAAAAGAGAGGGGTGTTTACCAAAATTAATAGGAAGGAAAGATCCAAATGGATTACTCACAAAGAAGTGATCAATGCAACAATGAATCAAACAATGGAGAATATGATGAAAAGAGGAAATCCTATAATCTATTATAGAAATTATATACTTGAAATATTAAATGAACAGAAGATAATTACTAACTTCAAAGTAGGGAAAATCTAGAAAATGATGATTTCTAATGTCTGTGCACAATTTCAGGGAATTCTACAACCTACTTTGGACTGGAAATGTTGAGATAGAGAAAACCAATAAAATTTTTATCCTTCTAAGGGTAGGTTGACCTTGACCCAAATAGTAGGGCACAATCTTACCCCAAAAATTTGACCTTGACCTACATAACTCCAACAAAAATTTTGTTCACAGATCTTAGGAGTTTGCCAAAAAGGTTGTCCAAATCTGAACTCCAATTTTCTATCTTGCACCTATACCTATAAAAAAATGAGTTTTTTTGTTTGGATAGGGGGTTTACCTTTGTCAAAACCCAGTGTGGAATCAACCTTGGAATGTAATTGGAATTACAATGTGTATAAACAAAGTAAATGGAATGATTCACCTTGCTTATGTTAAAATCCTTGTGGAGGATTCAAATCCTTTGATCCACAAGTATGGATGCTCCAAATGAATGTAGAATTATGTGTAGGATGTCT
This sequence comes from Cupressus sempervirens, assembly GCA_028749045.1. NCBI lineage: Eukaryota > Viridiplantae > Streptophyta > Pinopsida > Cupressales > Cupressaceae > Cupressus > Cupressus sempervirens. The sequence continues at coordinate 246,053,967 of CM053792.1, forward strand.
CAAACCAATGGTATTAGATCTTCAACACCAATCTTGAATGGATCTTGGCATAGGAAGATGCTTGAATGAATGTGAATGGAGAAATCTTCAATAAGAGGGTTCCATAGAGATTGAATTCGTCAATGGCTAACAATGGATCTCCTTGATGAATTGGATGCTTGAATGCTTGAATTATTGAATGATTGATAGTTAATAGATAATAGATAATAGCTCAAAAATTAATAGTGAGTGGATGTCAACATGAGAGAGGAAGGCTTCCTTATATAATGATCTAGGACACAAACTTCTAGTGAGGCTGACATTACAAATTAACCTTAACCCCTAGAAATGGACCTAGATTAAATGAAATTTAAGAGTGTAACATTCCAAAACTTGAAATGGATGATCATAAGTGGGAAAATGAAACTTTTTGAAGCTCAATATCCCAAAAACTTTGGAACTTGAAATTTGGACTTAGGGTCAAGGTCGAGATCGACTCTGCCCTAGGTCATGGTCAAGGTCATCCTTGAACTAGGTCAGGGTTGAGGTCAACCTTGACCCTTTAGGATCTCATTGACCCAAAAAGTCAAAGTCTTCAATTTATTAGGGAAAGTTTTCACAAAAAGGATAAAAATAGGGGGAGAGAAGTAGAACAAGGGGGAAATAGCCAGATCCATGCAAAGACCTATTCAACATGCTTGACATGACCCCAAACCACTTTCTCAGAGAGATAAACACTCTTATCATGGAAGTGCTTTTATTTTAAGATGATACACCTTCTAACTGCATGAATGAAAACTCATAAACACATAACAGGTTAATACATAGATTTGGTATTACAAATACCCTCCAAGATGAAGGTAAAACTATGATGGTGATAACACCCATAAAATATTCAATACTATAGCAATAAAGTCTGCCTATTAAGGTTAAATTGTTTGATCACTTCTGATGATCTAACTTATAAGGGGTCCACCTTGTTGAAGGCTAAAAGAACTACTAGGTTCTACCTTGATTAAAGGATTTTCACATCACAACTAAGTGAATAATTTGTTTGGAGATTTACAAAAGTGTGTTAAAGCTACTCTTTTAAGAGATTTAAACCCTAAAACACTTGTTAGAATGCACAATACCTAATCCTTTGATATGAGCTTAAAATGGTGATATTAGATCTCCTCTATACAATATAATATCACCTTACTATGATTGATCTTCTTTATCTCTGTATAAAATGTATCATTGCATTGCTCAATCTCTTCCATCTTAACACTTTGATTCACCTCCAAAAATTTGCATGCAAAAAAAATATTCATCCATACACTCACACACATGAATAGGTCACAAAACATCCTCAAATATTTTCTTGGGTGAACCATCTAGATCCCAATAATTGATCTAGATTCATTTCTTTTTTTGGTTAATCCTTGCAATTTGGTGATTGGTTGATTGCATTACATATGAATTAATGATCTTCTATCAAAACATGCTTCCATCTTGATAAAAATGGTTTACATCAGATTTAGTACAATTGCAAACAAATATGTAAATATATGTTACTCATAACTAATAGCATATTGACACTCGACATAAAATGTTTCACTATGCTATCCTTCAACCTCAACCATGCTCAACATGTACTAAATTACTTGGCCTTTATATCACTTGACATAAACTAATATCCTTGATAAACTTGATAATCACTAGAGTAATCAACAATAATTACTACTTGGCACATGACTTAAAATATATACAAGTCTTCAATACTTGGCTCAACCTATATAGAATGGCTCAGTCGTAGTGATGACCAAAAAACCCTGCCTTATGAATGACTAAATGTTTCACACTAAGAGACAACATGACTTAGGGATAAAAAATCTCCCCCTTTGACATTAGGGGAAAAAACACTTTTTCATGATAAAAATCTATTCATTCCAAAAAAATGAAACACAAGTACTCACCCTTAGAATATAATCCATACTTGAACTTAGTATATATTGTACATGTTCTTACTCTACACTTAGTTGATATATACATGTTCAAAAATTCAAAACTTCAAAATTTGAAAAAAATACCCCTTGATCATCCTTACTCATTACCAATATCATCTTGATCATTACCATGTTACATACATTTCCCTCTTTATTACCTTAATGTTAATTTTCCCCTTGTTTTTGTCACTTATGGCTACAGGGATGAAGGAGTCTAACCAAACTTATCCAAAAATGGCTTGTGAAATTAAATGTTTTTTCTCAATATACTATCTTAGTCAATACTTATGGATTTAATGGCATGAATCTCTACCTCAAATTTTGCTACAAGATCCACCATATTGTCAACAAATGATAGATTTGGATCTACTTAGACTAACTCTTTTGCATTCTTCAAATGCATCTGCATAATCTCAATATGAAGTCTCATTGTGGCTTGAATAGAAATCAAATTTTCTCTAATTTGGCTATACTCTATAGTAAACTCTATAAGCCTTGGCTATTGAACATTGATCTTGGATAAGTGCATAACATTGGAATTGCCATCCATAGTTAGTGAATTAGCATTATACTACAAATCATCTTCCAACTTATCCATCCTTTCTCTGATGTCCTTTGTGTATGTTGGGCTATCACATAACTTCCTAAACTTTATATGTACATTATTTGAAACTTGTTCCAAATTAGTCACACGTTTTGACATCTCAACCCATCTAACAACAATTTATGCTACTACCTTCTCCATTACTCTCTTCTCAAACATCTTTTTTGACCATTGTATTAATTTTCATTTGAATCACTAGCTAGGTCATTTATTCTTTCTATAATATTTAACAATTACTCAAAAATAGGAGAATTATCATCTAAATTAATCAAAAAATATATCTTTTTTGTCATATATCACCTAGTTTTGTTCTTGTTTCTGTTGATGCTTACTTTTTAGCTTGACTTGTTTTGCCTTCTTAGAAAATAGTTCACTTAGAATCTTCATCTACTCTTTAGTTAGGGTAGACTTTTTGCAATATAGTATCTATGTCCTCATTGAGCATAACATGATTAGCTTGAAATGAAATAGGGATTCGAGCTCTCTTTTTCTTAATCTTCTTACTTAGAGTGCTAGAGCTCAGCATGGATACTTGTAAGCTTTATGTTTGGAGCTCTAGACTCAGTCTCTTAGGCTCAATTTTTTTTTCTTTGGCCTTCTTTGGCTCCTCATTAAATTTCTTCTCTTCTATAGGTTTGAGTTCAATTGTGGAACTCTATTGTCCTTCCTCTTTAGCTCCCTCAATATAAAGTCTTGAAGATTGTGGTGTTTCCTCACTAGTAGTAGATTTCTCTACTTGATCATTATGATCCTTCTCTCTTTATTATTATTCAACATTCACTATAAAATTTCCCTCTGTGGCTATATCTATCTTTGTTATCTCTTTAGTAGTGAAAAACCCACTCTGTTTCTTGGAAAATATTGTCCCCTCATCACCTTGGCTAACATCTTTACTCAAAACTATAATAGGGGGTGGTTGCAAGTTCAACCAACTATGTTTCCACTTGTGTATCAATCTTAGGATAATCTTGTTGAAATAAGTATATAAGAAACAAGATACTAAGATGGGGGGGGGGGGGGGGGGGGGGTGGTGGGGTTGGTGGGGGTGAATCAGGATCTTAAGATTTTATCATAAAAATAATTCCTTTACTTCACATCCAAATCATCTCATAGATATATCAATAAATCTATAATACTAAAATATAAATACAATATATCACATCCATAACAACTCAAAACATAACATTAAATGATTGGGTCACCCAGAAACACTTCAAGATGAAGGTAAAACTGGGGTGGGGGATGAAACCCATGAATCTTCACTATTACAACAATAAATTTTAATTAGTTAAGGTTATAATTTTTGATCATAAGATATGATCTACCCTATGAGGGATATTCTCTGTTAAAAGCTTAAGAGACTATTAGGTCTCACCTTATTAAAGGATTTTACACTCACAATAAAGTAAGGATTCTGTTAGGAGATTTACATAGGCCTGTTAGAACCACTTTGTTAAGAGATTTACCCTATCTTAATTATAAAATAAATCATTTAGTTCTTGACCCTTGATTTTCTTTGTAATATGATCTATGGTCTCCTCTTTCCTTTATCTTTTATCTAACTCTCCTAATATGATAAATTTGTTCAATCCTTCACTACTCTAATTTCTCTTTGATGGATCTACCTTTTGAAACTTCACTTCACTCCTTCACTTGTCAATATCCCTTACTCATTGTCATTGTATTTTCTTGTTCTCTATATGATTCTAGGGTTAGAATTCTCCTTAAATAGACATCATGTTAAGTTTCTAAATCTTGATCGACTACTTAAACTTCATCATCTTTTGTCATTTACATCCCTTTTTCTAATTGGTTAAATTGTATACCTAGGGATCATTACTTTCTATAATGATGCATAATCAACATCTCTTCTAAGTCTACAAATATTAAATGTTAGCCAAAATGGTTTATATATGAGTTTATTTCATTACAAACTCATATATCAAAAATAAATAACTTGACACTTGAATATTTTGATGCTCGATAATGTATAAACCTTCATGTTATTATTTGGCTTCTATCTATCTATTTTCTAAGCTCTTGATAAAATTTCATTATGATAAGTCTTCATTATATTTCTTGGCTCATACTATATTCCTTAGATCACAAAAATGCTTGATCTCTTGTAAATTTTTGACAATCAGTATGTTATCTGGTATAAGTATTGTATGCTTAGCCATTATTAGATAACTCAATCATAGTAATGACCTTGTAATCTTGTCTAGTAAATGACTTGAAAATGACTAAGTGTTGGGACACTAATTGAAAACATAGGCTTAGAGATCAAAAATCTCCCCCTTTGACATTAGTGGAAAAACACTTTGTCATGAAATCATTTCATTCAAAATATATTCTCCTCTTTAAGACCAAAAATTTGATTCTATTCAATCTATTCTTAACTCCCCCTTTGTTCTTTCATCCTTTCCTATCATTTCTCATTTCTCATCATTCCCCATTGGTTTTGTCACTGATGAAACTTGGATTTGTAGGGGTGAGCTGATATTTCTTAAAAAACTATTTATGACTTGCCACAATATTAGCATAGCCAATAGTCCATCTTTCTTTTACCTGATCCAAAATCTAAAATTGAATCTCTAGCTCACCAGCTAGCTCAATAAATCTTGCAAGGTCTAAAAAATTTGTCTCTCTCTCTCTAGAGTATCTCTAGCTATAGAAATTACCTTCTAAATTATCTCTATATGTAGAAATAGTTGAAGATGAATTAATACCAACTTATTCCTTATTGCTGCATCTTTAGCTATGAGCTTCGCTAACCTTGTTTGATTGAATGTAAGTTCATTGTAAGAAGATGAGCTTGAAATCATGTTCTTGCCCAATGGATGAATATTAGCTTTCATACTTGCATGCATTAGCTCTAATGAGCATGTACTATTTATTATAAAGAAATCTATATCACACAATTTTACATATAAAGAAATGAGAGTGCAATTTTTTTTTTCCAATTGTGTAATAGATGTAGAAAGCTTGACTTCTCTTTGTTTTAGTTCACGTAGGATTTTCTATAATACTTTACACTCCATTCTCCTTTTTGACCATTGTAACAACTTCTCATTTGTCTTTACATCACTTTTTTGAATTTTTTCAACCACATATACTAGTGAGTCCAAAATTAGATGTTGATTGTTTACATCTATGATTCCAAATGCATCTACAAAATATCTTTGATAGTATGTAATACCTGTCTTCTCTTCTACTCTATTTTTAGTTGTTCTTGTTTTATCTTACGACTCAACAAGACTTGTAATTCTTGAATTTTTTCTAATATAAGATTATTCAAATCATATTTAGGTAATGTAATTACCTCATCAAGATTCATTGATTCATCATTATCCTCCTCTACATGAGTCACATCTTGAGATCTGAAAGGTGTATCACTTAACAGTGATAGTTGCAATTGTTTTCTCTTTTAACTTGATCTCTCCTTTGGCTACTACACTAGTGTAGATATCATCTACTACATAGGTTTAAAATGTGTAGATTCATAAGCCTTTGCTCATGGAAATTGAATAAGAGCTTGAGTGGGATTTCTCTCCTTCAGTGTGACTTTGTCCTCTATCATTTGGGTGCATGAATCTTTCTCAGAATTTACATTCTTGTTCAAAGTTTTCACACAGATTGGTGGTGTATATAAAATTAATTCCTAACCAAGTTTCTCACCACTTACAACCTTGATGAATAGTTTGACTACAATATCATTAGTCTTCTTGACTTCAAGAGTTGGATATTCAGTTATCTATAACAAAATTGAGTTTGTATAGAGTTTGCTTGAGTCCTTCATCAAACTTTAAATTTCCTCTTTTGTTAATATATTAGGATTAGGTAGAGGGGTGTTAGTGTCATCTTTAATTGTGATAGTGTCCTTTTTTTTCATATCCATTGACAAGTTCTTCAATTTCTATTATCTGCTTGGCCACTTCTTTCTTATAGTCATCTTTTAATTCTATAGCATCTTGGCCTTCTCTCTCCTCTATTATTGGTGTAAACACTCCAAATGCTTCTTTCCATACTCTTATACTATCTTACTCAATTTCAAGAGCTTTATTCTTGAAAATTTTATATCTCCTATCCCTCAACATAAATTTCTTAACAAAATCTTTAAGGGCTATAAACATGTGTGTCTTTCCCAGATCTGACATCACTTATGCCAATGCTATTTCTCTTATTTTATTTTCAGTTTTCAATACCAATTTCCACTTGGAATCCACTCTATTGTACAATTCTATTGGAACTCTAGTTCCCAAGTCCATGGGTATACACTTAAACTTAATTAACATATCAATTATTGCACCCTCAAGTTTGACTTGATCATCATTGCCCAAAGAATCACACTATAAGTCTTTAAGTGCCAAAATATTTGTTGATTCTTTCAATTTTCACATACCTAATCTACAGTCATTGGAGGGAGTTTGTTCACTACTTGTAGTTTAATGGCCTCATTAGACTCGGTCTTTTCTTAATCTTCTTTCTCCTCTTGTGTAGTGATCAATTTCCTTGTTGGTTTGAATTGCACATCTTCCTACTTCCTTTTCTTTGATGGAATTTGTGGTGATAGCTTGATAGGAGGTTGCACTATCCTTCTTCTAGTGAAGATCACCTTACCTTTTGGCCTTGGTGGTATCACCATTTCTTGCATGTTTTTTCTAAAAGTCTTCCTTCACCTTAGGTTTAATTATTACAACCTTTTTTGTCTAGTGGCATTAGGATACATGATTGCAAGCTTTTTACCTTTTCCTTCCTCAACCTCTGAGGGTTTTCTATACCCTTCTCCTTGTTCCATCCTACTAGCCTTGACAAATTTTTTTCCCTTTGCTTTCCTACCTTAGGTGAGCCAACATCTGCAGCTAGCTTAGCAATAAGACTCTTGTATGTGCCAAATTTCTTGACACTAGTATCAATATCTTCTACTAATAGTGTAATAATTGCAACAATAACATAATCTATATTTACCTCATAGGGCATTGGCCTCAACCATGATACCCTCAGTAATATTGCTTGTGCATACACAAAATCTATGTCTACCATGAAACATATTTATCATAATATTTGTCTATAACATACTTTGGAATCATCATCTTGTTCTTCATTTTAGATTTAAACTCTTCAAAATAGTTGCCCATCACTACTTCAAAAATTTCTCCCAACTTATTTAGTAGGTCATTTAATTGTTCCACAATAGTTCTATTTCTATCCCATCCAATCCTTCCAATGATAAGAAAGTAATTCTGTACATAGAAAAACATACAAACTAATAGGGATCCAGACTTACAAGATGTGTTCTTTTCTTTCCTTATTGCTTCTAGGTTCTCTATAAGTTGATGCAACTATAGCTCGACAAGGTCATATGAATGATCTTGCTTTACAATTTTGTAGCCCAAATCAACTACTACACAAGGTACACTATTCAATTGACTTGATTGATAGAACTTTTGTGCAATCACATGGACAAAAAATTTAATTAGTGGATTCTCAATATTGTCTACTGACATTGAATGACCATTCCACTTCTTCTTAGTCAAGTTTTCAATCTTATTTTTGGTTTCACTCCTTATGTTCTTCGGTCGATCCAATGTGTTACCCTCTAAATGATTGCCTCACTTATCTTTATTGGTTCCCCTTGAAATCATATTTTCATGTTATGCACTTGGTTGAGCACAATCTTGATACATTCAATCTTAAAAACTTTAGGAAAACCTAGGACATAGGTAGGCCCTTCGTCAGTAACAAGTTTGAATTTATCTTTCAGAATTCCATCAATATATAGCTTGTCATATGATGCTAATATTTCATAATCTCTAATTTCTCCAATCTTAAATTGATAGCATGATCCAATATCTTGAAAAATCAAGACTTTGGGTGGAATTGATGACAATGTTCCAATATCATCAATATGGGTTTCAATACTGTTAACTAAATTTTTGAAATTTGGTTGAGGTTCCCAATCATTCCTAATGATTTGTGCACTAATATCCTTTACCATTTCACTACCAAACACCATTGCGAACTAGGTTTTTCAATAAAATCTTTTCACAGAATACCTTCACTAGATACCTTACTCGATAATGAGAGTAATACTTCACTTAACAAATTTTATGATAACTTGCTGATATTCTTTGCTTTGGTCACTGAAATAAATTTTACCACCTTTAAATCTTCTCATGAGCTCTTTGATCACTTGGTGAATAAGAATGAATGTCAAAATTTGATAAAAACCTATGATATTTCATTTTACTTATGTAATTAATGTCTTCATACTTAGATAGTGTATGACAGTTGGCTCAGTCTACACTTCTAGTTTGGCCAAGGTTATTCACTCCATCATAACCTTTTCACTCAGTCAATAAGAAAACTTTATTGATCACTAGGTCTATACCACAAGGCTCAGTCAATATAGACTGTACCATTGATGCTCAGTACTTACAAATTTATTACTTTTACTAGTTGTCAATGAATCTTAATTTATGTAGATATGGCTTTATATTACTTCTACGCTAGGAAATGATGTAAAATATAGCTTTGAGCATACAATTCCTACATATCTTCTTTCTTTAGTTAGATGTGGTCTGATTACCTACTCCATTAGATTAGGTGATCAAACTGTCTTCTACTTTGCTGCTTCCAGTTCTTGCTATCTCTATCTGTGTCTTCTTTCCTTTTGGTTTTTCATTTCCATTACTTGGTGTTGGTGTTGTGATTTTTCAATTCTTACTAATGTGTCCAACTTTGAGATAACTGAAGCATATTATCTCTCTATTTATCCATTTCTTGTAGTTTCCTCTGAAGTGTGTCTGAATACAATTCTCTAGAATGTATCCATATTCTCTACAATAGTGACAACTATACCATATGTTATAATCCCAATTGTAGGAGTTACCTTTCTTTTCTATATGACTTTGATTCTCAGGTGACCAGTGTGACTTCTTCTTAAGTCTACAGTCATAAGAATTATTTTTTGATTTGCATTCATGTGTTTGATGCCATGTTTTCTTGTAATTTAGACAATTATCACTTGGTTTAGGTTTAGGGATTTGTTTACCATTTTTTCTTTTGCAAATGTTGGCTTTGTGTCCAATTTTCTCATAGTGATAACATGTAGGTTTTCCTTTTTATTATGCATTCCTTTGTTCTCCACTTTTGGATGATTCTCCTTCTTCAATAGTTAAACATTGCTTGAATACAAGTCTAAAGGTATCTTTTTCTCTAGGTGACTTGATCATGTCTTCAAAATGCTTGATTGCTTGATTTTGTTTGTTCATCCTCTCCATGAGCTTCTTTTCATGCCTCAAATCATTTTTCAATTGCTCATTTTTTAACTTTAGATTTGTGATCTCCACATCCTTTATATTTGGTTCTTGATTTTCAATTACCTTTTGATTTATCATGTCAAGTTGATTGCTTGTAAGTTTCTAAACTTCAAATGACATTTCTTCAAGTCTACTAGCTATCTTCCTTTTGTCTTATTCAACCATGATTGTGTCTCCCATTTCTTTCTTCCTTTGTTCAATATCTTCACAAAGTGTAACTGATTGAATTTCTTGTTTTGTCTTGAGATCTTTTACTTCCTTCACTAGGAAATCATTATTTTCTAGAAATTCTGTCATCACTTCATCTTTATTACCAATATTTCCATTGTCCAATAGTCCTTCTATATCAAATTCTATGTATTAATTATCATTAAGTTGTATAGCCATCTATCTTCTTCTCTTTAGGGATTTTCTTAACTCTTCTCTTGTTGTTTCCAATTCTTGTGACTTGATCTAGATTTTAATCATCTAATTCTCAATGACCTTTCCCAACTTATACACTTCCATAGCCATGATCTTATCCTCTCAAGATGTTAAGCTTCCTGACAAGAGAATTGAGCTCTTATACCAATTTTTGGAATAAGTATATGGGAAACATGATATTAAGAGGGGGGTTGTGAATCATGATCTTAAAATTTTATCATACATTTTTTTAAAAACTTTATATCTAAATAATTTCATAGATCTATCAATAAAACTATAATACTAAAATATAAATGCAATATATCACATCCATAACATTTTAAAACATAACAAAATGATTTGGTTACCCAAAAAAATTGAAGATGAAGGTAAAACTGGCATTAGATGAAACCCACAAATCTTCACTATTGCAACAATAAAGTTAACCAATTAAGGTTACAATTTTTGACTATAAGATATGATCTACTCTATAAGGGGTCTATCCTATTCTAAGCTTAATATAATATTAGGTCTCACCTTGTTAAAGGATTCTACACTCACAATAAAGTAAGGACTTTGTTAGGAGATTTACATAGGCCTGTTAGGACCACTCTATTAAGAGACTTACCTAGTCTCAATTATAAAATAACTGATTCACTACCTAACCCTCAGTTTTCTCTACAAGTAGATCTTGAGTCTCATCTTTCCTTTATTGTTTATTTGATTCTCCTAATCTGATAAATTTTTTCAATCCTTCACTGCTTTGATTGCTCTCTAATGGATCTACTTTCTGAAACTTCACTTTACTCCTTTATTTGCACATATCCAATATGCATTGTCATTGAATTTTCTTGTATCTCTATATGATTCTAGGATTAGAATCCTCCTTGAATAGATGTCATGTAAAGTTTCTAGATCTTGATCAATTACTTAAACCTCATCATCTTTTTTCATTTACATCCATTTTTATGATTGGTTGAATTATACACCTAGGGATCATTACCTTCTATAATGATGCATAATCAAAATCTATTCTGGCTCTAATAATATTAAATGTCATATAAATATCAATGAAAATAGTTTATATATGAGTTTTTGGCATTACAAACTCATATATCAATACTTAATTACTCAACTCTTGAATATTCTGATGCTCAATCATGTATAAACCTTCATGGTGTTATTCAACTTCTATCTATATATTTTCTTGTCTCTCAATAACATTTCAATATGCTCAATCTTTGTTATATTTCTTTTCTTATACTATATCCCCCAGCTCACAAAACTACTCGATCTCTACTAAAAGCTCAACAACCACTATCTCACTCAATATAAGTATTATATGTTTGACAATTAGTAGATAACTCAGTTACAGTGATGACCTTGTAATATTTCCTAGTAAATGACTTGAAAATGATTAAGTGTTGGGACACTAATTGACAACACAGGCTTAGAGATCAACAAATCTTTGATCTACACTAACATATTATTATAGTTTAATAGTTGTGTAGGGACTAGCAACTGAATAGACTTGGCATGAACTTGGATCATCATTTTTGATGCTAAATAGGTCATTATCTTCATAGGAATAGTGTTTGATTCATCATTGGTTGTTATAGTCTCTATCTTTCATTCACTCATTTGCACTAGGTCATTGAAGTATCACCTAGGTTTTCTTGATCACCAACATCTTCTTGTTAGAAAATAAAGTCCACCAATATAATTTTGGCAACCTTATTAATCATTATTCATGTTAAAAATATAACCAACAACAATAACAAGACACTCATTCACAATACACTAGATATGTTAACTAGAGAAACCATTGATAAGAGGGAAAAACTTAGTGGGCATGGTGCCCACAAAATGATGTACTAATATAAATTTCCCTTTTTAGAGGATGGACCCTATTCGGAGTCAATAAATACATTCAATGCATATTAGTCCCTATTAGGAGACTTTGAATCACTTTTAGGAGATTCCAACCATGTCAAGAGTAGTGCCAATCGTGTTAGGAGTTGTGTTGGAAATCTAATTGAAAAGCTCATTGTTGTTGAAGATCAAAGAGGGAGATTGTTGTAAAAGAATTTTTTCAATCATTTATTATCATTGATGTCAAACCTACTATTTGTAGGAATGATATTTTCTTATAAGATCCAAGTACTATCACTTAGTTGATTGATGAAGAGGATTTGATCAACAAGATGTAACAAGAGCACCTAAGGGAAAGGTTGAGTTATGATGTTGTACTGAAGTGAAAGAATTAGTTAAGACAATGGTTAAGTAATGTATTGAGGACATACTGAAAGATACAGAGGTTGTTCACACTTAGAATTATTGGAGGAAGAAGTTGTAACAAGGTTGACTGCAAAGCTTAAACTAAGATCATTAGTGGATGCCAAGCAAGTTAGTTAAAGCCAAGAAAATTCTTAGTAGGAGCCGAGTAACAAACATTTCTAGTGTGTGCCAAGTGATCTTTAGGTGCCAAGCATCAAAATTTTTTTAGTTGGTGCCAAGTGATCTTCAAGTGCCAAGTATCAGGAAAAACATAGTTGGTGCCGAGTAACACAGTATGTGCCAAGCACTAGTATTTCAATAGTGCTGAGCTACTGTATTATTTCAAATGATGAAGATTTTCCAAATCTAAGCTGACATAGTGGTTACATTGAATTTCGTGGATGAGTTGGAAGATGAGGATGATGAGTTGTTGGCATAGAATCCTATGTAAACTATTTTTGGGTGAATTCTAAAGGATTATTTAAGAAGTTTCTAGAGGAAATAGAATATGGGTTAGATGAGATGAATCCTACCTAATCCATGTGAATTGAAATTTAAAAATGGAAGAATTAAGCAGAAAAAGGTACTCCAAGATTTCTATTTAAGAAGTCATAGACCAAGAAGCAAAGAGCTACTAATACTATTGCTGCTAAAGTGCCAAAATTTGTGAAGTACTAAGAAGGGTGTCAAGGAGGAGACATCTAGTAGAAGGAAGAAAATAGAGGCTCTACTTCTATAAGTAGTCATAAAGAGATGATTGCACTGGTATATTGAGTGTGGAGACTCAAGGAGACAAAGCTTGAAAGAAAGGGCAAGCTATAAGGAGTTGTAGTGATTGAAGGCTAGACAAGGGTATGAGTTGAGAAGTGATCTAAGATCTACAAGATAAGTTGTATGTTGTAGTTAGGTCAAATTTTTTTAATACTCTCTAGCAATTGTATTAGATCTAAAAATCCTATGGACTTAGGTTGGCCTAACAACCATTTGTAAATCCTTTCATAGGGTGACGTTCCAAGTGAATGTTCTAAAGACCTTTAACTAGGCCCACTTCTAACAGGGTGGATAAATCCTTTAACAAGGTCACATTTAATAGTGTGTTGTAAGCCTTTGATAGGGCAGGCCTTTCATAGGGCATCACTTTAGAAGGGTGAAAATTGAGTAGCATGTTACTAGTGGTTTTTCCCAAATTGGGTTTCCACATAAATCACTGTGTCGTGTGTTGATTTCTTATGTGTTATACTTGCATGTTGATTTACAGTAACTTGCTGATTAGATAAGTTAAAGCTTGGATGAATGAATGGTTGAATGGGTTCACTACACTTAGTGAAAAAGTTTGAATAGGACATTTTGACCTTGAATAACTGATTCCTCTCCCCCTGCCACTGCACCCCCCCGCCTCTTAGTTATTCTAAAGCAATTCTAGCAAGTTGTAGAAGGTAGATGTACTCATTCTCCAAAAAAATTTAGAGGCAAGATCACTAAACTCATTGTCCAATTGATCTCCATATTATTCCTTACAAAATAATAGAATTGAACTATACTTGTACTCCCTCTTCTTTTTTTTATGTCACATGAACTTTTGATCTTGCTATTAGATCACCAACTTTGCATCCAATAATCTCTTGAATCACTTACTTGTATTTACCAAATACTTTACTCTTGTTCACACACTTCACACATGATCAACATCAAAAGCACACTTTACCAAAAAAAAAAAAAAAAACCTTCCTTTATACCATGTCCTTTGAGAAATTACTTGATTCATCCTTGAGGCTTTCCTAATTAATTATAATAGGACCACATTAAGATAATTAATTATATTACAGTTACACAACATTGTCAGCTCATAGTCTTTACAACTTCTCACACATGTGACTACAAACTTTGTGCACTTGATGAAATAATCATTAGATTGTCTTTTTTTACTATCTAACCTCACATATCATGATTCTATCTTAGTAAAGAGATACAAATGAATCATCTAAAACTACTTCTTAGGAATGCTTTTTTCTTACTGTTCTCTATAAATCAAACATTTCTTCTGCATGTCTTTGACTTACTTGATGTACACTTAACCTTATCATCAAGAAACGGTGTAGAATACATCCTTAACCACACTTGACCTAATAATAAATTCTTGGTTTGTAAGACCTCAATCTCTATCGGCTACTCTTCTAGTCTTCACATAAATACTTCTATACTAACATCAATGAAAAACATAGTCATGAATGCAAAATGTTAATCATGCTAACAATCTTCCGCATGGTCTAGCAATGCTTAGGATAATCCTCCAAAGGAATACCATTAGCATTCATACTAACACTTTTGTATTGTTAGGTTCTCTTTACCAACCTCTTTCTCTTCCTCATCCTTATCATACTCATTATTAGACATTAAGCCATATATCTTCTTCAACATAACCTTGTTAGCTTGTGCAATATCCTCAATCTTATTTTTAGAACTAAATAAGCTCTCCTCTTAGGTACAAGTTTATTGGTATACTCTACTAGTGCTAACCTAATATGCCCTTTTTTGAATTTATGCATTATTTTCCAATGTGGCTTCCCTTATCTATCTTTCAATGGTTAGAGCATGTTTCCACTTATTATCTAGTTTATTGTACAATTCTTCAAGAATTAGTTTTCTAATCTCTATAGGTGTATACGTAAAATTGATCATCATATAGTTCCACTTATTATCTAGTTTATTGTACACTTCTTCAAGAATTAGTTTTCTAATCTCTATAGCTATATACTTAAAATTGATCATCATATCAATTAATGCCTCATCCACTTTCTCTTTATCTTCTCTACTCAACTTATCATACTTAATGAAATGAAAACTAGATAACCCTACAATATTTCTTAGATTGAAAAATACTATTATAAACTATAATTGAGATAATTTTTATGTTGTCATTAATGTCAAACCTAATTGATATTTTCTATCTAATTTGAGTGTCATATCTAGATGATTGATGAAGAGGATTTGAGAAAATGGACATAGAAAAAGGACCTAGAGGAAAGGTTGAGTTATGAGAGGAAACTACAATGGGAACTTGATTGGTTAGACTTTGACAAGATAAAGTGATTGTTTAAACATGCTACAAGTAAAGAAGACAATTGTACTGAAGCTTTTAAGAAGTGATCAAATATTGACCAAATACATAGGCTTGATTGAGCAAAAGAGCAGAATATTATGAAACTTAAATTTTATGTTGAGTGATGCTAATGTTGATCAAGCACTAGTATAAGCTGAGCAGATGTAGTTTTGACCAAGAATCAATAGTGACTGAGTGTCAGTATATGTGTTGAACATAAGAGCTAGTAGAAATTGAGTAATCTAGTGATGACTAAGGGTCAGAACATAGTGTTGTTGGTTGAGGAACAACATTTGAGCAAAATTAAGAGGAAATCCTAATTTCTAGCCAACATAGTTAATTTCTTGGAATATGTAAAATATGTTGGAGATAAGGATGGATGGCCTAGAGAATTTAATTCAAGAGAAACTATGTTTGAGTGTTTCTATGCAAGAATTAAAGGAAAATTTTGGAGAAGTTTCTAGAAGAGAAAAGAGAAGATGAAATGTTGGAAGGATTCAATGAATATAACCAAATCCTACGATCTATGGTGATGTTTAAGTAGAAAAAGATCAAACTTAGCTATTTATAAAGGCATAAGGGATAATCTAAAAGCAAGGAAAAGGTTAGCAGAGCTGGTGAAGGACTAGAGAGGTTGGAGAAGTTGTTGATGTCATTGATTAATAAATCTAAGTTGGAGGTTGAGAAGTGTTGTGAAGAGTCAAAGTATGATTTCTTGAAGGAGTACTAAGAAGATCATAGATAGTGATGAAAATGAAGGCTATTCATTGGATCAACATGTGAATTGAATTATTATCTATATTTACAAAGCGAGTTGTATTTGTCACATCAAACCCACTATTACTTTTTAACCATTATATCAGTATTAAAATCCTTTAATCAAGGTTGATCCAATAGTCACATGTTTATCCTTTAATTAAGGTGGATTTATAATAGAATGTTTTAAAGTACTCTAAGAAGTCCACTCCTAACAAGGTGATTAAATCCTTTCATTTAATAGTGTATTTCATAACCTTTAATAGGGTTGGCTCCTGACAAAGCTCATTTTTAGAAGAGTGAAAAATTAGTGACATGTTACTGGTGGTTTTTCCCAAATTGGGTTTCCATGTTAAATCTTAGTATCAACTTGTGTGGATGTCATTTGAGCTTTTTTACTATTAATGTTTTACATTCTTTAAGCTTGATAAATTTTAAGACAATGGACTATAAGTTTATATTGTTGATTGTTTGCTATAAAGACTGAGCTATTGAATGCTTAGATCTAGAATAGTTAAAGTTTTTAAAGGTTCAATTGGTACATTTGGACTTTGGATAACTAATTCACCCTTCCCCCTCTCAGTTGTATTAAACATTATAACAATTGGTATCAAAGCATTGGTGCTTATAGAGAAATGTTTGAAGGTACTTAGAGCTAAAGATCAAGATGTACAAAAAGGTGGTGGCAAAGTTTAACAAAGAGAACTTCCCTCCATGGAAGAGTTCGATGAATTTTCATTTGGTAGGACTTTATGAGATCCCTACTCGCATGTACTTATTAAATATGTATCTCTCTGTTAAAACTATTGTAGGAGATTAGAATGGATAGGAAATAATGTTTTATGGTTTAAATGTCCTAATAAGAACTGAGATCCTAACACATTCATGTTTTAAATATTTAGCAATTCGAGAAAAATTACATTATCTCAACTGTTTAAACATTAAAATTTCACTAACGATGATATGAGAAATTTTCACCTGATGATAAGGGTGTTGATTTTGATACCTTAATGATTGAGTTTTATGTTCTAGATAGTTCAATATTCCTTAAATGGAAATGTTTATAATGTTAGGTATATGCATGCTTGACAATGATTTTTCTAGCATTTTAATCTGAATTAATGAATAAGTTATGTTATATTGATTATGTGATTTATGATGATTAAATGTGAGTAGAAATGAACTAAACAGTTAATTATATGAGAGATTCATGTTTTGATTTATGTAACTATCCAGATAAATTTTGAATATATGTATGTAATTTTCTTGAGCTACTAATGTGTGCAATGAGTGTGCAGGGTATTTTAGCCAAGAAAATCTAATAGAGAAACGAAATTGAACCCTATGTACCATTGTGGGAACTAGGGTTGAATCTAACAAATGATGCAAACCCCATTGTTCATATTTTATTTGTGTCATGGTTTGAATGAATGTATTATTTCATAATCTTTAAATGTTAATGATTCGTAATAGTGATTTTATAATGTTGCTTGACACTCGTGAATTGTATATGCATTCCAGCATGATAGTTAGGGTTAATTGAGTAACCTAAATATCTTAGTCAGACTAAGTTAGTGCCCTTTTTACTAATTAGTTAGTAATCAAGATTTAATTACCCCTAATCAAGATTAGTGAGTAATCTACATTTTTGAAGGTTGTTAGTAAGTCCTAAAATTTTTTAGCTTTTGATAGGTCCCTAATTAATCCTAAAGGCCAAAAATCATGAAATCTAAGTACCTAAAGGGTATGGGTATGGGTTGGGGGCATTTTCCACCCCCACAAGCCCCTTTTGTTGACTTTTATGGTCACTCAAAAACCCTATTTTTTCTTTATTGCGAAAATTGAATGATTTCATTATGGGTTGGATAACTTTAACTCCACCTTGAGGTTAGCCTATGTCTAGTTGAGTTAGAAGACTAAAAATTTTAGGCAAGTGGGGGAGTTATTGATTTTTAGAGGTGTTTGAGTTTAGGATCTTATTTAGAGGAAAATTTGAGAGGGTTTAAGTGTTCACCCAAACTCTAGCTTTAGAGGGAATTCATAATTGAAGGAGAAGGAGAGGATAGCAAGCTCATTTCAAACTTGTTCATTGCCATAAACTAATTTTTGAAGGTAGGAATACTTCACCTCATTTGGTTCATGTTGTGCTTCATGTGTTAGTTTTATTGCTTATGTATGTTTCTATGTGTGTTGAGTATATTGGGAGGGATTGAAAATAGGTTTTCTTTAATGTCTTTCCTTTGTGTTTTGCTTTGAATTTTGAAGGGGATTTTATGGGTGTATTGGCATTACTCACCCTCAGATAGGGCATAAGTGGCCATGTACAGGGGAAGGTCTTTAGTTGGACTCTAAAAATGTAGAGTCTCTTTTTAGGATGAGAAGAGGGAAAGAGAGTAGGGTGTTATGGGCCCCTACTCATCAACACAAACCATGTTTTGAATTTTGAAATTTGAGAAGTAAAAGAATGAATGTCCTTGTGATATCAGCCTTGAAAGGGCATCTGTGGAAGAATGGAAGTTCTTGAGATTTTAGCCTTGAAAGGGCATATGTTATGGTGTTGTGGCTGATGTCTCCTATTGGAAAAATCCACCTTCTCCCTAGTCTGGTTCAATGTCAAACCTATTGTGCAAACCGAGTTAGGAGTGAATGTTTAATTTTGTCTTCATGTTTTGCTTTGGTTATCTTCTGGTCAGTTCTATTCTCTCCATGATCATCATGATGTATTGTAGAATTTGTAATGGATACCTTGTTGAGGGCCAAGAATGAAATTCATAATTGTATTAGTTTTCAAATATGTTGAGAGTTTTTCCCTCAGGATGATATCTTGTGTAAAAATGTACTTTTAAACTTATTGTTTAAGTGGAAACAATGTCGGGTTTTCTTACTAGTTTTTTCCCGATGGAGCCTTTGAACCAAGTAGTTTAATAGAAAAAGAGATTGAGTAAATATGCTTGCATTTGAGTTTTATAGTATTTCAGTTTTGCATAGGTACTGATGCAGGAGCATCTAGAGGTATAAGGGCAATCCTGTGTCAACCAAAAAAATGTACTTAGACTTAGTTTATGTTTCATGTGTTTTCATTTTTGGATACCCATTTGAGTCAAATAAAGGTTCCAACTCTCATAGTTCCACTATCAGTGTTCTAGGATAGAGTATTTGAACACCTTGGGATATGTGTAAATGCCAAAAAAATAGAAGTATGTAATTGAGCCATCATTTTGGTGAAAAAGAAGGTGTAAATTGGCTAGATGAATTTAATTGTAATTTAGAGCATTCTAGAAAAAGAATCAGGTCAAAAGGCCCCACGATTTGAAAGTTATTGTATTTTTTTCAGTTTCTAGAGACATCCTAAGAATGCTTCAAAGTCAGGTTAGGGGCATTAAATGACCTCAAAAAGGGCCAAAAAATGGGTGAAAATTAAGGCTTGTCCATAGGGCTATAGAGCACTTTGAGAGCTTTCTATAAATGTAAACGGTTCGTCAATCGGAGCTACGGTTCAAAAGTTATGCCTCCCAAAAGTTTGATTACCATTTCTGGATTCTTCTAATTTTGTGCCGACTTCTAATGTGACTTCTAGAGCCTTCTATTTGATCAGTGGATGCCTACTAGAACTTTCTAGAATGTATTCCTAATCCTTAACCCTCTAGGGTTTATTTAAGAACATTTCTGGCATTGTAAAAGGCAGTTCGGAGTGGAGTTTGAGAGGAGGTACTGAAAGGGGAAATTATCTCCAGATTTATACTATTGTAAGCCCATAGGGCATGTTTTGAAGTCTATTTTCTCTGTACTGAATGTATTAGCTTTTTTACAAAGTTAATAAAATTTTCCCTTTCCTGTTGTGTCCATTTTGTGCTTGGGTTGTGTCCCCATCATGTACTTATAAATTGGTTGCGATGATATTTACCTTACTGCGACATTCTTATGTTTTGTAATCAAATTCATTTGATTTAGGTTAATTAGATTAAATAATGATAAAAGATCACTTAATTAAAGGTTCAAATATTATAAAAGAGAATTTGATGATATGATTGGTGTTTCACTTTGTAAATTTCATGAGTACTAGGTAGCATAATGCTTCTTTACAAATGTTCAAGAAATACATTTAACTTCTAGGTACATTATAAATCAACTTTAAAAAAAAAACCCCCTTGACTAATAAATAAATTTGAGATTTCATACTTAGAAAAAAAAGAGGCCTTAAAAAAAAAAAGGTGTTTCTAAGAGCAATTATGCTCTGGATTTTGTATGGGATTGAATTTACATGTTTTTTCCTTGGACAAAGAATCTTGAAAGATTCTCTAAAAAAATCCTTTAAACTAATTAAATATTTCAAAAAGAATAAAGGAAGGAAAGAAAATATTAATTTTTTTTTTTTTACAAAATATCCTATGATCCTACATAACTACCTTTTTGACATAACTATTTTTCTCTAAGGTGAGCGCATGGTTTTAGACTTCCTTTGGTTCTGACATGATAGCTAGTTATACTAGTGAATGAGAAGGGGGCAGGGTGTCATGTTTGGCATCAAAGTCAAACCAAATAAACTTATGAAAAATGGATTTTCTTTTAAAAAAAACCTTCCACCATTTCCTTTGCCAATGCCTAACCTTGGAAGGTCTTGTCATGCATATAAGAGGAGATAGACCTACAAGAAAGGAAGGCTTGGCAGCTTAGGGCAGCACAACTCTTCTAGGAAAGTGCATGAGGAGTGGGGAGTATGTGGGCGGTGTGGGGTTTTGTGCCCATGTGGGCGGCATTAAGCTGCACAAGCACTTTTAAGCGCATAGGGATGGTCGGGAGATAGTTAGTGTTTAGGATAATTAGTTTTGTTTTTTTAATAGAGTTTTAAAGTTTTTGTAATTTAATTTGTACATAATTTAATATTAGCATGTGTAAATGTTAGAATTTCTTTTAAGGGCCATGTAGATATGTATTGATTTTCTAATTTATTTAGTTATTATTTGTTTCAATATTTTTCTTTAGTTAAAGCATAGTTAGTAATATATTTTTAAATATTAATAAATGTTAGATTCTAAATTAATGTTTGTAAAAGTTTTGTTAATGTAAATTTATTATTTTATTATGTTAGATGTTGGAAAGTAATTAATTTTATTATTTTGTTTTAACATCTTGATTAGTTGTTAAGTTAGTTATGTTAGTTGTTAGGTTAGGATAATGTTTTTGAAATTAAAAGCGACCAAAAGCAAGGGGTCATCCCTTAACAGTCAAAAGGCTGGTAACCAGCACATTACCAACTAGTAACAAAAATAGACAAAAAGAATAGGAGAACTAGTAGTTAGAGACAAGAACCTAAAACCAGAGAGCTAGAACAAGAAAGGAAACCTAGCAACTAACCAAAGTCCAACGAGGCACCCAGGCCAAATAAAAAATTGATTATAGCTGATAACCAGCAAAACTATAACTATCATAACAGTAAATAAAGTCTTTGGATCCATGGACCCCATAACTGAACAGAAATAAAAAAAGAGAGACTTATATTTCTTTTATCCCTTTTCCTCTTGCATGAAGAACAATTTGGGCCCAGTCATCAGCAAGGAACTTAAAGAGTAATTTATTGTCCTCCATGTCCAAGCTAGCTTCCTCTTTCTCTTGTGCCAGCAATTGGAGGGTAGTTACAGCATGATGAGTAACTTTAAGTCCAAACTTGGAGAAGGTGAAAAACCCCTCCTCCAAAGCTTTGAATCTTTCCTTCAAGTTTTTGTAATGCTCCTCCACCATCATCGTCTCCTCTTTATGCTCCTCAACCTTCTTAACAGAAACCTCCTTCATTTTCTATCCCTTTGGTTTATCCTGCAGCACCCGTGGGTTAGAAGAAATATTAAAATTTTCCTTAACAAGGGAAGAAATGGCAATTGGGGAATTATCCTTTTTTCTCATCTCATCACAAAAAGTAAAGGGTTTAAGTGAGAAGCTAGCTGAAACATGGGTTGTCTCAGTATTCCTTTCTTTGCCGTCTGACACTTGACTTTGAGTGTCATCCATCAAAATGTTCCTAGAATTGGAACTTTTTTCTCCCTCCTCATTACCATCATCCCTTTTAGAGTTGGAAATGCTTTCCTCCTCCCTTCTATCACTGTTATTGTCTGAGCTATCTTCTTCAACTTCCTCAACAGGGTATCTAATTGACTTCTACTTACCCCTAGCCTAGGACTGAGCTAGCCTACCAGACCTTCTTCTTGCTTTTCCCCCAATATCTTCACTAGAATCCTCTCCAACAACCTCTACCACCTTATCAACTTTTAATTTCTTGTTTCCCTTTTTTCTATGGCTATGTCAAGTTTTTTCTTTTTCTTAGTATCCTTACTAGGAGATGGCCTAGGAGTATGGATTTTCGTCCCCGTATTGGAGCTCGGGGTGGAAATCCTACTATGGCGGGGGTTTTCCACAACAACCTCTCTAGGGGGACATAAAGCTAAGTGGAACTGATATAGACGAAAAATTAATTCCTGATGAATAATGGTGAAGTTTAGGCCTTTACTTTTTTTTCCTTAATATCCTTAATCATATCCTCAAGTGAATGTAGAAGAAAAAATGGAATGGAAATGAAATCCATATTTCTAAAATGATTCAACAAGGGAAAATGATAGTAATAGCACACTCCAAACCTACCTTCTAGGGTGAGATACTTCATCAGGACCATACACACATCATCCTAGGGCTCAGGTAGCTTATCCCTTTTAAACCCTCCTCTATAGTGAATCGGCTCCTCATTCTCCACAAAGAAGTTTTTCATGCTATTCCCATCCGAGACTTTGGTGACTTTCTTCCACTTTTTTCCCTTCATTATGAGTCCTGTTGCCATACCAATAACCTCCTTCGTGACTTGAAAAGTAATGTAGTTAATTGTGACCTTCCTATCATCCCAATTATTCACAAATTGTAATGCACAATTTTCATTGTGCCCAGCCATAGACAACATATATGGAAAAAAACCCCCTTCCTTCAGGAGATACCAGGTTGCCATCCTATCTTGAAGTTCTTAGGTCTTGTTGGTTCCAACCGATTCAGATCACCTCCCATATCAATTTCACCACTATCCTGCCTCTCTTCCTTAGAAATATGCATCAGAACTTTATCGCTTTCCAATTCTCTGTGGCTGCTCTCTTGCTTTAATCCTTTGAGGGAATAGGGATCAAAATTACAAACCCACGTATGATGAGCACCAGAATCCCATAACATCTTATTATGAGATTCGTGGGTATTAAAAAACCTAATTTTCTCTCCCCATCAATTTTTGACATCCCAATCCATAATATCTATCGTACTTCCATTTGGGAAGTGATTTGAAGCTTGCCCCGAGTTACCATAATTGCAAAAAGACAATTTCCTTAATTCATAATTACTCCACTTGTCATTTGTATGGCCACGTCTATCTCTTATTTCCAAAACTCTAAAGTTAAATTTAGTGACAAAGTTCTCCATCTCGCCAAAATTGGCCTTACTTTAAAATTTAGTGATCATCATTTTGAATTCTACCGCCTTTTTCCTTGAATATCAACATCCTTAGATTTTCATTGATATCAACTAAATTTTCCCAGCACGTGATTGCCCTAACGTTAAACCCCATGGTAGCCAAAGCGTCTGCTACTTGATTACCCTCACGATAGATATGCTGCAGGTGGACCATTCTCATTTCCTCCAATATATTTTTAATATCCAAGATGATATTTCTAATCTTCCATCCCAATTTTGCCTCCCCCTTTACCCAATCGATCACCAGTTTAGAGTCCCCTTCTATAGTTAACTCTAAAATGTTTCTTTCCCTAGAGAGTTGTAGACCCCATAATAATGCCATAGCTTCTACCACATTATTGCTACCAATCCCCACCTGGCTTACATAAACCAATAGAACATCACCATTCCTATCTCTCAGCACACCACCAGTCACTCCCTGTCCTCCTTTCATAGCTCCGTCAAAATTTAGTTTATACTGTGTGATGGTGGGTGGTCTTCATATTGTCTACTGTCTCCTCCTCCTAGCAGAGCTATCAAAAAGGAAGAAGTCCTCTTGATAACCCCAATTCTTAGCCACAATGCCTTCAATTCTTCTGGGTTCCTCCTTTGGCATCTTGCATTTAGCTACTCTTATATTTTCCTTCAACAGTTTTTTCATCACTCCAAAAACCACTTCAACCATCTTATTTTCTCCCCTGAATATCCTGTTATTCCTTTCTTTCCATATGTGCCAGCGTACATATGGTGGGATAAACTTCCATAAGAGGATTAGTCTTGGATGATGGAATGGGAAATCCCAATTATCCACACACTATCCCAAGTTATCTTTCATGACCCATACCACCCCCAATCTTTCCCAAACCTTAGTCCAAATGTCAACTACAAACTGACATTCAATGAAAAGGTGGTAAATAGTTTCTTCCTTTTGTTCACAAAGGTAGCAAAGATTTGTTATGTAGAATCCCCTTTTTTTCAAATTATTGATTGTTAGGATTTTTCCATGTTGAACCATCCACCAAAAGAAATTAATCTTAGGCATAAGGTTACTGATCCATACCTTACTCCATGTAGTTAGGCATAGTTCCTTACTGATAATTAGGGTATAAGCAGATTTGACAGTGAAGTTCCTAATCGGAGTTAAAACCCAAGCTAATACATCTTCTTGTGGTAGCATTGGGATCCTCTATTCCTTTATTAGTTCTTCTAGTTCCTCTATGAGGATACCTATCTCTCGTAGATACTCCTCCTTTAATAGCTTCTTCCATCTCCTCCCCTGATCAATGTAGTCTCCCACTCTAACCCCTATGTCCTCCTTAAGAAGTTCCTTTAAACCACTATATTTACTTAAAGCCAGTGGTTTCCCCTCTATCCACTTGTCTTCCCAAAACCTTATATTGAAGCCATTGCCCATAATCCACCTTAATCCTTCTCTTAGCAGTCCTCTATTTCTAATAATGTTCTACCAAATCTTTGAACCACTCGGGAGGTCATTATTATACAGGTTCCACCGAAAGGATGTATTAGACAAGTATTTAGCTTTCATAATATTTCCCCACCTCATGTTTCCTTCTACTAGTCTCCATCCAATTTTTGTAAGGAGAGATTTATTAAGGTCTTTCATTCTTCTAATCCCAAGCCCCCCCTTAGCTTTTGGTTTACACACCTCCTCCCAGTTGACTAGATTCAATTTATTTTTCTCTTCAGTCCCTGACCATAGGAAATTCCGTTGAATTCTCTCAATTTTCTCAGCCATATTAAGATTAATCTTAAATATAGATAAGAAATAAATAGGCATTCCCTGAAGGGTAGCAGCAATCAGTTAAAGTTTTTTGGCATTGCTTAATATCTTCCATTTCCATCCTGCAAGCTTCTTTTGAATTCTCTCCACTATCGAATTCTAAAATTCATTAGACACCTCCTTGGTAGTGAGGGGGAGGCCTAAATAAGTGTCTGGGAGGCAAGCAGATTGGCAATCCAAGATTTTCCTAATCCTTCTTTGAAGTGAAGGATCAACATTAAAGAAATAAATCTTGCTTTTATGGTAGTTCACCCGTTTCCTTGAGCTTTCTTCATAATTATGTAAAATCATTTTGCAGGCTTCAGCCTCCATGATTGAAGATTCTCCAAATAGGAAGGTGTCATCCAAAAATTGCTGAATAACCTTAGCTTCAGCATTAGTGGCTGCTTTCACACCTTTAATGTAGCCCGAATTAGCTAATTTATAGAATGACCTTCCCAAGACTTCAGTAACCATGATAAATAGGTAAGGTGAGAGGGGGTCACCCTATCTTAAGCCTTTTCCTGCCATTATGTTACCCCATGGGGACCCATTTAGTAGGACAAAGTACTACACTGAGCTCACCATCAACATGATTAGGTTTATAATCCTATTGTTAAATCGAATTCTTTCTAGTACATCCTGAAGGAAGTCCCACTTGACCTTATCATAAGCTTTGGAAATGTCTAACTTGAATGCCATTCCAAGTTGCCTGCTCTTTTCCATTGAATGGATAACCTCATGGGTTGAAATAGCCACATCAAGGATCTGCCTTCCTAGCACAAACCCCTTCTGAGGACTACCAATAATTTTTTCCAAGAAAGGCTTTAATCTATTCACTAAAACCTTGGTAAAGACCTTGTAAATAGTATTACATAGACTTATAGGTCTAAAATCATTCAAATTTAGAGGATTGGAATTTTTAGGAACTAGTGCAATAAAGGTCTTATTTATGCTCCGTAGTATTTTGCCAGTTCTAAAAAAATCCCTAGTCGCCCAAATAACTTCTGATTTGATCACCTCCCAAAAATGCTAAAAGAAAGTAGGTGGGAAGCCATCAGGGCCAGAGGCCTTAAAAGATTTCATTGAGAACATTGCCTTTTTCACTTCCTCTTCCGAGATCTTACCAAGGATAATGTTAATAAGTAATAAAGTTAATATAATTAATAAATGAAAGGTGTTGACTTATGTTTTATGAAAATTATATTTGAATTTAGATATTAGAATTTAGTGTTAGATTTAATTATTCTAACAAGCATGGAAATTTGATTTTACGATTGGTATAATAAATTTAATAAAGTCGATAAAAGGGCATTATGAACATTAGTCTATAGAATTAGTATTGGAGTTCAACCATGATAGTAGTAGGAGGTAACCCATGTCCTTCGACGTATGATTATGTGCATAATTAGTTTCAAAATAATGAATGAACCTAAGTATTATATTATTTTTTTAAATAATTGATTTGATAAGATGTTATTGTTATTAATGTTTTGATTTTAAGGTGTTATCAGGACATGTTATTATGCTTGTAATGTTTAAAAAGGGTTGACTAGACCTCTTGAGTTAGTAAATTGGATTGTGTTCAAAGATGGAATGAACATTGTAAATGATTTAATAATAATTAATGAATGATTTTTAATTAGTTTAATAGTTATTTTTATAATTGGAATCAAGTATTAAGGTATTATATAGACTTGTGGATGATGCAGAACTAGTTCACCAAGGAGATTGAACCTAAATTCTTCATCAACCAACTCATCCAAGCTAGGACTACATGTTTTATAGCATTAAAACTTAGGTTTTCAAACTCGTGCATTGTATTGGAATATTGATGTTACATCCTTATTGGTATGTATCCAAAGGTCACTTTAATCCTATGTCATGTTTACATAACCTAATCAGTGTAGCATGTTTTACCTTAGTAGATTAATTTACTTTCAAAAAAAATTTGGTGTGTTTTTGCCCGATATTTTGGGCATGACAGATTTGGAGAAGGTGCAATATACTATTCACAAAATACATATGTGGCAATAACAATAGTTCCTTTGTAAGCTTAGAAGATGAAAGAGAAGCAAGAATACAACTAGGCTATGTTGGAGATTGCATCAACCCTTATCTATGCAATTTTGATAAAATAAAAGGATTGCAATAATAAAAATAAAATGTGGCATAAATTGCATAGCATCTATAGAGGGGACACAAATTTTTTGAGAGAAAAATCAAAAATCTTGAGAGGTAAGTTTGATGAAATGAGAATGATGGAAGGTGAAAATATTGTTTAGTATTGTGGAAGAATCAAAGAGGTGGTAAATATTAAAAGAGGAGCAAATGAAAATATTGATGATGAGACTATGATCAATAAGGTATTGATAATTCTACTTCCTATTTATTCTATTAGAGTTTTTGCAATACAATAATTGATATTTACCCCTGGTAATAACTTAACCTTGTAAGGTGTAATTGGTAGGCTTACTATTTTGAAATGTCAAATTTTGATAATTTAACTCCTACTTATGTTGAATATCCTTTCAAATCTCAATTGGTTATTAGTAGGAAAGGAAAAGGAAAATATGTAACTAGTGATAATGATACTTCTAATGATGATCTTGATTAGCTTGAAGCATTGATGGAAATAAGACTTTCAAGAGGCAAAGGAATATACAAAGGTAGACTTCTTAATTTTTTTTTTCATGTAACAAAGTTGTTGATGTGAAAAAGAAGACAAAGATAAGAGAAGGGAAATAAAGTACAAAGGAAGAAGAGAAGATCAAGATAATAGGAGAAACAAGGACTACAAAGATAAAGGCCATAAATCTTGTTATATTGCTAAAGAAGAAACTGATAATGAGTCTAAAAGTGATGATGAAGAAGTTGTCTATGTTGCTATAAAAGAAGACTCTAATGAAGATGAGAAAATTGCATTAATTTTATATGTGAGAAAAGGTGATAAGTGGATTATTGATGGTGGTTGTTCACATCACATGACTGGTGATAACAATAAATTTAAAACCATGGATCCATACAAAGGTAGATGTATTAAGTTTGGTAATGATGCACCATGTCTTGTGAAAGGTAAAGGATCAATATAATACAATTGACTGACAAGATCTAGTGTAAACATTTTTATTGGGTTGATGGACTTAACTATAACTTGTTGAGTGTTTCATAGTTGAAAAAATTAGGACACGAAGTTGAATTCCATCATAAGAAGGTCAAGATATTTGATGCTTCTGGTGAACTAATTGGAAGTGGAAATTAGACAAGAGATAACTTGTTCTATCTATATTTATCTGATGAGACATGTTTGTTTGCACAAAATGAAGATATATGGTAATTGCATAAGAGGTTATGTCATGAGAACTTTGATAATTTGGGAAGCATTAGTAAGATGAAAAGAGTAAGAGGATTACCAAGATTGAAGAAGCCTAGCAATGCTATGTGTAAACAATGTCAATTGGGGAAAATGAAAAAGTCTAGTTTCAAGAGAAAGACATACACATCTAATGATATTTTGGAAAATTTGGTTCTTACTAACCTTTGTGGACCTATTGGTGATCAAATCTACTATAAATATAAATATTTCATTCTATTTGTTGATGATTATTCAATAATGATGACTATGATGTTTCTTAAAGAAAAATATGATGCTTTTCAATTGTTTAAGTGGTATTTTTCTCGAGTTGAAACAGAACTAGGTAAGAGTCTAATGCAAAGTGGCATGCAAAAGGTGATGGATTCCCACAAAACTGATTCAAACTCCCAAGGTTCCTATTAGGTTCTAAGACACCTTAAAGGGCAAATATCACAAATATGAAATAGACCCTCAACTATCTTTTTGAACCCCACAAAGTGTTTCAACAAACTCAAAATAACATGTATAAATAGGTTTTACAATCCCAAAACCAAGTTCATGCACAAACCCAAGTTACCCCTCTTGACTAGGCTACTCTCTTCTTCGGATCAGCAAACCCTGTTTTCTTGACTTTTCTTCCAAACTTTACAAAACACCAAGAAGAAAAAATATGATTTTTAGATACCCTTTTCAGATTTTTATAACATATTAAAAAATCAGATATCACTATTTTGGAAAGATTGTACGGAATAGGACAGTTTTGTCTCAAAATTAGGCCTTTTAAGCCACTTTTACAAAGCAAGTACCCTTCAAACTTGTCCCCTGACTCTCAAAATTTCTACAATATGGTATTTTGATGTCAAACTAAGGATTCCTCAATCTTTTTTTCAAGTTGACCTTTCTAGGCACACTTTCCAACAAACCCTCTCATTAAATGACATAAAACAAGGGCTTTACGGTTCTCCCACTTCCAATCACTTCTAGAATCTATTCAAAGATGGAACACCATATTTATGGCATGCCCTAACTCTAGCAAACGTAAAAACCCTACCTCCTTAAGGTAGATTCTCTGCTGCTATACTTGTCCCTTTGGATTTTCCTCTTTTTTTCACACCTTAATTGCTTTGGTGGCCACCAATCACTGGTTAAATGCTCAATACAAGGTTAGTAATCATAATACATGTTAAATGGATGGTATTACATGAAGAAACAATAAAAATTTCATGGAAATATCATGATTAATCAAAGAAAACTGTCAAAAATGCCTAAAATATGACTGTTACAGCCAACAGTACGGAATTTTGATGACCAAATCTTCAAATCTAAGTGCAAAACCCTGTGAATCACCTCAATACATATCTAAAATGATATTACCATTCATTACAATATCAAAAAATTCTTACAAAACAAAGGATTCTTCAAATTGCTCTTGAAATGAAGCACTTTTATTGCAAATTCTATAACAGTCCGTACTATCTTAAGGTACAGGCCGTACCAACACATATATATATATGTGTTCAGGAGATAGTTCTCAACCTCCTTAACTAACTCCAATTCATTTCACTACCTATCCCTTTATAAAATTCAAATTAGAAGGTTTCCCTCCAAAACGGCTCTTATGCAAAATTTGAATTTTTTAAAGCATGAAACTATGTCTAAAGGGACTTATTGACTATTTTAACGTATGCAACGACTTGGGGTTGTTATGACATACTACTAGACCCTAACTAATGACTTCTCTACCTTAAAAAACCACTAGATCCCTTTCCAAGGATCAATTATAGCTCTTCAACATTGGAATCAGCCCATACATCATACAAAACTATAACCTTTTATTCTTTCAAAAACCATGATGGGTTGTAAAATAGACCAATTGATATCATGAGATGCTCCAAGACCTCTATATGTCCTTGAATCTCCAATGTGCCCCGGATGAGTATGGGATGCTCCTGCATCAGAGTCTAAAGTGATTGAGATTTGATAGAGGAGGATAATTTATCTCTGATGGATTCAATATATTTTGCAATGATAGAGGAATCAAAAGATAGATTTCATGACTGAGATCTCCTCCCCAAAATGGAATAATTAAAAGGATAAATAGATCAATCATGGATTGTGCTAAGACATTGATGATGGAGAAGAATGTGTCATAAAAATAATGGAGATAAGCTATAAGTACAATAGTCTATATTTTGAATAGAGTACAAGTCAAGAAAGGTACACATGTTATACCCTTTGAATTATGGTATGGGTATGCACCTAATATGAGGTATTTTAAAGTTTTTGGAAGAAAATTATATATACTAAAGGATACTAGAAATTGAAATCTGTATGTTAAAAGTGATAAAAGCATACTCCTAGGATATTCCACTAAGAGCAAAGCTTACAAGTGTTCAAACTCTAACACTAACAAAGTTGTGGAAAGTGCAAATGTGAAAGTTGATGAATATATAGAAAATAATAAAGTTGAATGCAAGACAAAATGTGAAGATTAAAAAACATTCATTTATGTGGATAAAGGTGTTCCACGTAACTTACTTAAGCAAGAGAATAAATCTACCAAGAAACAACAAATGGTGTGTGAGGCCTCGTCTCAACCCATCGTAGCATAGTGATACATTACTATTATTTTGATACTCACGACTTGAGATGTCGAGACAATATCTGATGCTTAGAACATATTATATTATTTCATGTTGTGTGATGTTACTTTTAGATATTTGATATTCATCATTTAAGGTTTTACGTATATGTATGTTGATGAATTAAGTAAAATGTAGGATTAACACATTTATTTTGGAATCATTATGGTTAAGAATTATGTAGGATGAAAGAAATCCTGATTGATGTATGTTTCAGTTTATGTGTATTTCTGATACATATATACACATGTGCATGTGATTTAATGGGACTAATGATGTGTGCAATGAGTGTGCAAGGAATAGAATTGATCCCTATGTGCTAATTTTGGAAACCTTGTTGTTCATAATTCAAGTATTGTATTGTGAGATGTGTGTATGTATCTTTTTGTGTTCAGTGAATGTTAATGTTTGTAACTATGTTCTTTTAGTGTCACTTGACACTCATGAATTGTTTATGTTCTAGTGTGCTAATTAGGGTTAGCTGTGTAACTTTTGGACCTAAGTTGGTTTAAGTTAGTGTTAGTTTGCTAATTTGGTTCTTAATCAAGTTTAGTTATCCCTAATTCAGATTAGTGCTTAATCTGCATTCTAGAGTTGTTAGTTGGTCCTAGTTATTTCCTAGCTTTTGTTTGGCTCCAAACCTATTCCTTAGGCTTTAAAATATGAAATTTTTATACCCAAGGGGTATGGGTATGGGTTGGGGGTCTTTTCCAACCCCTAAGCCCCTTTTATTGACTTTTGAGGTCACTCAAAAAGTCTCTTTTTGCCTTTGTGCGAAAATTGACTATGGCTACCATGAGTTGCATCACCTCAACTCCACTTAGTGATTTAACCATAGTGTGGGTTGAGTTAGGAGCTTCTAGATTTGCAGGTGGGTGAGAGAAGTTATTTCTCCTTTTGGTGGGTGAGTTTGAGGCTTATTTAGAGGCCCTTCTTGGACTAGTGAAGGTTGTTACCCAATCTCTACATTTAGAGAGGAGTCATGGAAGATTGAAGCAAGGAAGGGAAAAGCTCTACTCAAACTTATTCATTTGCCATTACCTCTTTGTGAAGGTAGGAATTTTCATCTCCCTTGTTCTGATTTTCATACTTGTTTCATGCTTTGCTATGGTGTTGTTCATTGGATGCTTGTATGTATGTTGGGTATGTTGGGAAGATTTGAAAACCATGTTTTTGAATGATTTCTTTTCATGTTATGGTTGAATTCTGAGATTTTCTTGTATGGGTCTTTTGGTCTTACTCACCCTTGGATAGGGCAGAAGTGACCAATTTTGGGAACGATCTTTTTAGTTGCATTCCAACAAGTGTAGAGTCTCTTCTTAGGATAAGAAGAGGGAGAGAGGGTAGGGTGTTATGGACCTCTACTTGTCAGCACAAACCTCATATGAGTATGGCATATTATGATGAAAGAACGGAAGTTCTTGGTTTATAGCCCCCATTGGGCATCTATTTTGGTGTTGTGCTTGACTTCTCCTGTTGGAAGAATCCACCTTTCCTTAATTTTTATTCATTGTGAATCCTATTGTGAAAGCCTTGTATGAATATGCATGTTTGATTTGTTCTTGGTCATGCTTGTGGTCACCTGATCAGATTCTGTTCCCTCCATGGTTTTAGAAATGTGTTGTAGAAATTGTTATCAATCCCTTGATGAGGGTCATGAAGAAAATTCAATTAAATTGTTGTAATTTGAGATTGCAATCCTATGTAATTTGTATTTCAAAACCTTGTTGTAATGGCAATGAAGTTGAGTTTTCTTCTTGGTTCTTTCCTGGCTGAGCCTTTGAATCAAGTTTGCCAATAAACATGGTGATTGAGTATAATTGTTTATCGTCTGATTCAATCATAATTTTAAATTAGATGGATGCACATCAGAAATAAGATGTTATGATGATGGATTAATTAAGAAAAATTTTCTAGTTCCCTTATATGTTCAAAATGAAAATTATGTTAAGGAAAGAAAAAAAAAGAAAATGGTTATGGTTGATAGTTAAATTCAAGATGTTTAAGATATCAATTAATCTTGAATTATTGTGTCACAATGATTAATCTATGTTTTAAATACATCAAAAAAAAAAAAAACACTTTGAAAAAAAAATGCATTGCCTTGTAAACCTTACTTAGAAAATTTTTGTTAAAAAAAAAAAGAGTTTCAAGAGAGTAAAAACTCTCTGTCTTTTGTATGGGGGAAACAAATTAAATGACCTTTGAAATGGAGAATATTCTCTTCAAAATTCTCTTTTAAATCAATTTTAAAATCTTGAAAATTAAAACAAAATTGATAATGATATTAGAAAAATGTGTATAATATAATTTAAAACTAAATATCTATATTGCTACCCATAAAACTTTATGTAATCAATGCTTTTCCATCTTCCTTGGTGGACGTCAGTTCTGAAACTATATTTAAAAAGGTTTAAAAAAAGAAGTTTGTATGGAAAAGTCAAAATGATCATTGGGGAGGGTGATGTCACCCTGCCCCCATGTCCTATCCCCATCTCCCTCACTTAAGTGGGCGCTCAACTTGGAGGGGATAACATTAAAGTTGTTATAAACTTTGTTTGTTCCTAGCATTTTGTTTTGAGCGCTTCCCTTATGGACGGTCTGCACAAGTCTTGTTTGGGACAGAGCGCTGTCCCAAGGACAGGGCTTGGGAAGCGCTACCCATGGAGAAAGGGTAGGGGGGATGTAGGGTGGGGTGTAGGTGTTGTAGGGGTTAGTTTAAAGTTAGTAGGTAGGTTAGTTAGTGAGTAGGTTAATATGTTAGTTTAGTTTAGTTTTAGATTAATTTATTTGTTAATAATTTTAGTTAGGTGTTAGTTTATTTATATTGTCATTTGTAAATAATATTAGTTTGTACGTTAGTTTAATTTGACATTACTAGTTAATGTGTTAGTCATGTTAGTTTTTTTAAAAAGATTGTTATGTTATTAAAAAAGTTAGTTTATGGTTGTAGTTAGTTAATTTATTTAAAATTGTTTTTAATATTATTTAGTTTAAATCTAAAGGGTAGTTAGATAGTTTTAAGAATTAGTTAGTTAATTTTGTTTAGTAGTTAACATTATTTAAATTTCAAGTATATATAAGAATTATTTAATTATTACTTGGTTTGATTATGTTAATCGTTTTCTTTAATGGAAATATCTTAATGAAGTTAGATTCTCAATTTAGATATAATTTAATTGTTATTTCTTTATTGTAATCATAGTGTTTTCTTAAATTGTTTAAATTATTATTGATAGATATTTTTTTTAATATATATAGCAAAGAGATTATAAAAATTATTTTTTAATGTTAACCTTGTATGAGATGAAAGATGCTATGTAATAAATGTTAAATCTATCTTTAATTATATTGTTATAGAGAAAATTTAAATCTATTGTTTTAAGATTAATTTGAAACAAAATAAACGTCGATTTCAATCTAATAACGAAAGCTTCAAAATCTTAACGATGTATTCCTCCACAAGTTTTTAAACTTAAGATGTAACGTAGAGAATCTATACTTAACTGTGAGCATAACCTTATCAAATTTTGAGCATTCTAATTATTAATTTAAAAAAAAAAACATTGTGTGTTTTTGCCCTCGTAGTTTGGGCATGACATTTTGGTATCAGAGCCTAGTTTCAATACTAGGAACCTTAAACCATTGTGCTTCCTAAACTTAACTCAAACTTTTAATTGTGTAGATGCCTCCTGTTACTCGAAGCAACCGATGAGGTAGAGGTCGTAGGGCTAGGGGTGGTAGAGAGGGACAAGAGGATGGACCACCTCCACCACCACCACCTCCACCTCCACCACCACCAAACCAAAACTAGGAAATTATAGATGCACTTCAAACTTTGATCGGTGTAGTTCAACAGAGAGTAGTACCTGTAGTTCAGCCAGTTCAGCAGATTCTAGTAGTGGAAGTAGAGGGACCTAGAGGAGGCAAACCTGGAGTCAGAGAGAGGACTAGGAGTCCCCTGCTGAGACAAATAGAGGGTCAGGGTGAGCATGAGGAAGAGTCAATACACTAGAGAGGACCCCCACTTGATAGACCTCCTAGACATATAGGAGATGACATTAGGGAATTGATCCAACTCAGGCCACCATTATATACCAGTTCCACTGAGGGGACAGTAGTAGAGGAATGGTTATAGAGCCTATAGTGGTGCTTTGGATTACGACCCTTTGGGAGTAATTTAAAGACACACCTAACAGTTCATTAGTTGAGAGGGGATTCCTCCAATTGGTGGCATTAGGAGGAGATCATTGGTGGAGTGAGGATGGACACCCTTACATGGGAGTCTTTCCTAGAAAGATTTTGAGAGAGGTACTTGTCAGAGCATTTCTGATAGAAATAGATAGAGGAGTTCTATTATCTTTATCAGAGAGGCCTTACAGTGGCTTAATATGAGAGCAGGTTTCTCGAGCTCCTTCCTTATGTGGAATACATGAAGGACAAGAAACTACGGGTGCATCGCTTTATCATGGGTCTAAATTTCTCACTTCAGGGCCCAATTCGGATGGCCTTCCCTACCACCTTCAGACATGTAGTGGAGATAGCACTAGTTACTGAGGATACTCGAAGTAGGTAGGAGTCATGGGATCGGTCTCAAAACTGAAACTCTTCCCAGCAAAAGCCCCCTTGGAAAGGGAATCAGAACTATATAATAGGGTCCTCTAAGGGCCAACAATCTTAGCAGCTGAAACCCCAACAACAGTAGTAGCAAAAACCTTTTCAGGGTTATCAGGGCTCCAAGCCCAAGTAGTGGCAGTCATAGGGTCCCAAGTAGGATCAGAAAGTATAGGCCCCACAGTCACAATTAGTGAAGAATCAACAGTCTTCTAGGGGTGGATATAGTGGATCTAGCAGGTCAGGAGGCCCACAGTAGTTTAGATCACAGGGTGCATGACCTTATACCCGAGGACCATGCTACACTTATGGTGGCATGGGTCATATAGCTAGGGAGTGTATGCAGGGATAAGCATCCAGTGGTCAGAGTAGGGCTTTTTCAGAGCTGATAGTTGGTGACATGGGTAGATCCCACAGAGTTTTTGCACTGGTTGATAATCACCAGGCTGAGCATCAGGCCATAGTTATCGAGGCTACAGGTATTATACAGGGCCATGTGGTTGCAGTTTTATTTGATTCTAGAGCTACTAACTCTTTTATATCTCCATATGTGGTAGAGCATTTTGGGCTAGTGGCACTTAGACAAGATGTTAGTTGGGAAGTAGAGTTAGCCTCAGGAGCCAGATTGTCAGTTAGTTCCATGGTGTAGAATTGTCAGATGCAGATTGGAGACATGTTCACTAGGACTGATCTACTCATTACCCCTCTAGGTTCTTATGATGTTGTTCTTGGCATGGATTGGCTTTATGCCCATAGCGCTAAGATGGATTGTCGACAGAAGAGGGTGGAATGTGTGGATGATGATGATATCTCTAGGGAGATCTCTGGAGTAAAGAGA
Source organism: Cupressus sempervirens (assembly GCA_028749045.1). Taxonomy (NCBI): domain Eukaryota; kingdom Viridiplantae; phylum Streptophyta; class Pinopsida; order Cupressales; family Cupressaceae; genus Cupressus; species Cupressus sempervirens. Next base: position 246,091,097 of record CM053792.1, read on the forward strand.
TCTGTGTCTTTTTGTATGATTTCGGCTATGCAGCTTAGACGGTGCATGCGAAAGGGTTGTCAGTTGTTTGCTATCACCATTTGTGATAGAGAGGAAGATTCAAAGGGGGAGCCATCCCTCGATGATTTTCCAATCCTGCAAGAGTTTGCAGATGTGTTTCCTTCAGAGCTTCCTAGTATGCCTCCAGTATAATGCCCCGCCAAGGGATCCAAAGAATTTTACTAAGTTTGCCAAACAATTTTTTTTTAAAACATGAAAGATAAAACCATTCATAACATTTGCGGAAGTAATAACAACAATTCAAATGAAAATAAACATAATATATATACATAACAGGCTACATTCTTTAAAGATCCCTTAACGTTGTATCACATCTAAATTAACTATTCATCTAAAATCCCATCCTTATGAAATAACAATGATACATCTAATGTACTTAAACAATATACAAGTGTCCTTTTGTAATTATATTTTAGTTTAGCTCAATCATCCACTGTACATATCACAGGGTATAAAAAGCTTAAAAAAAAAAACATCCAAGTAAATAAAGTACATCATCATCATCTAATATTAATCCATGATGTAATAACATAAATGAAACCACATATCATACATGATACATCATCACAAAAGATATTAACATCCATCACAAAAGATAACCATATATCACAAACATATATAACTAAGTGCACGGTTCCTCCTAATTGTAAATAACATCATTAGACCATCATGGATCCTAGCCATCCCTCCATGTGTAACATTCCAAAGCACCGAAGAGATCATCGGTATTAACATAGTAGGAATGTCACTCCTAAAACATCCTACTAACATGCAAAGTAAAGCATAATAAATCATCAACTAACATATGCAAAGTAAAGAAAATCATCAATATAAGAAACATACCAGTAAATACATCCATCATAAGGTATATTATCTATCATAATGCTCCAAGAACATAATGAAGAATAAATACCAACCAAGGATACTCCAGCCACGGTGTCTTAGACGGATCTCAAATGATAAGAGTGAAAATACACTACCACCCGACCGCATGGAACCTAAGTGGTCCACTCCCACCGTGCTGAGGAGATAATCTCAAGTCCCAAACAGGATATCAATACACATAGCATAAAAAGTTCAAGAATCCTAAAAGTATACTAACTCAAAGGTTCCATCACACAAAATCGACATCTAATTCTCAGAGGCACACAAAGACATGTAAAAAACCTACTCTGCAAGAGAAAAAGTGTCATCTCATTTATCACCTACAAGTTACCCTGGTAGTTAGCTAAACTCCACGGGTCCATACTGATCTCATGCGGCCACTAGTATCCTCTCATACTGATAAGGCATACTACAAAATGCATGGTCGTAACCATGCGTTCTCACTACTCCCATCCTAGCCTGTACAAGCACTCAAGGCATGGGCGAGAACATCAAAAAAATTATCTTTTTAGGTTCATTTAATCTCCATTTAGTGTGTAAATGTTATCGCTTATTAACCAAACTTACAATGAGTTACCTTGGTAGCCACTTAGGGCCCTGACCCCCATTGCAAGCCACTTTCTGACACTACAAGTAGATGATTACCTACCCTAAGCTCATGGAATCATAAATCTCAAAATCATAAAAGATAATCCATAATAAAATCATCAAATATGCATAAAAGCATCAAATATCCATAATAAGAATCATCAAATCTTCAAGATAAGAATCAACAAATCTCCATGAGCATCTGAAAAAGCATCCATAGAAAATTATGACCACAATAGTTCTCTATTGGCAACTGAAGGCATCACTGATAATCATAATAATCATTAGTTCTCAATAACCATAATATATCTCAAGATAAATCACAATATCCATTGGTTCTCAACAAGCAACTAAGAATATCTCAAAATCATACTGATCAAAGACTCCAAAATGGTTGAGTCAAACATGTCACAACATGACATCATCAAGAAATAAATTCACATTTCAGTCCCATCATGGTGACTAGAAAGTAATCCAAAGATAACTAATCGATGACTCAAAAATGATTAGCTCAAGCATCTCAGATATATATACATCTCAGCTTCACACATGAAGGCTGAAGAACAAATACAAACATTTCATAGAGCATACAATCACATAACCATGGTTGGACTTATAAAGATCAAGACCAAATAAGATCAACATGCCATCACATCTCATAACCCCTGAACCTCTGGTAACAACCTAAGACTGGTCAACACTAGTCAACCCAAAACTCAAAACAAGAAACATATAGAATACACGATGCAAACACATGTTTTGGTTTACTAAATTCATATAGTTGAATAATGTGTAGGGGTTTCCAGTTTTTTGTTTGCAAGTATACTTCAAGTATTTTAAGTTTCATCATTTGACCTACAGGTCAACCTAATTGTTCTCTGATAGCATTACCCTTCCATTATTAAGAATTACATTCTAAGAATAACTTAAGGATAAATATTCACTAAACTGATCATCATTGACCTTAATTAAATTATCCTTTATATTTAACCATGATCCATATTCTAATTGATTAACTCTACTTCATAAATCAAGGATCATTATTCATTTATAAAAGAACCAATTATCAAACTAAGAAGAATTATAACTTTATTAAAATGATCAATTAAATCAAACAATAAAATAGGTACACCATCTATGACCTATTAACATCTAATAGTTTCTAATTCAATAATACTAAGTCTCACCATTAAAACATCTAAGGTCATTATTCAAGTCATGAGAGTATGACTTATCAACTTCAATGTAAATACTTCACAACTTTGCTAGAGGAATCGATATTAGCATATCAATTAAAACACTATTACATAACTTGATTATTAATTAAATCTAATTAACTCTAATTAATTTAATTAATAATTACATATCCAAGGCAACATTCCAATTAATATTAGTTGACTAATAACTAACTATAATTCTGTATGATAAAAGTCAACTATAATTCAATACTCAAAAAAATCATATTAATAATTCAATAATAATTATTGAAAATCTTAAATGACCATATTCATCATCTTTCAAAGAATACCAACATTCCCTTAACAAATTCGTATTATCATTAATCTTTTCAAATAAGACTCTATCGCACAACTTAATTATTAATATCATAGTTATAATATCAACTCAATGAATATCAATTGATTAAAAATCAATTATAATCCAACTCCAAAAATTATTATCTTTTACCAAACTTCAATCAATAAATTATCTCCACTAGATTAACTCTAATCAAATTTGTTGATATCTATTTAAACCATTATTTATTAATAGTTTGCTAGTCCTTACAAACATTAATAAATAATAAACTCCTCAAACTATACATACTCGATCTATAGAATCTTTCCATAAACTCATTAGTTAATATTTGGCTAACTCTTAACTCCATTAAGGTATTCAAACGTATTAACCAATAACATAATAATTCAATCTTAATCCAATATCATTCAGAATTTCTAAATTTAAATCAACATAATATAAATTATCATCTTCATTAAACAACTCTAAAATTGTTTAATATATATTAAATAGTATTCAATATATATTATAAAAAGTCCACTATATAAACTATATTAAAATCTCTCTTTCTTTTAATTTTCTCTCATCCATTTACTTAGATTGACTAATAATTAATTACACTTCTTCTACTATTAACTAATCTTAATTAAATTAAATTTAATTATATTAGATAATAAACCATATAAAACTAATGCATATTAATAAGATTCTAATAAGAAAAGATTTCAATAATATCTTTAATTCATTTCATGCTTTGATATATTATTTTTGTGAAGTTTAAGCATAAAGAACTCTTGGTTATGGAAAATAGAGAAATATCTATCTTTGAATAAAACAGTCTCAGTACGACGACCATATCTCCCTAATGAACCATTGGATCGGGTTAAAATTAAAATATGTTGGAGAGGGTCAAGTTGCGCTACTTCTGATTGGAGCGATCAAATAAATTCGATAACGATAAAAAGTTATGAAGGACTGAGTTTGGGTCTATCCAAGGGGCAGCGACAGAACAATTAAAAATTTCTTCTTAAAAGGTAATTGTTCTCTAAATTTATCCAATAATTTCACTAATGGATTTGGCCATAAATCTTGAAACCATTTTCAAATTTATTTCAATTTGATTCTAATTCGAACCCAAACTCGTTTCTCTTTTTTTTAAATCCATGCATATAAAATTTTCAAATAAATTTAGTTGCCCAAATTGAAAATACATACAATAAAAATATGAAATTCTTCAGAAGATATATGGAAGACACGAAGAAGACAAGAATGCATGATGCAAAAATAGCATAAGAAAAATCACAAGAATCTACCCGAATTCTGATGCTAATTCACTCTTCCTCAGAAAACCCGTAGAGCAAGCTCCCTTCTTTAGAGTTCTTGAGTCCTCCAATGCTCCAATTTCTCTCCACCCCCTCCCTAAGCTTCTATGAATGCCTAAATATAAAGAGCTCTCAAGAAACCTTTGGATTACTTTTTGAAACCACTGAAAAGTGTCACCAACTAAGCATGGGTTTTTTCCAACCTTTTTGATGAGTCATAGAGTTGTAGACACTTTGTGCTTAATTGATGCACTAACCTCCGTATTGTTGACACATGTTAATTCCCATGCAAGCTTATAACTCCAATTTACTTTTTAAATAATCTCTATTTAAATTTTATAACTTTCATTTTAATTTTTATAACTTTTATTATTATTATTTTATTTATTACTTTATTATTATTTTATATTTATTATTAATTTTAATTTCTAGTTTTCTTTTACTTAATTTCTTTTTCTCAATAATTCACATTTAATTAATTACAATCAAAATATCAAAGATCATGATATTTTATTCATTTTTTCAAATAAATAATTTATTAATTAAATCTATTTATTAAGACTTAATTAATAAAAAATTCACCATAGACCTCCAAGATAAAATATGAAAACCCATCATAGAACAAATCATACAAAATAAATCTAAAGGGTTAAAAATCATGAAATATGTCATCCGACACATTCGGTGGGTATTCAACTCAGATACTTGTCCTAATTTTTCAATTAAGACAAATGGCTCAAAGGGTTGGGATTTGGACTTGAAAATTTATCTCCCCTCTCTTATCATTGAGATAATGTGATAGGGTACGCTCATCCTGGCAATTCAGAGAAGTCGATACCCGGTACCTGCAGCCTGCATAAAAACCATGCATGTATAAACACAATATATACTAAACTAAACATGCAATGGTAGGAAGTGGTGCATCGTGTAGATCTCGACTAGCAGGTGACTACGACTCCCTTCCTTAACCATATCAGATATGCCATACAAAAGCAAACACGCAAGGCAAACACGCACACCATACACATGCAAGTATGGGGTAAGTATCCATAAGAAAGCACATATGATAATAAATCATCTTACTAATCATCATTAATAATTGAAAGCAATGTAATAATCATCATCAATAATTGTGAACACTAAAAATAATCATCATACATACATGAAATGTAGAGTCTAAGTAATCTCATCACATAATAAACTGAATCCATAGCACAATATCTGATAATATCAAAAGAATGCTGCTAACCAACAACATAAAACTAGTTCTAAAAGAGTTTAGCAATGATAACAAAATGTGAATCAGGGGCAGGCACTACATCCACCTCAAGCAATGGATTTTCACATAGACCTTGTGCCAGGAGCTGAGCCAGTTTTGAGAGCACCATACAGGATGACTACTCATGAGCTTAGTGAACTAAAGGCTCAGTTGGAGGAACTCTTAGAGAGAGGGCATATTTGACCTAGTGTGTCACCTTGGGGTGCACCAATGATCTTTGTCAAGAAGAAGGACAAATCACTTAGGTTGTGTATTGATTATCGAAAATTAAACAAAATGACCATCAAGAACCAATATCCTCTTCCCAGAATTGATGATCTCTTTGATTAGTTGCAGGGTGCTCGAGTATTTTCAAAGATTGATCTAAAGTCAGGTTATCATCAGTTGAGAATTGTGGATAGTGATATCCCCAAAACTACTTTTCGTACTAGGTATGGTCACTATGAGTTCACAGTGGTACCATTTGGCCTCACGAATGCTCCAACTATATTCATGAGCCTCATGAATGGAGTATTTTGTACCTTTTTGGATAAATTTGTGGTTTTCTTTCTTGATGAGATTCTGATTTATTCTCATGACGAGAAAGAGTATGAACAACACCTGAGGCAGGTATTGCAAAAGCTGAGAGAGAATCAGTTGTTTGGTAGCTTGTCAAAGTGTGCATTCTTCAAACTCAAGATACATTATTTGGGTCATGTCATATCAGGTGATGGAGTTTTAGTAGATCCATCAAAGATTAGGGCCATCATGGATTGGCCAACACCCACTAGTGTTACAAAAGTGAGGAGCTTTATGGGGCTAGCAGGATATTATCGATGTTTCATTTCAGGATTCTTTAGATTGGCACACCCCATCACATCTCTTCAAAAAAAGGGGAAGAAGTATGAGTGGATAGGGTAGTGTGGTAGAGCTTTTCAAGAGAGCCCTCATGAGTGCACCAATTCTTATAGTACCAGATCCTGTTGCAGATTTTGTGGTATGCACCGATGCATCTTTAGATAGTATAGGTGCAGTCCTTATGCAGGATGGATGAAATATTTCCTTTGAGTGTAGGAAGTTGAAGACTCATGAACTCAATCATCCTACTCATGACTTAGAACTTGCGACAGTGGTTCATGTCTTGGTGAGATGGTGACACTTCCTTCTGGGTGATAGATTTGAGCTTCATTCCGATCACTAGAGTTTGCAGTACATATTTTTGCAACTAAACCTTAATGCTAGGAAAAGAAGGTGGATGGAGTTTCTATGTGAGTATGATTTTGATGTTCACTACATCAAGGGAAAGGAGAATGTGGTTGCAGATGCCTTAAGTAGAAGGTGTCATAACCTTTCATCTGTGACTACTTGCACTGACTTGAGAGAGAGGATCTTACAACATTTACCAGCCGATGAGCTTTATGCAGAGGTGAGTCAGATAGTGCATTCGCAGAGACCCTTGAAAGGGAAGTATTCAGAGTATTCCTTAGAGTCTGACAAAATTTTGCATCATAGGGGACATATTTATGTACCTTTCATTGGAAGTTTGTGCAAGCTCATTGTACTTGAAGCTCACAGAGCACCTTATGCAGCACACCCCAGTGTTAAGAAGTTGCATGTAGATTTGAGGTAGTTGTATCATTGGCTAGGTATGAGAGTGCAGATTGCTAGCATAGTTGCAAGATGCCTTGAGTGCCAGAGGGTGAAGGGTCTTGGTGGGCTTCTTCAACTGCATGAGATTGCGGAGTGGAAATGGGATACTATATCTATGGATTTCATTGTTGGTCTTCCTATGTCATCTTGTCGCCATGATGCCATTTTGGTGATAGTTGACACACTGACCAAGGTTTCCCATTTCTCACCCATGCGTACTACATTCATAGCATGAGACATAGCTTAGGTGTTCTTGTGGCACATTGTTAGACTTCATGGTGTTCTCCATAAGATCATCTCTGATAGAGACTCATTGTTCACTTCTTCATTTTGGAGAGAGTTGCAGGCAGCTTTGGGCACTAGGCTCAATTTTAGTACAACATAACATCCTCAGACCGATGGTCAGACTGAGCGAGTGAATAAATTTTTGGAGGACATGCTACGTATGTATGTGATGGACCATCAGGTCAAATGAGAGGAATACCTACATCTCGTCAAGTTTGCCTATAATAATGGGCACCATTCCTCCATAGGTATGCCGCCTTATGAGGCCTTGTATGAGAGACTCTGCAGAATGCCCTTGAGTTGGGATAAGATCAAGGATCGAGTATCTATTGGTCCCCAGTTAGTAAAGGAAATAAAATAGTAGGTGACCCTGATTAGACAACGCCTGAGAGAGGCACAGGATAGGTAGAAGAAGTATGTTGATGTGAAGAGGACAGATCAAGAGTATTGGGTTGGTGATAGAGTGTTCTTGAGGGTGTGACCACACAAGAGTCCGATTTGATTCAAAAAGGGCTCTAAGTTGGCACCTCAATTTGTTGGACCATTCGAGACCCTAAAGAGGATAGAACCTGTTGCATACCGTTTAGCTTTGCCACCTAGCCTATCATTCATCCATGATGTGTTTCACATTTCAGTACTTAGAGGATATATTTATGATGAGTCTCATATTATAAATTGGGATGCTTTATAGGTGGAGTCGAATGGATAGATAGCTCTGGAGCCTATCCGTATTATTGCCCGATGAACTCTAGCACTTTGAGGCTAAGAGCTGGACCATGTTAGGGTCCAGTGGGATTGTTACGATGAGGTCACAACTTCATGGGAGAATGCAACCCAAATGAAATCTCAATACCCTTATCTTTTTGATGAACTCTAGGAGGAAGTTCATGCCTAGTGGGGGAGGATGTGAGGCCTCACCCCGACCCATCATAGCATAGTGATACATTACTATTATTTTGATACTCATGACTCGAGATGTCGAGACATTATCTGATGCTTAGAACATATTATATTATTTCATGTTGTGTGATGTTACTTTCAGATATTTGATATTCGTCATTTAAGGTTTTATGTATATGTATGTTGATGAATTAAGTAAAATGTAAGATTAACACATTTATTTTAGAATCATTATGGTTAAGAATTAAGTAGGATGAAAGAAATTCTGATTGATGTATGGTTCAGTTTATGTGAATTTTTGATACGTGTATACATATGTACATGTGATTTTATGGGACTATTGATGTGTACAATGAGTGTGCAGATATTTTAGCTAAGAAAATTGATGGAGGAACAAAACTGATCCCTATGTGTTAATTTTGGAAACCTTGTTGTTCGTAATTCAGGTATTGTATTGTGAGATGTATGTATGTATCTTTCTATGTTCAGTGAATGTTAATGTTCATAACTATGTTCTTTTAGTGTTGCTTGACACTCGTGAATTGTTTATGTTCTTTAGTGTGCTGATTAGGGTTAGCTATGTAACCTTTGGACCTAAGTTGGTTTAAGTTAGTGTCAGTTTGCTAATTTGGTTCTTAATCGAGTTTAGTCATCCCTAATCCAAATTAGTGCTTAATCTGCATTTTAGAGTTGTTATTTGGTCCTAGTTATTTCTTAACTTTTGTTTGGCTCCAAACCTATTCTTTAGGCTTTAAAACATGAAATTTTTATACCCAAGGGGTAAGGGTATGGGTTGGGGGTCTTTTCCAACCCCGAAGCCCCTTTTATTGACTTTTGAGGTCACTCAAAAAATCTCTTTTTGCCTTTGTGCGAAAATTGACTATGGCTACCATGAGTTGCATCACCTCAACTCCACTTAGTGATTTAACCATAGTGTGGGTTGAGTTAGGAGCTTCTAGATTTGCAGGTGGGTGAGAAAAGTTATTGCTCCTTTTGGTGGGTGAGTTTGAGGCTTATTTAGAGGCCCTTCTTGGACTAGTGGAGTTTGTTACCCAATCTCTACATTTAGAGAGGAGTCATGGAAGATTGAAGCAAAGAAGGGAAAAGCTCTACTCAAACTTATTCATTTTCCATTACCTCTTTGTGAAGGTAGGAATTTTCATCTCCCTTGTTTTAATTTTCATGCTTGTTTCATGCTTTGCTATGGTATTCTTCATTGGATGCTTGTATGTATGTTGAGTATGTTGGGAAGATTTGAAACCCATGTTTTTGAATTATTTTTTTTCATGTTATGGTTGAATTTTGAGACTTTCTTGTATGGGTCTTTTGGTCTTACTCACCCTTGGATAGGGCAGAAGTGACCAATTTTGGGAAAGCTCTTTTTAGTTGGACTCCAACCAGTGTAGAGTCTCTTCTTAGGATGAGAATAGGGAGAGAGGATAGGGTGTTATGGGCCCCTACCTGTCAGCACAAACCTCATATGAGTATGGCGTATTATGATGGAAGAACGAAAGTTCTTGATTTATAGCCCCGATTGGGCATCTATTTTGGTGTTGTGCTTGACTCCTCCTATTGGAAGAATCCACCTTTCCCTAGTTTTGATTCATTGTGAATCCTATTGTGAAAGCCTTGTATGAATATGCATGTTTGATTTGTTCTTGGTCATGCTTGTGGTCACCTGATCAGATTCTGTTCCCTCCATGGTTCTAGAAATGTGTTGCAAAAATTGTTATCAATCCCTTGATGAGGGTCATGTAGAAAATTCAATTAAATTGTTGTAATTTAGGATTGAAATTCTATGTAATTTGTATTTCAAAACCTTGTTGTAATGGCAATGAAGCCGGGTTTTCTTCCTGGTTCTTTCCCAGTTGAGCCTTTGAATTAGGTTTGCTAATAGAAATGGTGATTGAGTATAATTGTTTATCATGTGATTCAATCGTAATTTTAAATTAGATGGATGCACATCAGAAATAAGATGTTATGATGATGGATTAATTAAGAAAAATTTTCTAGTTCCCTTATATGCTCAAAATGAAAATTATGTTAAGGAAAGAAAAAAAAAGGAAAATGGTTATGGTTGATAGTTCAATTCAAGATGTTTAAGATATCAATTAATCTTGAATTATTGTGTCACAATGATTAATCTATGTTTTAAATCCAAAAAAAAGAAAACACTTTGAAAAAAAAATGCATTGCCTTGTAAACCTTACTTAGAAAATTTTTGTTAAAAAAAAAGAGAGTTTCAAGAGAGTAAAAACTCTCTGTCTTTTGTATGGGGGAAACAAATTAAATGCCCTTTGAAACAGAGAATATTCTCTTCAAAATTCTCTTTTAAATCAATCGTAAAATCTTGAAAATTAAAATTAAATTGATAATGATATTAGAAAAATGTGTATAATATAATTTAAAACTAAATATCTATATTCCTACCCATAAAACTTTATGTAATCAATGCTTTTCCATCTTCCTTGGTGGACGTCAATTCTGAAACTATATTTAAAAAGGTTTTAAAAAAAAAGTTTGTATGGAAAAGTCAAAATGATCATGGGGGAGGTGACATCACCCTACCCCCATGTCCCATCCCCATCTCCCTCACTTAAGTGGGCGCTCAACTTGGAGGGGATAACATTAAAGTTGTTATGAACTTTGTTTTTTCCTTGCATTTTGTTTTGAGCGCCTCCCTTATGGATGGTCTGCACAAGTCTTGTTTGGGGCAGAGCACTGTTCCAAGGACAACACTTGGGAAGTGCTACCCATGGAGAAATGGTAGGGGGGATCTAGGGTGGGGTGTAGGTGTTAGTTTAAAGTTAGTAGGTAGGTTAGTTAGTGAGTAGGTTAATATGTTAGTTTAGTTTGGTTTTAGATTAATTTATTTGTTAATAATTTTAGTTAGGTGTTAGTTTATTTGTTTTGTCATTTGTAAATAATATTAGTTTGTAAGTTAGTTTAATTTGACATTGCTAGTTAATGTGTTAGTCATGTTAGTTTTTTTAAAAGATTGTTATGTTATTAAAAAAGCTAGTTTATGGTTGTAGTTAGTTAATTTATTTAAAATTGTTTTTAATATTATTTAGTTTAAATCTAAAGGGTAGTTAGATAGTTTTAAGAATTAGTTAGTTAATTTTGTTTAGTAGTTAACATTATTTAAATTTCAAGTATATATAAGAACTATTTAATTATTATTTGGTTTGATTATGTTAATCGTTGTCTTTAATGGAAATATCTTAATGAAGTTAGATTCTCAATTTAGATAAAATTTAATTGTTATTTCTTTATTGGAATCATAGTGTTTTCTTAAATTGCTTAAATTATTATTGATAGATGTTTTTTTTATATATATAGCAAAGAGATTATAAAAATTATTTTTTAATGTTAACCTTGTATGAGATGAAAGATGCTATGTAATAAATGTTAAATCTATCTTTAATTATATTGTTATAGAGGAAATTTAGATCTATTGTTTTAAGATTAATTTGAAACAAAATAAACATCAATTTCAATCTAATAACGAAAGCTTCAAAATCTTAACGATGTATTCCTCCACAAGTTTTTAAACTTAAGACATAACGTAGAGAACCTATACTTAACTGTGAGCATAACCTTATCGAATTTTGAGGATTCTAATTATTAATTAAAAGAAAATAAAAATAAATTTGTATGTTTTTGCCCTCATAGTTTGGGCATGACATGGTGAATGTTGATTTACAGCAATAGGTTGCCAAGCAATAGACTATAGGTGCTGAGCATTGACACAATGATGCCAAGGGACATGTAGTAGATACTGAACATAAAAAAAACAATGCCAAGCAAGCATAACCTAAACCAAAACCTAAACTAGAGAGACAAAATGACCTTGAAATCATTTTTCAAGATGAACCTATGCAAGAAGAAAGAAGGAAAGAACCTACACTAGAAAAGTATGTGAGAAGACACGATGTAGCTAAGAAAATAACTGGTAACAAAGAATCTAGAGTTATGACAAAGAAAAGACTTAGAAGTGATACATGTTTACTTTGTGAGTTTGAGCCTAAATGACTAAAAGATGCTTTGGAGAATGAGGATTGGATTCAAGCAATGAATGACAAAATTAAGTAGATAGAAAAGAAAAAAAATGGACATTGGTAACTAGACCAAATGACAAGAATATTATTGGAACAAAGTGGGTATACAGAAACAAGCTAAATGAAAAAGGTGAAGTCATATGGAACAAGGCTAGTTTGGTATGCAAATGATATGTAGAAGAAGAAGGAATTGACGATGGGAAAACATTTTCCACAATTTCCAGATTAGAAGAAGCTAGAACACTACTTGCCTATTTTTTCTTACAAAATATTTTAAAGTGTACCAAATGGATGTTAAATCTATATTTTTGAATGGAATACTTGAAGAAGAGGTTTACATAGAATAGCCAGAAGGATTTGTAGATCCCAACAAGAAGAACATGGTATATAAACTACACAAGTCTTGATATGTTTTGAAAAAAGCCCCTAGAGTATGTTATGAAAGGTTAAATAATTATTAGGCACAGATAAGATTTGCAAGAACTAATGATAACAATATTTTATACTTGAAGACTAGAGGTAATAATGAGATATTGTTATCTGAAATATTTGTTGATGATATCATATTTGGAGGAAAGGATGCATTATGCAAGTCATTTGTAGATAAGATGAAGAAGGAATTTGAAATATCTATGTTTGGAAAACTTCTTTCATATATCAACTATTTTTATTTTTGTTATTTATTCTAAGGAAACTACTCTCACTATTAGAGTAATAGAACATGGGAAAGGAGATATTCAATTCCTCTATATATGGTGAGAAGTTGAATAAAAACATCCAAGTAACTCCTTACTATATCCTATTAAACTCTTGAGAAATCTCAAATATTCATTTAACTCCAAGATTATAAATTTATAATAAATTGCTATCCTGAGAGGAAAATTCAGGGTTTAATCATCATAACACATAGAAGAGTGAGGTTCATACAAAAATAATACTTTACCAATTTTTGAACTATTACCAAATAATTGCAATCTCAAGCTAATAATATCAGATGAAAGATATAATAACAAGGACTAACTATAAACAAAACTAAGACAAATTCACTATAAGTTCTTGTTTTGATAAAATTCTTGTTAGATAGTTTAATTAAGGAAAGTAGGTCTATAGTATCAAATTCCTACTCACACAACTAGTTTAAATCTTAGATCATAATACAAGTTTTTTAAGGAAAGGCTAATTATTATGAAATTATCTGGTACCCTGGACCAATCTTAGTGTCCCAATTCTATACAGGAACATCATATAACAACTCATATGAACGTCAAACCAATCTTATTTGATTACCAAATATTAGAATCAAGTAATAAAAAAAATAAAACTTAACAATTACTTCCATAAGAGGTAAGGTCAAATGGGTGGTTTCCTTTTTGAGTCTTAATTCTTGACTAATGTAGATAATGAACTTTTATAGCTAACAAATACATTTTAAAATAACAACATGATTTTATTTTAATTTAGAGATTCAAGATCTCCCGTCTTAATTTTTCAAATGATTTAATATCATGATTTTAGATAATACAAATATGGAATCTAATCTAGCTTTAGAAAACTTATCAAGTCTTTAAAAAAAACCAAATTGTATTTTTTTCTCGATCCTCAAATTAAAGGTGAGTATTCAAAATTAGGTAGAATCTATAATGGGGTCTCTATAGAGTCCATCAAATAAGTTCAGGTAGCAATAACCCAACATGGCAATTGCAAGTTTATTGACCTTTTTATTTATGTAAAAAAAAGATGATGGAATGACTTTACAATGAAGTTAAATGATTAGGATTTTTCTAAATTAATTCAACTAGCATCATCTTTCTAAAAGAAAGAATCATTTTTGAAGTGTAATGTATATTTTATTAAACATGTTATACAAAGAAACTCTTTCCTATTTTTAATATGTTTAGATTTACTTGTCAGCAAGGACTAATAAATGGAATTTACTAAAGGAATTCTGCTAAAAGATTATAAATATATTCTATTAGAAAAAATCTAACAATGACCTTCCTCAAGAAGTAGTGTATGTATGTTAGATCAAGTGGTTATTCAAAGCACAAGTCAAGAGCGACAAGAAGGAGAAATACTAAGGTTAAATAAAAAAGACAATAAGCTTATTAAGCAAGAGAAATGTACAAAATAAGGAATCATCTTCACATCTTCATAATTATGTAAATATCAAAATGTCCCTATTATATTTTTTGTACTTCAGTGAATATTGTGGCCAAGATTGGAGGTTTTCTTGTATTTGTTTGTTCCTACTAGTGCCCTTTTCAAAAAAAAAAAATGTAAATTTTCTTAATTATTAAAAAACTTTGGCCTAGGCCTTTTAGTGATAAAAATATCCAACAAGCCCAATTAGGCCAATTTCAACATTGAGATACATAAAATATAAAATTAAGTATAAGTTGATATTTAATGTATATACCTTTCAGATGTTTGAGAGTGGTTTTAGCTTCATAGGAGATAAGATAAAGATTATGGATTTTGAAGGTTGCAAAATTTATGAATCAACACATTATTGTGAACATGTTTCTTGGTGCACTATAATTGTGACCTTTAGCCTTCACTTGTGCATGATCATTTAGGATCATTACTCATTGTATTGATTATATTCTATTGCTAGTTTAGTAATTAACATATGCATTTCACCATGTTGACAGGGGGGGGGGGGGAGAGAGAGAGAGAGAGAGAGAGAGAGAGAGAGCGAGCGAGAGAGAGAGAGAGAGAGAGAGAGAGAGAGAGAGAGAGAGAGAGAGAGAGAGTCATTATATTTATTATATTCTATTTCTAGTTTAGTAATTAACATGTGTGTGTAACCATGTTGTGTGTGTGTGTGTGAGAGAGAGAGAGAGAGAGAGAGAGAGAGAGAGAGAGAGAGAGAGAGAGAGAACACATTAATAATAATGGGCTACACATTAGAGTTCTAAGTTGTAATGTATCATGAGGGGTCATAATAGGTCCTAAGTCATTGTTGAACCCCTTGGGGCTTGTTATGAATCTATAGGAGATATTAGGACCCATTAGGACCCCTTGAGACACATTAGGACCTCTTAGGACCCCCTACAACACATTAATCATTGTAGGAAACTGATGTTTTCTAAAATGTCCTAACATATTTTAATGTTTCCTAAGGAGTTTTAATGGGTCCTAAGTGGTCATCAAAAGCTTAGGACTCATTGTGACCCCTTGGAGCCCATTCATACCCTTTAACACATCAGTCCTCATAGGATATACTTTAGAGTTCTAATGTGTCCTAGTAAATCCTAATTGTTGAATATATAGCATTAACTGAATATTGAAATATTTGATTATTACACAAAGAGATATATATACTTACACACACGTGAATACATACATACATACATACATACATACATACATACATACATACATACATATACACACACAAATATACACACACACACACACATAGATACACATAGTATTATAATTGATTATTCAAAATGGATCAATCTAAATCTTAAAATTATCCAACACTCTCATTAGTGTTTGTGATGTTCAATGATCATGTTTACATTATTGTCGACTAAGATTACATTATTACACATGGATCATAGACTCTAATTATATTATATTTGGATAGTGACTATATTATAATGGATCATATTCATTGTGTTTGTCAATTACATAATTAGGTTGATAACAAGTTGTTAAGAAATAAACTTGAGTGAGCCCCACATAGGGACATGACCCTACATGGCGTAAAGGCCACATAGAGTCATGTTTCTAAATGGGATTTGACTGTCCAAGAATATATATATATATATCTATATATATATATATATATATATATATATAGAAAAGAACCAATCATAAAGCACATGTTATTATTGGTAATCAGTTTTCCATTACATCTACATTTGCAATAAGAATTTTTTATCATTAGTTTTATAATTATGCAAATACAAAGTACAAATCACAATGTCAGTAAAATTTGAAACATATATATGCATCTATAATTATTTTGTTACAAAACTATTGAATCCATAAGAACTTGATTTAGTGAATCTTTGATTACTAATTTAGAAATAAGAATTAGAACTCTATCTCAAGTCTAATTTCCTTAACATGGTATCAAAGCCTTTATGGTACATAGAGTTTAAACAAATTGTAAAGTCATCTCTCAAATTATTTAAAATTTATTCAAAAGTGCAAACATGGTGAATGGGATCAAGTTAGAAGAAAAAATTGATGGAGCATCAAAATTCATTTCCTATGGATTACAAATCATGATCGTTCTTAGAGAAGCTGAATTGGAGCAATATGTGGAAGAAGTCAAAACTATGCCTAGAAATGAGCCAAATAAAACAATATGGAAAAGGCATAAGAATAAAGCCATGAAAATTATAATAGATGCTATAAAAGAACATATTCTTCGACTTATAGAGAAATATAAAATCACATATGAGATGCTCAAGACTATATATATATATATTGCTTACCTTGAAACAATAACTCCTTTATATGAAGATGAATAAAGGAGAAACTATCTATTGGTTAACACATTTGTCCTTCAAACACAAATACATAATTAATTGACTCTAAATGCCCACAATAGAGTACAAACACTAATAGTTGGATAGATTATTATGAGATTGATGATTCAGGTGTTTTAGATTTTGGTGCTTCATTTCATGCTACACTTCATAGAGATTATGTCCAACGGATTTTGGGCTTGTTTATTTGGGGGATAATGAACCCTATCAGATTGTTAGAAAGGGAAAAGTTAAGATTAAGTTGTAGAATGGGAATCATTGGCTACTACATGAGGAGTAGGATTTTAATTTCAATAGGGCAACTTGGTGATGAGTGTTGTGTAGTTACTTTTAATGATAAAAATAGGAAGGTTTAAAAAGCTTCCATTGTAGTAGAAAAAGGTGTGAAAGTAGGCACCTTATATCTTTGTATAGGTCATAATATTCCTTCTACTTTGATTGTTTTAGAGAAAAATCAATGTTCATGAATAGTTGCTACCATTGAGCAGGGAGAATAGACTATTGTTGTAGATTATGATACAATGCTATGATACTATGGAATTGGGCATATGAGCGAGAAAGGTATAAAAATACTTCATTAAAAGAAACTTTTACTAGGTCTAAAATATGTTAATATGGATTTTTGTGAAAGTTGTGTTTATGGACAAAAAAAGAGAGTAAGTATTGTGAAGACTGGGAAGGAAAGTAAAAGAGAGAGATTAGGGCTTGTGCATACAGATGTATGGGGACTAGCTTAGGTATCCTCCCTTAGTGGATCTCATTATTATGTTACATTTATTGATGATGTAACTAGAAAAGTATGGATTTATATTATGGATTTATTATGTTCCTTAGAAATAGCTAGTTAGTGAAGATTTAGCCATATTGATATTTTTCAATTATTGACAATTAGGCCTGCACAATTACGATGCATTGCCTCCAAATATCCCTAATCAATGATGCACATTCATGCTTCTCATGGAAACTCTATCAAATAGTTTACTCATTATCATTTATGCTCTTCCTATTACTTGTATCTATTTCCTACAAATTCTTAGTTCCAAATGTATAGAAAAGAGATGACCATCACCTTCCATCTGCATGGGACATTCCTTGTCTTTGAGAATTTGAACTTTTAATAGAGAATCCATTCAAAGGGACAATATGAAGCTCCCCTTTTTTATTATGAAAGTGAGTGACCTTCTATGATTTAGAGGAGTGTGAAGATTTTGTTGGATAATTTGGTTTCAAATAGACTTGGAGACTTAATATCATTTACAAAAACTCGATTGATGAATCTTTGATTTACAACCTCATGTGGATGAACTTTTCTAGCTAATTACTGAACATAAAAACTTTTCATGCATATTCACTCCTCGATTAGCATACTTGATCTTCTTTGTTAACATATAATTGATTATAATGGACCATTCAGAAAGTCAGAGATTCTATAGATAAAATTTGATTTCATATTCTTTCTCTTTCTTTGAAAGTGATGTTATTTCTAATTTCTTGGGTAACCTTGCTCAAATATTTAGAACTTTGTGCTAGAATTTAAAGTCCACCAAAATAATTAAGAGGGCAAGGTGAATCAGTTATCTAATTAAAACAAATTTTATCAACCTTATTAAATCTGAAACATGTAATCAATAATTGCAATAACCATAGCAAGATCGCCATACACAATAAAAATAGATTTGTTCATTAGGGAAACCCTTGATGAGAGGAAAAACTCCAGTGGGGATTGTACTCACAAAATGATGTATTAATATATAAGTTCCATGTAAGAGGATGAACTCTAATAGGAGTCAATGAATTAAATTCAATAAATATCAGCCCTTATTAAGGGACTTTGAATCCCTATGAGGAGACTCCAACCTTGGTAGGAGTTGTACTAACCCTGTTACAAGTTGTGGAAGGTAGAATGACCCACTATCCAAATAGATTTAGGGAAAAGACCATTGAACTCATTGTCCAACTAACCTTTGTATTATCCTTCATAGAATAATATCCAAAAAAAGTCTATTACAACCTCTTTTACAAATACAATGTCTTTATTAGCTCACCATGACTTATCTACACCAAACACTTCTCCCATCAACAAATATTCAATATCATGTTCACTTGTTCTTACATCCAAATTCACATACTCACATTACACATAATAATCACAAATTTTCACACAATTCACATCCAAGAAAAATATCTATCCTTTCTGCTAATTCCTCAAATTAATTTATTGAGTTGTTCTTGAGGCTTTTTGAATTCACAATTAATAGAGGACAACATTAAGATAATACAATACAATACATGTTACATTACATAGTTTAACAATTACAACACCTTGTCAACTCATAGTCTTTACAAGCCTTCACACATGCAACATCACACTTAGCATGATCAACCACACCATCTTTTTCATGTCTTCTTCCTCTATCCAAATTTTCTTAACTAAATCCTATCTCTATTAGGAGATATAATCCAATTACTAGAAACTTCTTCTTAAGAACTTTGTCAAAACTGTATCCTTAATAAATATTGAATAACTATAAATTATCTTCAGATTTCCTCATGCGCTCTTAGCCATTTCATTATGATACTCTATAGAACATGTCCCCAACTGCACTCATCCTCATCTCCAATCCTCAAACCTTGTGATCTCAATCTATGTCTACTACTTTTTTATTCTTTACAGAATCATTAGTATTTTCACATCAATGACAAACACAATCATAAATGCAACATACAATCATGTCAAAAATCTCCCAAATGCTCCATAAATTCTAGGATACTCCCCCATAGGAGTATCATTAGCATTCATGCTAACAATATCCCCTTTTGACATTGATCACAACATAGGTGAAAAAACATCTAAATTCTATGAATACCAAATGTATATCTCTACTACAATTGTTCAACTATCCTCTTTCTTTTCAAATCCTCTTTATCAATCAAATTAAAATCTTAGGAACAACTCTCTCTGATGCAGGAGCATCCAGAGGTATAAGGGCAATATTGTGTCACCCAAAAAAAATGTACTTAGACTTAGTTTCTGTTTCATGTCTTTACATTTTTGGATACCCATTTGGGTCAAATAAAGGTTCATACTCTCACAGTTCCACTATCAGTGTGTTTGAAAATCCCAAAAAAATAGGAGCATGTAATTTGGCCATCATTTTGGTGACCTAGAAGGTGTGAATTGACCAGATGAATGTAATTGTGATTTAGAGCATTCCAGAAAAAAGAATCAGGTCAAAAGGCCCCACGGTTTGAAAGTTATTGCAGTTTTTCAGGTTTTGGAGACCCCCTAAGAATGCTTCGAAGTCAGGTTAGGGGCATTAAATGACCTTGAAAAGGGCCAAAAAATGGGGACGAGCAAAGCTAGTCCATACGGCTATAGAGCACTTCAAGAGCTTTTTGAAAATGTAAACGGTTCATCAATCGAAGCTACGGTTCAAAAGTTATGCCTCCCAGAAGTTCAGTTACCGTTTTTGGATTCTTCTAGAATTGTACCGACTTCTAACGCAGATTTCAAAACCTTCTATTTGGTCGGTGGATGCCTACTAGCATTTTCTAGAATGTACTCCTAGTCCTTAACCCTCTGGGGTCTATTTAAGGAGATTTTTGGCATTGTAAAAGGCAGTTCAGAGTGGAGTTTGAGAGGAGGTACTAAAAGGAGAAATTATCTCCAGATTTATGCTATTGTAAGCCATTAGGGCATGTTTTGAAGTTTATTTTCTCTACACTATTTGTACTAGCTTATTTTCTCAGTTAATATAATTTCCCTTTTCTATTGTGTCCATTCTATTCTTGGGTCGTGTCCCCATCAAGTGGTATCAGAGTGGGTTTTCCTGAGTGTGTAGACAGAGCGCTGACTGTGAGGCAGTTTGCACCAGGATTGTGTGGTTGTGGGTTCGAGTTAGAAGATGCCTCCATGAAGAGAGTGTGGCAGAAGGGCCAAAGCTATTGATTTTGAGGAGGTTAGAGCCCTCCAGAGGCAAGTACAAGCATTGCAAGAGGAGCTTCGTAAAGGAGCAAATGTTGCTGCAGGTGACAACAGTGAGGATGACAATGAAGAGGAAGTAATGGGACCAGAAGAGGAAGTTGACAGGGAAGTTCTGAATCCTATAGAGGAAAGGCTTTTTAGGGCCATTACTAAGTTTGGGAAAAGACCTACAATTGAAGTGGGTATATTTTTAGGAAATCTGAAACCAGATGAGTTGATCAATTGGATCAATGAACTAGAAGAATACTTTGAGTATGAGGATATAAGGGACCCAGATAGGTGGCAAGAGGTTCAATTGGAAAGACTTAGAAGAGGAAAGGAGAAGATCACAAGATGGGATCGCATGGTGGACAAATTGAAGAAGTAGTTCATTCCTGTGGACTATGAGCTTGATCTGTTTAAGAAGATGCATGGGTTAAAGCAAGAAAGAAGATTAGTCCAAGAATATATAGAGGAGTTTTACCAACTCTTGATTAGAGTGGGGCATGCAAAAGAAAATAATGAGAAGGTTGCTTGTTATATCAGTGGGTTGCGACCTAGCATCCAGGAGGAATTAAGTCTGGTAAGAATGACCAGCGTTGAAGAAGCATACCAGTTTTCCCTACGAGTTGAAGATAAGCTGAGTAAAAGGTTTGAAGGAAGACAAAGAGGGTGCGATCAAGGAGGAAGGGGAAGCAGTAGATCATCTGGAGGCCACAATGAAACCCAAAAGAAAAATGAAGATGTGGGTACTAGCAAAAACCAGAGGAATGAGGGTTTCAACTTCTCCCATTATCAAGACTTTGGAAATCAAAGAGGAAGAGGTAGAGGACATGGACAAGGAAGAGGAGGCTTCCGTAGTACTTATTTCCATTGCAATGAAGAAGGTCATCGTGCCTTTGAATGCCCTCAACGACAAGGAAGGACAGATAGGAGAGCTAAGGGCCAAGCTAGGGTTGCTCATGTGGATGAGGATGCACAATCATCACATTTAGAGGATGCAAAAAGAGGAGAGACCTTGGTAAATGAAAGAGTCCTACTAAGTGGTGAGAATGAACTAGGACAATGGAGGAGTTTGTTCCATACCAGATGCAAGTGTGAGGATAAATGTTGTGATGTGATCATTGATGGTGGTAGCACTAATAACTTGGTATCAGAGGAGATGGTCTCTAAGCTGAAGCTCAAGAGGGAGAAACATCCCCAGCCCTATCAGGTTTCTTGGGTAAAAGATGATCATAAGGTCCTGGTAAGTGAACAATGTTTAGTAAAATTCAAAATTGGGAGTTACCATGATGAAGTTCTCTGTGACGTTATTTCGATGGATGTTTTCCATCTATTATTGGGTAGACCATGGCAGTTTGATAGACATGCAATACATGATGGACATGCAAACACATACTCTTTGACAAAGGATGGAGTTTGCCACAAATTGAAGCCCAAGAAAAAGGAAGGTGAAAAGGTATGTTGCAGTGCTAGGATTTGTCTTGTTGATGGAAGGAAGTTTTTAGATGGCATGAAACATCAACATATGTGCTATGCTTTGATTCCTAGGAAAGATAAAGAAGGTAGTAGTGAAATACCATTTGAAGTTTCAAATTTACTAGGGGAATTTGGAGATATTATCTCTGATAATGTTCTAGATGGATTGCCACCAGTAAGGCAGATTAGTCATCAGATAGATCTAATTCCAAGAGCTAGTTTGCCTAACAAGGCTGCTCACAAGATGACTCCTACTAAAATAGAGGAGCTAAATAGATAGGTTCAGGAGCTATTGAGGAAGGACTTGATTCGAGAGAGCCTGAGTCCATGTGCAGTGCCTGTAGTACTCGCACCAAAGAAGGATGGAGAGTGGAGGATGTGTACAGATTCCTGATCTATAAATAGGATAACCATCAAGTATCAGTTTCCTTTACCAAGGATGGATGATCTTATGGACTACTTGAGTGGAGCTCAGTACTTCACAAAGATAGATCTGAAGAGTGGCTATCATCAGATATGGATTCAAGAAGGAGATGAGTGGAAAATAGCCTTCAAGACCAAGGAGGGTCTTTATGAGTGGTTAGTCATGCCCTTTGGATTGAAAAACGTCCCAAGCACCTTCATGCGGCTCATGAATGAGGTAATTAAGAAGTTCTTGGGAAAATTTGTTATTGTCTATTTGGATGATATTTTAATTTTCAGCAAGACTTTGGAAGAACATTTACTACATATTCGTAGTGTCCTTGAAAGGCTAAGGGAAGAGAAACTATTAATTAATCTGAAGAAGTGTATCTTTGCAAAAAGGGAATTAGTCTATTTGGGGTTTGTTATATCACCTGAAGGTCTTAAAATGGATCCAGAGAAGGTAAAAGCCATCTTGAAATGGCCTACTCCAAGGTCTGCTACTGAGGTAAGATCATTTCATGGTCTGGTTAGTTTTTATAGGAAGTTTATTAAGAATTTTAGTGGCATATGTGCACCCCTAACTGATACAATAAGAGGGGATAGAAAAGAGTTCAAATGGACTCCAACAGCTACGAGAAGTTTTGAATTGCTGAAGAAGAAGGTGACAGAACAGCCTGTGTTGGCACTTCCAGATTTTAGAAAAGTGTTCCAAGTGGATTGTGATGCTAGTGGCAGCGCTATTGGGGCTGTATTAAGCCAAGAAGGTAAGCCTATTGCATATTTTAGTGAAAAATTGAATGATGCAAAGAAGAAGTATTCTGTTTATGATCAAGAGTTCTATGCAATAGTTCAGGCCTTAAAGAAATGGAGGCACTATTTATTACCAAAGGAATTTTTTTTGTATACTGATCATCAGGTACCTAAATAGCCAAGGTAAATTGAATCAGAGGCATATGAAGTGGGTAGAATTCTTGTAGAGTTATACATTTGTGTTGAAGCATAGAAGTGGAAAATCTAACAGGGTTGCAGATGCACTAAGTAGGAGACAGTCACTGCTTATAGCAATGCAGGTTGAAGTAGTTGGGTTTGATGAACTCAAGAATTTGTACCCCGAGGATCCTGATTTTGCTGAAGCATGGAAAGCTTGTAAAGAGCCTGTTGCTATAGATAGAACCAAGTGGTTAGATTATTTGATTCAGGATGGCATGTTGTTCAAAGGTAGTCAATTGTGCATTCCAAGGAGTTCCATGAGGGAAAATCTGATTAAGGAGAAACATAGTGGAGGGATGGTAGGACATTTTGGTCGAGATAAGACCATTTCCATTCTTAGAGAATATTATTTTTGGCCTCAAATTTCACAGGATGTGAAGAAGTTCGTACAAAGTTTCCAGGTTTGTCAAGTTGCCAAGGGGTTTAGTCACAATACTGGTCTATATCAACCATTGCCTGTTCCATCAAGGCCATGGGAGGACATAAGTATGGATTTTGTTCTTGGATTGCCAAGGACACAAAGGGGTAATGACTCAGTATTTGTGGTGGTTGATAGGTTCTCCAAAATGGCACATTTCATTCCATGCCACAAAACTCATGATGTTGTCCATATTGCAGACTTGTTTTTCAAAGAGGTGGTAAGACTACATGGTCTTCCAAGGAGTATAGTTTCTGACAGAGACACTAAATTTGTGGGGTATTTCTGGAGGACATTGTGGAAAAAGTTGAGAATAGACTTGAAATTCAGTTCCACGCATCACCCCCAGACTGATGGCCAAATAGAAGTGGTAAACAAAAGTCTAGGAAATTTGCTGAGATGTTTAGTTGGGGATAAGCCCAAGGGATGGGATTTGATTCTACCACAGGCAGAATTTTCTTATAATAACTCTATAAATAGGAGTACTGGAAAATCACCATTCCAAATTGTATATGGGAATAGCCCAAGGACTGCACCAGAGCTGAGGAAGATAGAACAAGGGGAGAGGACAAGTGCTGAAGCTGAGGAATTTGCTGAACATATCAAGCATCTACATGAGGAGGTTTAGGCACACATAACCAAGATGAATCAAGAGTATAAAGCTAGGGCTGATCAAAGGAGAAGACATAAGGAATTCCAAGTAGGAGATTTAGTCATGGTACACTTACGAAAAGAAAGATTTCCAGCCGGTACTTACAACAAGCTGAAAATGAAGAAATTTGGCCCCTGCAAAATTTTGAAGAAACATGACTCAAGAAATGCATATGAAGTAGAGCTGCCAGATGGTATTTAGATTTCTCCCATTTTCAACATTGCAGATTTAACAGAGTATCATGATGATGGTGCAGATGAGGAGCTGTTGTTAGAGCCATGTCTAATTCTTGCTTCTAAGAAGGAGGAGATAGAAGACATTCTAGATCATCGTGTGGGTAGGAGTACCAGAAATAGGCAGTATGAAGAGTATTTGGTCAAATGGAAAGGACGACCAATCGAGGACTCAACTTAAATTTTAGCAGCTGAGGTTTCCCATTTGGGATTTCCTCTACCATCCATAAAGTGACAGGGTCACTTTTCAATCTACCCTGGGTGTCTGATGCAGGAGCATCCAGAGGTATAAGGGCAATCTTGTGTCACCCAAACAAAATGTACTTAGACTTATTTTCTATTTCATGTCTTTACATTTTTGGATACCCATTTGGGTCAAATAAAGGTTCCAACTCTCACAGTTCCACTATCAGTGCGTTTGAAAATCTCAAAAAAATAGGAGCATGCAATTTGGCCATCATTTTGGTGACCTAGAAGGTGTGAATTGACCAGATGAATGTAATTGTGATTTAGAGCATTCCAAAAAAAGAATCAGGTCAAAAGGCCCCACGGTTTGAAATTTATTGCAGTTTTTCGAGTTTTGGAGACCCCCTAAGAATGCTTCAAAGTCAGGTTAGGGGCATTAAATGACCTTGAAAAGGGCCAAAAAATGGGGGACTAGCAAAGCTTGTCCATAGGTCTATAGAGCGCTTTGAGAGATTTTTGAAAATATAAACGGTTCGTCAATCAGAGCTACGGTTCAAAAGTTATGCCTCTCGGAAGTTCAGTTACCATTTTTGGATTCTTCTAGAATTGCACCGACTTCTAACGCAGCTTCCGAAACCTTCTATTTGGTCGATGGATGCCTACTAGCAGTTTCTAGAATGTACTCCTAGTCCTTAACCCTCTGGGGTCTATTTAAGGAGATTTCTGGCATTGTAAAAGGCAGTTCGGAGTGGAGTTTGAGAGGAGGTACTAAAAGGAGAAATTATCTCTAGATTTATGCTATTGTAAGCCCTTAGGGCATGTTTTGAAGTTTATTTTCTCTGCACTGTTTGTACTAGCTTATTTTCTCAGTTAATATAATTTCCCTTTTCTGTTGTGTCCATTCTATTCTTGGGTCGTGTCCCCATCACTCTCCCATTGATTTTCTTCCCCCATTGGCATCAATACTCTCTCCATAGGATTTTTCATGTACATTTCCTCCCCTATTGACAAATGTATCATTATGTCAATTCAGTCACAAAAGTATCTTCAACAAGCTCAAGTGTCCAAAGACACTGTTAAATACCAATTACCAAAAGTCCTTCGTGGCTCAACTCAAACATAGATACTCCCCCATAGAGGAAGCATCAAACATCCTAGTAAAATAATCAACAAGATTAATGAAATATTTTTCTAATGCAACTAAAATTCCTCAAATAATTAATAGAAACATAAGAGAGAAAGAACACAAAAAAAAATACTAGAACTCCAAATTATTCTTTATTAATCTTCCCAATTCTCTCCCCACTATGATGAGAGGAAATACAAATCTAAATACAAATCTAAAATTACCATTTTTGGCAATTTTTTCATAAAACTATTTTTTGCCATTTTCGATAATTTTTAAAAACAACTCAAAAAAGCTGAATTTTTTTGTGAAGATTCCTAAAACTAAGATAAGATGAATTTCCAACTAACATTCAAAATTGGAAGCAATATTTTAAGGTTATTAATAAAGATCAACTTTCTATAAACTAAGAAAACTATTAAAAGCTTTAAAAAAAGTACTAAAAGATCATGCATCAAAAAGCTACTAAAAGCTCCTGCATCATTCTCCTTTAGTTGAAAGAACATAGCTGCTACAAGTTTCTTTTTGAATGTGTATTGTTTCTTTCTAGAACGTTTCCTTCTGTTGTATCAACTATTGATTTTATTGACTTACAAGAATGCAAGTTTATTCCTTCTTCCCGGTCTTCCAATTTTTTGACATTTTATCATTCATCTTTGCATTTCTCACTAGATCCCTCTTCTTATTTTTCTTAATCCATATTCTACTCAATATCTTCTTAGCCTTTAAAATCCAAAATTTCATATCTTCTGTACAAACCTTTCTACCACAATCATTTATGTCTTCAACATATAATATATCAGCATATCCACCATTTCCAAAATTAACATAATAACTTTGGGAAAATTTATATACCTCATTTAAAAAATTGAGACATCTTCATTAAAATATCATTATAAACAACCATTTCTATTTGCACATTTTGAACATCATAAGGCTGAAAATGACAAAAAGACTCTTCCATGACTATGTTTATCTTTGCTCTTCAATTCTTGATGTCAAAACAATCATTGGTACACTCACCATTTCATTTGTTGTATCTTCCTTTATTTTTTGTGTCTCTTCTTTCCTTTTCTTCTTTTGAATAGACCATGCGATCTTCTTCTTGACTGGTAGGTACCATTTTTGCATTTCTAACTCCATTAGCTTTCTCAATTATTGAAAACTTTATTATAATTCTCTTAACATTTCTTTCTATTGGATAGAATTGTCCAATTGTGTGTTATCTTTGATGTTACACAAATGTCATATTAGTTGTTAGTTAGTGCTTACCGAGCTCACTTGGTAAGCAAGATAGTTTTTTCTTGTCTACTAAGCATTCCTAAAGTTTACTCTACAAAGACAGTATCTACTAAACTCACTTAGGCATTGAAGGAAATTATGGCAGAAAACAATGTCAATCAAGTTCACATGGTTAACAAGGAAAGTTTGATAAAGTTAGTGCTAATTGAGTTCACTTAGTTACCAAAGGATTTTTGCAAGTTCCCAGTGTTAATTGAGCTTCTATTGGTTAACACAGGAAATCATCTCAAAACTAGTGTTTACCAAGCAAGGTTGGCTAATGAAGGATTTTTTTGTTTTGGCATAAGAAGCTTAATTATTTCAAGTATTATTTCTAATTGACTATGGTGATGATTATTGGTTATTGTAATTTGAATTTGGGCTGACTTGACAATCTAGATGGTATAAATGAAAGGTCAAGTTGAGATTTCTAGAGTGTATGCAAGTGTCTTAATTGAATCAAGAAGGAAAGAGTGAGAGCAAACTTGAAGGATAAGCAAGTATCCTTGTGGAGCAAAAAAGTGTTATTTTATTAGGAAGGATCAAGTATGAAGTAGAATAGAGATCTATAATCAATAATTAAATTGCATCACAATTAGGTCATTTCATTGTTACTCACTAACCTTTGTAGCAGTGATCTAAAATCTCTTAACAGAGTTGGTTTAACAGCTAGTTGTAAATCCTCTAAAAAGGTGATAGTTCCATTGAATTATTTTAAGACCTCTTGCAAGGCCACTCTTAACAGGGTGATTAAATCCTCTAACAAGGTCACACCTAATAGTGTGTTTTGTAACCTTTAACTGGGTTGGCTCCTAACATGGCTCACTTCAGAAGAGTGAAAATAGTAACAAGTTACATTGGTGGTTTTTCCCATATTGGGTTTCCATGTTAAATCCTGGTGTCTCATGTGTTCATGTTATTCCTCTTATGCTTGCAATTAATTACTGTCAATGTTTTAAGATATGCTAAAAGTAATTCAAACTCAGCATTTATCGAGTAACAACAACAATTAGTTTTTAGTCTAATTTTATTATTGACATCCAAGGGATCTAGGATATATTTTAGTGGTAACTGATTCACCCCCCTCTTAGTTACTCCTTCTATATTTTCAACACTTTAAACTATAATCATCTCATCTCTTCCTCCTTCCTCTTCCTCTCTTCCTCTTTTATTTACTTTTCTTCTTTCCTCTTCTGCAAATACTTCATCAATAAATCCAGCTCTTCAAACAAGTTCATCCTTTGCCACAATTGGATTTTTTTCTCTTTTCTACCTTTATTTTGGGAAACTAGATCCTCTTCTAAACCTACATAAACATAAACTCATAACCACCCAAATATAAAAATATGATTTTCCTAGACCTTCTAAGCTTTGATACTAGATGATGTAGCAAAAATTCCTCAAATAATTAACAGAAACATAAGAGAAAAAGAACACAAAAAATAAATATTAGAACTCTAAATTATTCTTTATTCATCTTCCCAATTATCTCCCCCCTATAATGAGAGGAAATAAAAATTTAAATACAAATCCAAAATTACCATTTTTGGCAATTTTTTTATAAAACTATTTTTTGCCATTTTTGATAATTTTGTAAAACAACATAGAAAAGATGATTTTTTTCATAAAGCTTCCTAAAATTGAGAGAAGATGAATTTCCAACTAACATTTGAAATTGAAAGTAATATTTCAAGGCTATTAATAAAAATCAGCTTTATTAAAACTAAGAAAAACATTAAAATCTTTAAAAACCTACTAAAAGATCTTGCATCAGAAAGCCACTAAAAGCTCTTGCATCATGTCTCATAGGTGTCATATGTTGAAAATATTCAAGATATGATAGGTTACTAAGAGGGGAGGGATGAATCAATAACCTCAAAAACTTTAAAGTAATTCAACACTTTAATCATATATACTATTCACCATTCATTCATCTAATCTACTGCATATATGAGAGAACAAAAATTTATAACACATGCACACAATGATTTGGTGACCCAGAAACCTTTCAAATAGAAAGTAAAACTGGGGTGGGGATAATACCCACAAAAATTCATTACTGTAGTATGAAGTTGGTCTGTTAAGGCTTACATTGACCACTTCTGGTGATCTTCCCTATTAGGAGCACAAACGACTGCTAGGTCCACCTTTTTAGAGGATTTACAAACATAAATTGAAGTATGCACTATGTTAGGAGATTTATACAAAAGACTGCTAAGTCTACCCTATTAAAGGATTTGCAAAACTGATTCACTTGTTAGGATGAAATAGTGGATCTACTTACAACTTGATTGCTGATTAGATCCTTGAAAGATAGATCACCTCTTGTGACTAATTAATCTTTACAGCTACTTGTAGACCTTGCTGAATACTTTGCTCTTCTGCTAATTCACATTTACACTTCTCAAAACATTACATGTCTCTCTTGATACTCTTGTACATGTATTGTAAATGATATAATACATTAGATATATACCATTCCAATAATTACAATTGCAAGGTTGGCTAAAACATAAGTGAACAAAACATTATTGAGTCAGCCAAATAGTAGAAAACTTGGGTTCTTCAAGTTGACTTGGTGACCTTTTGATACTTGGCATCCACTGCATTACTCAGCATCATCATGCACTCAGTAGAAGCAGAGGATCTATCCATACTAACCACACAACATAGCTTTGAACTTGGTAACCATTGGAGACTCGATAGATATAGTGTCACTCGATAAAAATTGGATCCTTCGTTTACCTTGATTTCACTCGATAAACACTATACTTTCATTACTCGGTAGACACTGTACTCTCATCACTCAGTAAACACTGTGAAGTTTGGTGAACACTGTAAACTTGATAGACACTGCTAGATTGCTCATTCACTCAGTAGCTTCATGAATGCTCGGTAAGTGATGAACTTACAAGGTAACCACTGAATGCTCGGTATACACTATAGACACTTGATGTAAACTGTGAAGCTCAGTTAACACTAGAATGCTCTAGGTGAACTGGGAAGCTCAGTTAACACTAGAATGCTCAATGACTCTACTAATGTAGATAAGTGTTGTCACTAATGGAAATAATAACTTAATGCCAACAATCTCCCCCTTTGGCATTAGTGACAAAACACTTATAAGCAAAAACATATGTACATAACTTGACTCAATAAATTTTGGTTTTTCAAAATTGATCTTTGTAGAACTGCTGCATATACATTTCTATATATCTTCTTGATGACTTATAATGTATATATAAAGATTCTTATGTACACATGCTAACTCTATTGAGTGCTAACTCTCCCTATCACTCAGAGTGATAACTCTCCTCACTTATTATGCTAAATCTCTCCCCCTTTTTGACAATAATGCCAAAGGACTACATATATACAGTTTATATGACTACACCAAAGTGAGATAGAAATTCTTGATGTACCTTAAGGATGGTGGTAAACGTATTATCCCAAGTTTGTTGCAAGATTTGATAGGTGGAGAAAGCAATTTGAACTTCTGCTGATAATTGGATCAAGTGATCAACCATTGAGAATTTTTAATCTTAGACCAATGTTTTGCAATGAGTAATATGTTTCTACATTGTGTCCATGATAGGAAGGATCATTTTTTGGATGTCTATTATTGTAGATTGGATCCTTGCTTCCTCTCTCAATAGTTCTGCCTATACATTTGCCAAAGATCTAATTTTGGTGTGATGGGAGGTTGTGGAGGAGGAGTCCACCTTTAGCTTCGAAGCACTTGATTGCATATCAATGTCAATCTTATTTAACTTATCCTTTATTTCTTTTGTAAAACTAGAAACATCACAAAGTTTGGCAAAAAGTGATGCTGCATTATTAAAAGAATTTTCAAACTTTCCAAAAAATGTTGACAATTCAACTTGCTTGATTGCTATCTTTTGAGCAATATGCTCTAGCACCTTATTATCAAATTTCATTTCAGCTTTCTCAATAAGTTTCTCTTGTCCAAAAGAATCTTCATTAAATTTCTATACAACCTTTTCTAACTGAATCAAAATGTGTTGAGTAGAATCTACTTCAACATTTATAGCATCTATAATTATATTCTTGGCATTTTCAATTATTCTATAGTCCTTATCCCTTTCTGATCTTAACTATTTTTGCGTAGCTTTCATCTCTATGAGTTGACTGGCTAACCTCAGCTCTTCAATGGTAGCATTGTCATAGTCAATCTTTGGAATCACTATCTCTATGTCTAAGTCAATATCTTTTGCAATTTCCTTTCCAGTGATCAGAAGTTTTAATGGATGCTTTTTTTTTACTTCTATGATGACTGGTTTGACCTTAGGTATAGACACAATAGTGGAGATAGAAGGGATAGTAGTAGGAACTGGGATAGGACTCAAGGATTGAATGCCAATAGAAGTACTAATTGGATCAAGCACTGAAACACTTCCAAAAAATCGAATCATACTCGATAGAGTACCCATAGTAGTATCTGAACTAATTCGAGTTGAAGTGGATATAGATGATGCTAATAGAAAAAAACTATAGAACTTACTGGAATTGATGGAGACAAAATTGTAGAGCTTATAGTTACACTTATTGATGATGAAAGAGTTAAGGAGCCTAACTCGGTGGCTGAAGAAGTGACAGACAACTTGGTAGATGAAGTGCTTGGCACATCTATTTTAGATACCTGGAGCTGGGAGGAGGTTGGTGAAGATTGAGCAATTGATGTGACTGTTGTGCTCACAATCTCACTTGCAGAAGCTATCTCCAAAGTAGACATAACTTGGATGGAGAGTGAGGAAGGGATGAAATAACTTTTGCTGCAATTTTTACTGGATCTTCTTCATCTATTTCTTCCTCATGTGCTTCTTTCTCCTTGTCTTCTTCCTCTTTTTCTTCCATTAGTGCATGCAAATCTCTTGGAATAACTATGATGGATGGAGTGCTATCAAAATCATCACTATCACTGTTGTCATCATCCTTGATTTCAATAGGGTCATTACTGGGCTTGTGCAGATGATAGATGTTCTTCCACATGTTTGTTGCATCACTTCCAAAATGCTCAATGTCCTTAGTTAAAATCAAACATGCGTAAAATCTAATCATCATTTTACCTTCATGGTTCTTCATTGCTACCTTAATGTCTAGTTTAGTAAGACTCAATAGAAGATTCTTTAAGAATTGCTCATATATATCTTTGGCCATTTGGGTGGCTGACTCCCACCTAGGTTGCAATCTCTCCAATAGTTATTTGGAGATTTGAGGGTCAAGCTGGTTTGGGGAGTATTTCCATTTTCCCATCTTATTGAGTACCAGTTCCTCAATTTGCATTTTCTCTACATTTGTCTTTGTTTCAAATTTAAATGCCTTTAAATTTGTGATGCTAGCTCCTTCTTTCAATTGTTTCAATCTTTCTTGGAAGGTCAGTTGGGGCTTGCTGAACACTACTTCACCTTTGTTCTTACCTTTTTCACGCCTAGTGAAAACAATTGTGGAGGATTTGGGTGGCTTGGTAATGATTACCTTGCCTTTCTTTCTGACTGGCTCTACCTCATCTGTTTCTTCCTCTCTATCTTCTGGTTCCTACTCCTTTTCTTCATCTTCACCTTTTCCTTCAATAAGCATAAGAGGGCTAGTTTTAGTTTTCAACTTGGCTACCTTCCTCTTTCATTTGCTTATGGCTTGTGGTAGCTTGATTTCAAGCTCAATTCTAGCTTTTGCCTCATCATATGTTCCAAAAATTGGTTGCTTTGGGTCTACTGGCTCATTCACCAATGCTTCAATGATATCCCTGGCTTCATCAATATTAACCTCATAAAGAAGAGGTTTCACCCATGCAACTCGGGGCCTTACTGCTTGAATCTATACTTTATCACAATCAATCATAAAGCATACATCATCTTTGTAGTCTTCAACCAATTTTGGTGGAATTCAAAACCTATTATTCATTCTTTCCTTGAAATCTTCAAAATAATTATCCATGATGCTATCAAAGTTTTCACCCATTTCTACTACAAACTTGTTTATCTGATATAGAATAGGAATGTCTTTTCTCCACACTATAGTCCCTTTTGATGGAAAGAATTTTTGAACATAGAAAAATAAACAAGTCAATAAGGAACCAAATTTGCAGGGATTATTCTTTGAAGTCCTTATGCTATCCATGTTCTTGTTCAATTGTTTCAAAAATAATTTTGATAGGTCAAATTCAAGGTTCTTTTTCACAATTTTGAAAGCCAAATTCACAGCCTCACAGGGCACACTGTTCAGATGACTGGAGCTATAAATTTTGTGGGCAATGATGTGAATGCCAAACCTTAATTCAACATCAAAAATAGTGCTAACCTTTAAACCTCTCCCATCCCACTCAGCTAGGGTTTTCTTCTACAATTCCTCCCAACCTAGGGTTCTGATGGTTTTTTCTTTGTCGAGTATGGGGAGACCAGTAATCTTATAAATCATCTTCTTGGTGATTAACACTGGCTTCTCTAATCATAGTTTTCCATTGTGAACATGAATGAGTATGTACTTGATCTACTTAGTTTGAAAACTTCTTGGCATATGTGAAATGTGGGTTAACCCTTTGGTCTCCAGATGTTTATGCTCGGGTTTCAAAGAACCATCAACACTCATTTCTCCTAGGGTATTATCCATCTCTAGGTTTCCAATCTCTTGAACATAACATTTGAAATGAGTATGAATGTCATTTATGAGAAGTACCTTTGGTGGAGTTTGTGATTGAGCTCCATTGGGGTCGAGTGATTCTACAATTGTTGGAACTAGTTTGAAATTTGGTGCCTTCCACTCCACACCTTTAACTAGCATTTCTGAACCTTGTTCTTCCTTGGTGCTGCTACTACTCCTAGATGCCATTGCTACTTGATAGGTGTAAGAAAATTATAAACAAATTCTCTACTTAAAAATCACTTGAAATCGAATTGGAATTTGCATTGGAATCGCTGGAAATTTCTTAGCTCTATAATCGTGGTGAAAAATGAAATCAAATTCTGCCCTTTTGACAAATTTTTTGCCATAAATGCTTGGTATGAAGGTAGATGAGATGACATAGTGCTTGATAGTCTATCATTCAATTGCTTGGTAGAAGCTTGCAACTCGGTGATTGAATAAAACTTTTGTTGCTCCTGACCTAGCTTGGCAAGGTCTTCAACTGAATTTCCTCAGTAGATGCAACTCAGAAAAAGATACACTTTCTTTGATCCTTGTGTATCTAGAATATTGATTTGATCATTTTGCTTTCTTTTATTTTGGAACTACTTGAGATATCACTAGAAGATGTAGTTCCATATTCTCCTTTATGAATCTAATTGGAAATGGTGGAGTCACCCACTTCTTGAGTGACATTGCCATCATTTGAACTAACTTTCTTGGTAGATTTTGGAATCCACTGTTGTCTCATCTACTTTTGAATGTTATCAACTTTAGTTTTCTTTTTATCTTTGAATCTTCCTATGTTCATGTAGTTTTTAGCTCTATGATCAAGTTCAGTGCATGTATAGCATCTTATAGTAGTGTCCTTCTTCCTTCAGTGATGTCTTGCATAGTTTATACCAATATGTCCATATTCTCCACAATAATGACATTTGCACCAGGTATTGTAGTCCCATCAAAATATTGCTTTAACAAGTTGTTCAGCTAGATTGAATGATTTGGATCTGCATTGGAATTCCTCGTGACCATGATTCTTGCATTTGTGACAATTTTCTTCAAATTTTGGTTTCTCCTTGCATTCATTAGCTTTATGACCATGCTGACTGCAATTGTAGTATTTACCATTAAATTTATCTTTTCCATTACTCCAACATTTTTTTGATTTATGACCTAACTTACCATACTGATTGCAAGTAGGTCTTTGATTCCTTTGGGCACCTTGTTTGGAGGTTTCACCTTCTTCCTGATAACCAAGTCCAGCTTTGCCTTTTTGTCGATGAAGATTTTGCTCACTTTGTTGATTTAATTGAGTCATGTGTGCTTGAGATTTCACCATTCTCTCATTGATTTGTTTTTCTACATTTAGGTCATTTTCCAAACTTTCATTGATTTGTCTTTTAGATCTTAAGTCACTTTGTAAGCTTTTATTGATTTTTCTTTCAGTGATTAAATCATTCTTCAGGCTTTCATTCTTAGATGTTAGATTCATAATTTCTTCATTTTCATTAGATAGTTGATCTACAAGATCTTCATGATGAAGGGATTGAATTTTTCTTGCCTCTAAGTCTTCATTTTCCTTGTTTCTCTATTCCAAAACTTCACATAGCCTAATTGATTGCATTTCTTGTTCTCTTTTATGCTTTCTTACCTCTTCCTACAGAGAGCCATTCTTTGCTAGGAGTTCCTTGATAGCCTCATTTTCTTCATTTGAGCTACTTGATGGTAAAAGGTCTTCAATCTTCTCTTCAACATACTGATGGTCATTCATTTGTCTTGCAAGTTCCTTTCTTCTCGTCAAGGATTGAGAAAGATGCTCCTTAGCTTCTTTGAGTTGAGCCATGGCCATTTCCAGATCTAGCTTTACATTTTCAATAGCTTTTCCAAGTCTGAATATCTCTGTTGTTCTTGATCTTTGCTCAAGCTATCAAGCTCTTTCCTGAGAACCAAAATTCTCTGATACCAATTGTTGGAAATATTCAAGATATGATAGGTTACTGAGAGGGGAGGGGTGAATCAGTAACCTCAAAAACTTTAAAGTAATTCATCAATTTAATCATATATACTATTCACCATTCATTCATCTAATCTACTGCATATATGATAGAAAAAAAATTTATAACACATGTACACAGTGATTTGGTGACCTAGAAACCTTCCAAATAGAAAGTAAAACTGGGGTGGGGATGATACCCACAAAACTTTGTTACTGCAGTATGAAGTTGGCTTGTTAAGGCTTACATTGACCACTTCTAGTGATCTTCCCTACTAGGAGCACAAAGGACTGCTAGGTCCACCTTGTTAAAGGATTTACAAACATACATTGAAGTATGCACTCTGTTAGGAGATTTATACAAAAGACTGTTAAGTCTACCTTGTTAAAGGATTTGCAAAATTGATTCACCTATTAGGATAAAATAGTGGATCTACTTACAACTTGATTTTTGATTAGATCCTTGAAAGATAGATCACCTCTTGTGACTGATGAATCTTTACTGCTCCTTGTAGACCTTGCTGAATACTCTGCTCTTCTACTGATTCACATTTACACATCTCAAAACATTACATGTCTCCCTTGATGCTCTTGTACATCTATTGTAAACAATTTAATACATTACATATATACCATTCCAATAATTACAATTGCAAGGTCAGCTAAAACAAAAGTGAACAAAACATTACTAAGTTGGCCAAATAGTAGAAAACTCATGTTCTTCAAGCTGACTTGGTGACCTTCTAATACTCGGCATCCACTGCATTACTCAGCATTATCATGCACTTGGTAGAAGTAGAGGCTCGATCCATACTAACCACACAACATAGCTTGGAATTTGGTAACCATTGGAGGCTCAGTAGATATAGTGTCACTCAATAAAAATTGGATCCTTCATTTACCTTGATTTCACTCGGTAAACACTATACTTCTATTACTCGATAAACACTGTACTCTCATCACTCGATAAATGCTATGAAGCTTGGTGAACATTGTAAACTCAGTAGACACTGCTAGATTGCTTATTCACTCAGTAGCTTCATGAATGCTCAATAAGTGATGAACCTACAAGGTAACCACTAAATGCTCAATAAACATTGTAGACACTCGGTGTAAACTGTGAAGCTCGATTAACACTAGAATGCTCAGTGTGCACTGCAAAGCTCAGTTAACACTAGAATGCTTAGTGGCTATACTGATGTAGATAAGTGTTGTCACTAATGGCACTAATAACTTAATGCCAACATCATAATGGATCCTAAGTTTCCCTAAAACCCATTATGTCCCATTCCAAACCACTTAAAACACTCTAGGAACAATTAAGACACATTAGAACCCATCGATACCCCTTAGATCACTGTAAGGGTCACATGACACACTTGGATACATTAATGTGTTCTACTATATGATAATGGGTCTGACAAGGCTATAAGGGGTCCTAGAATACATTAATGTGTCCTAAGACCCCTTAGCATACATCTTATTTTTCTTAAAGGGTCCAAAGGGGTTGTAAGGGATCTTAGGACCCCTTTCCATTCACTATAGTATCCACTATAAGGGGCCTTAGAACACATTAATGTGTCATATGACCCCTTAAAACCCCTTACAACTCCTTAGAATTCCTACCATACATTAGTGGATTGTAAGGGGTCTTTAGTGGCCCCAAGGTACATTAATGTGTCTGAAGACACCTTATGACCCTTTAAGATAGTATATTATACACTAATACATGGTAAGGGTCTTAATGGGTCATTAATAGTATCAAGGGATTGTAAAGGGTCTTAGGATGTTTTAAGACATATTAACATGCTCTAGGGCCCCTTAAAATACCTTGTTATAAATGTTAAGGGTCCTTGGGGGTGCTTAAGACACATTAATGTGTCTCAGGATCCCTTATCATGTGCTAATGTATGACAAGGGGTTGTACAATGTCATAAGGGATCTATGACAAATTAATGTATCTAAAGACCCCTTATGACCTATTAACACCACTTACTCTAAATCTTAGGGTTCTAATGAGTTTTTAAAGAGTCTTAGGATCCCTTGCAACCCTTAGGACCCCTTACCATACACTAATGTATGTCACTAGGTCCTAAGGGGTTGGAAGGGGTCTTAAGGGGCTCTAAGGAACACTATTATGTTGTAGGAGCCTTTTTCCTACAACAAAATCTTACCATATATTGCTCTTAAGGGGTCATGGAAAATATTTATATGTTATAGTCAAGCACTTAAGACCTCTTACCATATATTAGGGTCCTAGAATCCATTATGACCTCATTAGACCCTTTAGAAACTATAAGATATATAGTAAGGTGTCCTAGAATCCCTTATGACCCCATTAGACCCTTTAGAAACTATAAGATATATAGTAAGGTGTCCTCTGAGAGAGAGAGAGAGAGAGAGAGAGAGAGAGATTCTAAAATGATAAAAAAGCCCTAAAAATATCGAGCATAAGTCAAGGTTCAAGGTTATAATTAATAGCCCAATTTGAGTCATGTTGAAGAGGATGTGTTGATTACTAAAGTTTGGCTAAGTCTAAACTTTTTAGAAACTCTCAAAATCTAGAATTTTTATCTTAATTTCTATGAAGTTGAAACTACTCTCAAACATCATGAAAGTATATACTTATAATGTAACTTAAGTATAAGAAAGGAATAATAATTAAATAATATATTTTATGTATGATTCTAGTGCTGAAATTGACATGAGTATGCCTTATTTAAAATTATTTTCTAGTATTTCTTTATTTCCCCATAGGGCATACACATTATGCCACATGTGCCATGTAATCTAGTACATTTTGATAGAGTGCTCAAACTTTTTAAAATTGATAAAATTAGGTTAGATGATATTGTAGGTATATACATGTTAGTTATCTAACCATTTAATTTATTTTGTATTCAAACTATTTTAAGTCTTTCTACTATAATCTCTTTTGAATGTATGTTCATTTTTTGTCAAAAACCAATATATAGTATTTGGGGGTTAGATTTTGGCTCATTCATTAAATTTTGTAACAATTTAGTTTTTTAGAAACTATACTCCATTATTTAAAAATTTTAAAAGAAATCTTTATTTTTGATTAGTTTTCAATGATTTCTATGAGGTGCATAGAGATATTTCACATTTTCAAAACTTGTCCACTTAAAAATTTCGTAAAAATTGAATATAAATTTTAAAGTTAGCCAAAAAATTCAGGACAAACTATATAGTGTTAGGTAACTTTTGACCAAAGTGATTAAATCATTAAAAAAACTTATAATTTTAGGGGGAGCACACCTAACACTATTTTATATTTTTACTAAAAACACTACCACTTTGTGTGCTCCCTCTTTTTGAAGGCCTTAAACTCCACCATTTAACAAAAAAATAGTAGTTTACAAATTAGATTTGGAGGACTACTTTTTGTTTTATTGTATCTTTAAATTTTGGGTCTAACTATCTTCAATTTCTTGTTGAAGTTTAGAAATTGCTTATTTTAGAAATAAAAGTGGCTATCTTGAGAAATATTATATGTCTCCAACTTGACACATGAAAGATGATAGATCTTCAAAATTGAGATTCATTTTCCCCATCACACACTGATCTTGAATTTTTTGTCATTATTTCTTCAAAATTTTCTTCATAGATTAAGTGGATGCTTCAAGTACATCTTCAATCGGATATGATGACATGTTTTCTTCCATCTTGTTAAATTTTTAAATTTCATGAGGTAGCCTCATTCACTCCTTTTATATCCATTCTCAACCTCACCCTCCTTCAATATTAGAGTGTTTCATCATTTCCTCAACATGATGATAAATTTTATATCTATCAAGAAAGATATAGCTATTGGTCAAGTCATAGATTAACATAGAAAATGAATCTAATAGTCATATCAAACTTTTATCCATATATTATTAGACAATAAAAGACTTCTAATAGACATGTAAAAATCACAATAATCGATAATAAAAGTGAATAAATCAATGACCTTTTTACTAGAATATTGTAAACTTTAAAACATAACACAAGATGAGAAAAAAATGAAACAATCAAGACTAGTATACACTATGCATTGAAGGAAGACCTCATGAAAATTATAAATCAATTTATTTTGATGAATAGTCCCTTCTCTATTAACTAAATATTAAAGTTATATAATTACAAAAAAAGTTTGGGGGATACAAGATCACCTTGTGAGAGTTCACATGGTAGAGCCAAAAACATTAATAACTATTCATTAAAAAAAATTAAAACAACCCTTAGGTGGATAAAGTAGTTCCAACCAAGGGAGGCGGATATTGTCAATCATGAAACTCCCATGCATCAATGGGGTTCA
Organism: Cupressus sempervirens; assembly: GCA_028749045.1. Classification (NCBI taxonomy): domain Eukaryota; kingdom Viridiplantae; phylum Streptophyta; class Pinopsida; order Cupressales; family Cupressaceae; genus Cupressus; species Cupressus sempervirens. The sequence continues at coordinate 246,131,816 of CM053792.1, forward strand.
AGTGTGACTTAGGAGGATCCCACCCATCATCAATGACAAAAAGATATTGTTCTTTTCCATCTCTCTCTATCTTGGGAGGAAAAATTGCTAGGTCTAGGTGGGGGAATGACCATTTGGGGTCAATAATAGGTGCATGCCAACCAGGAACAAAAAGAGCAGCATAAGGAGCATTCAGTGACCATCCTAAGCCATGCCATGGAGAGGAAGAATGACATCAATGGACATCCTAGCCATTGGGAGAGCAATGAGGGGCCTTAGGATGCAATGTTTAGGAGTGATAGGATGAGGAGCTACACCCACAGGGAAAAGTCTAATCCATCAAAACAAAATCTACCGGCACCTTCACAACCATATACAGAGCATTTCCCCAATGATTAAGAAGCTCCTATAGGTGTGCCACTTATAGAGCCACTTTTTGGTCTTGTAATTAAATCTGTAGCATTAAATTATTACATATGCAAACCTTAGTATACATAGCAACATTTATATCCAAAAAATTACATGTAAAAAGAACATTATTTTTATCTTTCCAAAGAGAGAATATAATCTCCATCCTGAAACAATGCCAAATCTAGGAGAATTTAAAATGGATTTTGGTAGAGTCCTTGAGAAAAACCATATGCCAAGAAAATGGTTCTAGCCTAAAAGGCCTAAAAAATCATGTATCCAAAGCCACACTATTGAGCTCTGCAACAAAACCAAAAGATGTGCAAGAAAGACTTAGGTTGCCCACAAAACAAAAAATGTGGGCTAAGAATACCCAAATGCTTGAGCTGAGGACCTAGAGGAAAACCCTAGAAGAGGACACACAAAGCATGCTAGCATGAATACTGATGATACTACATTTGGGGGAGTATCCTAAGCATTGAAGAGTATTGATATGTTGCATTCATGATTACATTTTTTGTTGATGTCAACATAGCAGTAATTTTGTTAAGATTGGAAGAATAGCAGTCAATAATCTTAGTATGTGTAGGACTTAAGGAATTTTTAGATGATGTATAGTGGAGGATATGTTCTTGAGGTTGTACTAATGATGTGATTCAAAGGAATAAGTCTAATTCAATGTTGTACAAAAGTTACACTTGTTTTACTAGAAGTAGTGTAGAAGCAAAGCATTGGAAAACAAAGTTTTGATGATCTATTGCTATCTTTCATCTGAGATGTAATGAAGGTATGAATAGTTAACAATGATAGAGGATGATCATATGATGACACTAACATGTGTGCATGACATGGTTTCACATGCATGAAGTTTTGTATAGACTATGAGATGACCATGTTGTTGTAATTGTGAATTAATTAATTATCTTATTTCAATTAATTGGGAAAGACTCGAGGTTGACTCAAGGAATTATTATGAAGATATGGTATAAAATAAAGTTATTTTACTTATTTTTATTTGATTAGGATCAAGAGGATCAAGTGGAATGTGAATTATTAGTGCACAACTTGAAAAGGAGCACACTGCTTATTGAATGCATACAAGTGATCCAAGGGATCATTGGATGTGTAGTATGAGATCTGGTTACAAGATCTGAAGGAGTAGAAATCTGGTTGGTAAGACAAAGATAGAGGAAGAATTATATTTTAGTTCCATTATTCTATAAGGAATAATAAAAAGATCATTTGTACAGTGAGTTCTTTGATCTTAACCTTGAAGTTGTTTGGGCAGTGGGTCTAGCTATCTTCCACAAATCCTAACAGGGACTCATATTTACTAAATTTTGTAATAGACTCCTAAAGGGTCTATCCTCTAAAAAGGAATATTTATATGAGTACATAATTTTTTGGGTACCATCCCCACTAGGGTTTTCCCTTTGATCAAGGGTTTCCTTAGTTAACATATCTGGTGTTAATTATGCATTAATATCTAGTTGTGGCTTCAATTTATATTAATCACATCATTAAGTTTTTTTAAGGTCAATGTCTATGATGATAGTTGGATAACTAATTCACCTCCTCACCCCCACTCTCAGTTATATTAGTGGACCATATATTCTAACAATTGGTATTAGAGAATTAGGTCTTTGAAGATAAGACTTAACAAATTTGGGAGATCAATGGTGAATATGTTTAGGAAAGATACTCTGAGATTCTATGGGGCTAGCTATGATAGTTTGAAGGAGAAGATGAAGAATTATTTTTTGTGCTTGAGTCTGAGTTATTAGATCTTTGACAAAGAATGAGAAGACAATTATGGAAGAAGGAAAGCTTGAAGAATGTAGTAAAGTAGAGAGAGATCTATTCATGTGTAACATGAGAGCTAGAGAAGCCCTACTATTAGCTCTTCCATAAAATGAATACAATCAGGTAAAGACATTTCAAACTTCTCATGAAATTTGGAAAGCATTACAAGTTACTTTTGAAGGTGATGAACATGCAGAAAGGATGAAATTGCAAAGTTGGATTTGTGCATTTCAAGATGCTAAGATGATGGAAGATGATCCCATTAGAAATTATGTAGGAAGAATATCAAAAATTGATGCAGGTATTTGATCTCTTGGTGGACCTAAGAAAAATGATGAGGCTATATGGAATATTTTTAAAGTCTATCACCACCATTCAAGAAAACAACTCAAATGATTCAGCTAGTAATGCCCTGCACCAAAGATTTCACAAAGGAAACTTTTCTTGGAAGATTAGAATCTATAGAAATATAAATGAGATAGTCTAGATAATTAGCTAGAGTCAAGACAAATTTTAGTGCTATGTACATTTGACCTAATATATCAAGAAGTACAAGTGTAAGAGGAGATTTTACCAGTAGTAGTAGATCTGAAGAAGATAAGAAGATTGAAGAAGGAATAGCCCTTTTGGTAAGAAGAGAGAAAGATGGTAAGAAAATCTTTAAATGTTGGACTTGTGATAAATATGGTCATTATGCATCAAAATGTCCCAAAAGAGAGAAAAAGTTTAGAGGAAAATTTAAGCCTAGAAGAGATAAGGATAGAAATTGCTTATATGCTAATGAGGATGAAGAATCTACTGAAAAGGATCAAAGTTAAAGTGATGATGAATTAGGATTTATGGATATTAAGGAAGATAACCTTGATAGAGAAATTAGAGAAGAAATAGCTCTAGATACCCAAGTTGAGAAGAAATTAGATTAGATAATTAATAGTGGATGTTCACATTGCATGAATAGTGATATGAATAAATTTGTTAAGTTCATAAATCATGATGGAGATATTGTTAGAGTTGGTAATAATGCAGTCTGTCATACTACAAGAATTGGATCTATTACTCTTGATGGTAAAACTAATACTGGTGATTTTTACTTTATTGATGGCTTGAAACATGATTTATTAAGTGTTGGATAGTTGGTAGACAAAGGATATCTATTGCAATTCATAGAGAAGATTTTCATTATCAAAGAAAAAGATGGTAAGCTGATTGGTACTGGAATGTGATCTAGAGGTAATGTATTTGAGTTGAATCCTACCAAAATAACATGTTTGATTGCAAAGGTTGATAACAATTGGTTATGACATCGAAGGTTCGATCATATAAACTTTGATAATATTGTGAAAGTTAGTAGTACATATGTAATGAGAGATCTACCTAAGATTATTAAGCCTACTAATGTTGTTCGCAAGGAATGTATTTTGGCTAAGTAGAGGAAAGTATCCATTTTCTAGCAAGAAGTTCTCTACTACAAAGAAATTGGAGATTGTTCATTTAGATCTAAGTGGTCTTGCAAGAACCATACGATTCTATGATTAAATGTACTTTATGATTTTTGTTGATGATTTCACTAGGATGATAAGGGTAGCATTTCTTAAAGAGAAGTTTGAAGCTTTTGAGAAATTTAAGATATTAAAGAATAGAGTTGAAAATGAATTTGGTGTTAAGAATAAGTGTTTAAGATTAGATAGAGGAGGAGAGTTCACCTCTAGAGAGTTTAACATGTTTTGTGAAGAGAATGGGATCAAAAGATAGTTATCTTCACCTAGAACACTTGGACAAAATGGGATTGTTGAAACAAGGAACAAGTCAGTAGTAGAAGCAACAAGAGAAATGTTATTTGAGAATGCTATCTCAAATTTTTTTTGGAGAGAAGCAATTAACACTATAGTATATACTTTGAACAAATTACATATCAAGAAAGGTATGCACAAGACACCCTATGAGTTATGGTTTGGTCACTCACCATTAGTTAAGTATTTCAGAATTTTTGGAAGTAAGTGTTATATAAAGAGAGATGATGATATTCGTAAGTTCAATCCTAGAAGTGATGAAGGTATGTTTCTTGGTTATTCATTGAAAAATAAAGCATATAGATACGTGTATGTACAAAGTTGTATCACCTTTCAGCTTGACTTATCAGAATGATTAAATTTGAGTATTTCTATCTAAAAATCAATTTTATTCAAACATATGATCTAGGAAAATTCAATCTAGCTAAGTTATATATGGTATCACAATTTTCCAATTAGAAATGTCTATCAAATGCACATTTTATACTAGTTTGTATCCAATTACTAAAGAAATAAAATTATTTTGAAAAACTAACATTTCAATGACTCTTTCTATTTTTTATGATATTTTTTAATAACATGAAAACACCATTTTATAGAGCTTAAAGTCAAGAATATTCTCATATAGATTTTATAGTGTTTTAATTAGATATAGTATATAATAATTAAAAAATTCTACAAGTACATATTTTAACACTCGAGAAGTTGTCAATTTTGGGAAAGGAAAAAAATTAAACCATATCAATTTTTTTAAATAATTATATGGTGTTCTAGAGGAGAGAATCCTCTTCAAGAAAGCATAAATTTTCTTTTGGTTAGATTATATTTGTTTTGAAAGATGTGATGGGAGATGAAAACTATCGATTTTAGGTGAGTTGAAATTTGAATCATTATAAAAGATAAAACATAGGTCTAAAGCCAATTTTTACTTTTTATTGTTCTACCTATATATGTTATCTATAACATAATCTAAGATCGAAGGGAAATAAGTTTCCATATAGTTTTTTGGTGGTAACTAGACCCTAATTTTCAACATTTTTCAACAAGTGAAAATTTGTCTTTAAAAATTAGGAAAATATATCAATTCTTATTCCAAATAATTATTAAAAATTATAATATTAAACTTAATCCATTTCTACACCTTTCAGTAGTTTACTTCATAATCAAATTCTAAATAACACTACGAGTTTTATGTCATTGAAGATGAACAATTATACTTTTGTTAGCCTTTCCCTTTACAAAAGGGTGACACAGGTAATAATAGTTGAGTCTACAAATGTAATAATTGATGAAAATTTTTGTAACGCCCCACCAAGGCATCCAAAAGAATTAACTTAAATTTTACTAAGTTTTCCAAATTTTTTTTTAAAAAAAAAATATGAAAGATAAACCATTCACATCTAACACATAGTAGCGGAAGTAATAACATACCATCAACTATAAGCATAAAAACAAATTACATTCCTTAAGGATCCCAAGACATTGAGTCACATTTAATCTAAATAATACTAAGTCTAACAACTACCACATCCACATGAAAGAATAATGAAAAGTCCAATGTCCATAATATACATTTGTTCTGAATGCCTCTTGGCAATTAAATTAGGAATGCTCAATCATCCACTATACATGTCATAGGGTATCAAAAGATTAAAAGATTAAACATATGTAAAAATAAAGATACATCATCCTCATTGAATCCATGATACAAGTGAAATTAGGTAAATGAAACCAATAACATACATGATACATCCATCCATCAATAAAGATATAACAACCATTGTAAAAGATATCCATCCAACATAAAACACAAATAATCTAAGTGCACAGTTCCTCCCAACCATCAATAGCATCATTAGACCATCATGGGCCCTAGCCATCCCTTTGTGCGTAACATCCCAAATCACCGAAGAGATCATCAATATTATTATAGTAGGAATGTCACTCCTAAAAGATACTACAACATATGCAGAAAGAAATCTAACATGAAAAAATTAAGCATAAGATGATCCTACAAAGTAGATAACATCATCTATCACATGCTAATCATCAATATAAATAAACATGTTAGTAATTACATCCATCATAATGATCCAAGAAAATAATGAATATAAATGCCAACAAAGAAAGTGCTGGAGGATATAGTCTCAAGTCTCAAATAGGATATCTAATCACATAACACAAATACTCTTTTAAATCTAGGAATCCTAAAATTACACTAACTCAAAGGTTCCAAGATAGATCGACATCTAGTTCCTAGAGGCACAACAAAGACATGTAGGAAACCTACTATGTAAGCGGGAAAGTGTCATTGCACGAATCATGCTAGAGTTACCCTAGTAGTCTCTCAATAAACCCCGTCCCCATAGTGATCCCTATGTGGCCACTAGTATCCTCTTGTACTGACGAGGCATACTACAAAATGCAAGGTCACAACCAAGCATTCTCTCTATTCCCATCCTAGTCTGTACTAGCACTCGATGCATGGGCGAGAACATACAATTATCTTATTAGGTTCATATTAATCCCCATTTAGTGTGAATGTTTTCACTTACTAAATAACTTACAATGAGTTACCTTGGCAACCACTTAGGGCCCCGACCCCCATTGCAAGCCACTCCCCAACACTACAAGTAGATAACTTACCCTAGGCTCATGGAATCAAAAATCACAAAATCACCACAGTCCTATACAAGCAACTGAAAAGCATCAAAAGATAATCATAATAACCACATCAGTTCTCTATAAGCAACTGAAGGCATCAATGATAAATCACAAATATCAATCGGTTCTCAATGAGAAATTGAAAAGTATCTGAAAGTAATATTAATTGAAGACTCCAAAATGGTCAAGTCAAAACATGTCACAAGATGACATCATCAAGATCAAAAGAAACACTTCAGTCCCATCAAGGTGACTGGAAAGTAATCCAAGTATGATTGATCGATGACTCAAAAATGATTAGGTCAAGTTTCTCATACACATACATCTCAGCTTCACACAAGAAGACTGAAAAGCAATAAAAATCAATAAACCAAATGCATCATAGAGCATGCCATCTCATTACCATGGTTGGGTTTTAAAAAGATCGAGGTCAAATAACATCAAAGAGCCATCACATTCGCATAACTCCCAAGCCTCTGGTAGACATCCTAACTGGTCAATACTCTAGAACCACCCAAAATCCCAAAACGCAAACAATATTCATACAACATTGCAAGTTCCATGTTTGGGTTTAGCTCTGAACACACAATGTTAGTTCACCGCAAAGTTCCAATTTCCATTTCACTGTGAGTTTTCAAATTTAAAGAGGTACATCTTACTTGATATGGTTTAACCCTTTCATTTCAACAAATAGAATACAAAATTACTCCAATCAAATTCCCAAAATAATAAAGATACAAATACATGTTTCAATTTGCTCTTGAAGTCACATTGTTATGCCAAGTATGAGGTTTCAATTTTTGTTTGGAGTATATTTCAAATGTACAAGATTCTTTCTTTAAAATCCAAGTCAACATAGAATTATCCTTCTATTATTTAAAAACAATTTTCTAAAATAATCAGAAGACAATTATTTACTTATTTAAATCATTAAACTAACTCCCATTGACTTTTAGGTAAAATCATTCACATTATTTTACTAAAATCAATGTTAATAATAATTTATTGAAACTCCCTTAAATCAAAGAAACGTCTCCCATTACTCAAAAAATTAGAATAATACTTATCAACTTTCAAATAAATAATTTACAATTCGTTTAAAAAAAATCAGAATTATTGATAATCGTATCAATTAAAAATTCATTGCATAATTTAATTAATTCTACAATTAATTAAATTAATTACATAACCACATTAACAACTCAATGAATATCAATCGATTAATAATCAACAATAATTTCATAAATTAAAAATCAACTATATTCAATTCCATTAATATTCAAATTAATAATCTAATAATAACTTGATTAACGATAATAGATCAATTCTCTAAAATGTTCTAAAGACAAGTTATTTATTCAACTCATTGGAATATTTAGGTATTTCCAATCCAAACAATAATATCAGAATAATTCTACAATTTTCGTTTAACTAAATACATCATTGATTAAATTTAATTAAACTAAATTTTAATTAAATTAATTAATGATTAACCTCCTAAATTCTTATTTTAATAACTCAACAATTATTAGTTATCAATAATTAATGAAATTGTCAATAATTTTATTAACTAAACTATATTACATGCATTACTACTTCATTAATATTTATTATTTAAATAATAAAGAAATATTATTATTAGTACCTTATAATATTGAACCGGTTAATAAACATTAACATAAAACTAAAAATAATTCATAAACAAAACTATTATTATAATAATAAATTTATAAACAAACTATTAATAAACTATTATTATAAATGTTTTAAACAAACTTATATATGTACCCAACAAAACAATATTAATGAGCCGTTGGCCTAATAAGTCGTGCAGCTCCTATGATTATACCATCAACATACACTGCATTATGGAGGGATGCTGTCTTAATAACAAAGGCCATGCGACCCTTTAGTCCTTCTCCTTGGTCATAGGTACTCTGCAATGTAGACCTGCATGAGTTTATTGTCGCCACTGAGTGAGGTAGGTGGGTAGGAGGTGTGGTGCTATAAACCCACCCCCCATATTATTATTTTTAGATATGTATGTTTTAAAATAAACTCCATCGCAAGAGATTGTGGGGGTATGGGTCTGTCCCTCCCCAAATTAATAATATTTATTTTATTTTTATTTTATAATGAAAATTTGTTTAATAAAATCATTTTTAGATTAAACGTTCATCTTAAAACAATACGTTTTCAATTTAAAACATTTTCAATAAACGTTACATATTCATTTCAAAGGGATATATATATATATATATGTTTTAATATGATTTTGTTTAACAAATAAATAATCCAATATTCTCGCTCCTATATAATCATCTGTAAGTAAGATCTAATAGAAAACTTTAACCAACCACTCGAGTTTTCAACTTAGAATTTTCACTTATAATTTTAAACCTTTCCCAAATTTGTTTTCTTAATTCCATGTTGATTCAACTTAAATCTTGATTTAGTTTCTAAATTTTTTAAAAAAAATTTCTTTTAAATCTCAACCCTTCCCATTTTGAATTCTAATTTCTTCCGTCTTTAGAACGAGGGTTTTCTACTTGATTTTTCCCTTGATTTCTTTGCACATAGAAAGAATCAAAATGAATGTCTAAATTCCATAATATAAAACATCCACCATAAGATTTGTCCAAGCAGTCATCTAATAGACATGATGAAGATAGGAAGAGAGAGAGAGAGTGTGTAATAAAATATGTGAAATAATCAGGAGTGCCTACCTAGACACTGATGCTAATTCGCTACACCTCAGAAAATTATAGAGAAGTTCCTCCTCTTAGAACCTTCTCCTTTCTGAAATTTCCTTCCTTCTCCAACATTCACAATTCCTCTAGGAACCAAAACCCCCAAATGTCTAGAAGCATGTAGAAGCATATAGAAGCATGCAGAAGCATATGAGCATGTCAAAGCATACAAGCTTGTAGAAGCATATGAGGATGTCCATACACACTAGGAGAGCCTGTATATAAAGGCCTCTAAGATGCATCTAGAATGTGTCTAGAAAGAACTAGGAGATAAGCATGACAACTAAGAACATAACTTTCATGATAAGAAGATAAACATGATGAGGTGTCTAGGATGTTGTAGACACCATGTGCTCAAATAATATGCTAACTCCTAAGTGTAGACAACACGTGCATAATTAGAGTGCAAACTCCTGTGTTGTCAACATGACAACTTACAAGAGTTCACATACTCCTATGTGAACAAATATTAAAATAATGCACAGTAATTTATTTAATATTCACTTGGCTCTTTTAAAATTAATTTATTAATTTTAAATCTCATGCACTTATCATGAAATTATTAATAAATTAATTTCTTTTCCACTTTTAAGTTTATTTTTGAAACTTAATTGATAAAATATTTATTAACTTAAATAATAATATTATTTAGCATTTATTTAAAAATGAAATCTAAATATATTATTATTAAATAAAATAAATATTATCATGTTCCAAATTTAAATTTATAACTTTCATCTCTAAATTTAATTCTTTTATTTAATTAATTTCTCAATTAATTAAATAAAATAAATATTAAAATATCATATTAATTTTCCATTAAATCAAATCATTAATTAAATCTTTTAATTACGCTTAATTACTAGAAAATTCATAGAGAAAGAGTTTGGCAATAATAGCAAAATGCAAACTAGGGAAGGCACTACATCCAACCCCCCTAGAATTAGGATTACTCCTAGAAGCCTGTATGAATGATAATACTGAAGAATCTTACTGTGCAGGTCCCATTGAACCCTTTTCCCCTATAGGAGGATATGATTCGCTGATGACACTACAACACACTTAGAGCAATATGATTCTGGTTTAATAGTAAACCGAAAATCACATTGATCCAACATTCATTCTTTTAACAAATGCTGAAATAGATTCCCTAAACACTCCAAACAAATGATCAACATAATTCTCACAAAGATGATCAAAGACATACTACCTTAAAGAATAGATAAAAGATGCATGTTTTGAAAAAAAAATAAGTTTCAATTTTCAGTTTTGCCCACGTTTAGGTTTTCAGTATAATTTCAGGTTTGAAACCTAAGTGTTCAAGTATAAAAGTTATGCAAGTAACATTTTAAGTCTTGTTTCAACTCACCAAGTTCCAAGCTTCAGTTTGGAAGAAATACACATGATAGTTCAAAGTTTTTGTTTTGTTCAACTAGTTAACACTAGTGGCATTCCAATATACCCAGAGCTCCCAATGTAGAAACTCTGGCTCTAATACCAGATGTAACGCCCGCTAAGGGATCCAAAAGAATTAACTTAAATTTTACTAAGTTTTCCAAACAATTTTTTTTTAAAACATGAAAGATAAACCATTCAAATCTAACACATAGTAGCAGAAGTAATAACATACCATCAATTATAAGCATACGAACAGATTACATTCCTTAAGGATCCCAAGATGTTGAGTCACATTTAATCTAACTAATACTAAGTCTAACAACTACCACATCCACATGAAAGAATAATGAAAAGTCCAATGTCCATAATATACATTTGTTCTAAATGCCTCTTGGCAATTAAATTCAGAATGCTCAATTATCCACTATACATGTCACAGGGCATGAAAATCTTAAAAGATTAAACATCTCATCAAATCCATGATACACGTGCAATAAGGTAAATGAAACCAATAACATACATGATACATCCATCCATCAATAAAGATATAACAACCATCATAAAAGATATCCATACAACATAAAAAAAACTAATCTAAGTGCACGGTTCCTCCCAACCATCAATAGCATCATTAGACCATTGTGGGCCCTAGCCATCCCTCTGCGCGTAACATCTTGAATCACTGAAGTGATCATCAATATTATTATAGTAGGAATGTTACTCTTAAAACATACTACAACATATGCATAAAGAAATCTAACATGCAAAAATTAAGCATAAGATGATCCTACAAAGTAGATAACACCATCTATCACATGCTAATCATCAATATAAATAAACATGTTAGTAATTACATCCATCATAATGATCCAAGAACATAATGAAGATAAATGCCAACAAAGAAAGCATTGGAGGAGATAGTCTCAAGTCTCAAACAAGATATCTAATCACATAACACAAATACTCTTTTAAATCTAGGAATCCTAAAAGTACACTAACTCAAAGGTTCCAAGATAGATTGACATCTAATTCCTAGAGGCACAACAAAGACATGTAGGAAACCTACTATGTAAGCAAGAAAGTGTCATTGGATGAATCACACTAGAGTTACTGTGGTAGTCTCTCAATAGACCTTGGCCCCCTAGTGATCCCTATGCGGACACTAGTATCCTCTCGTACTGTCGAGGCATACTACGGAATGAAAGGTCACAACCAAGCATTCTCTCTACTCCCATCCTAGATTGTACTAGTACTTGGGGAACGGGCGAGAACATACAATTATCTTATTAGGTTCATTTTAATCCCCATTTAGTGTAAATTTTTTCACTTATTAAATAGCTTACAATGAGTTACCCTGGTAGCCACTTAGGGCCCTAACCCCCATTACAAGCCACTTCCTAACACTACAAGTAGATAACCTACCCTAGGCTCATGGAATCAAAAATCACAAAATCACCTCAGTCCTACACAAGTGACTAAAAAGCATCAAAAGATAATCATAATAACCACATCAGTTCTCTATAAGCAACTAAAGGCATCAATGATAAATCAAAAATATCCATCGATTCTCGATGAGCAACCAAAAAGTATCTCAAAGTAATATTGATCGAAGACTCCAAAATGGTCAAGTCAAAACATGTCACAACATGACATCATCAAGATCAAAACAAACACTTCAGTCCCATCAAGGCGACTGGAAAGTAATCCAAGTATGACTAATCAATGAATCAAAAATGATTAGATCAAGTTTCTCATACACATACATCTCAGCTTCACACAAGAAGACTGAAAAGCAATAACAATCAATAAACAACACACATCATAGAGCATGACATCTCATTACCATGGTTGGGTTTTAAAAAGATCGAGGTCAAATAACATCAACATGCCATCACATTCACATAACTCCCAAGCCTCTGGTAGACATCCTAACTGGTCAACACTCTAGGACCACCCAAAATCCCAAAACACAAACAATATACATACAACATTGCAAGTTCCATGTTTGGGTTTAGTTGTGAACACACAATGTCAGTTCACCGCAAAGTTTGAATTTCCATTTCAGTGCGAGTTTTCAAATTTAAAGAGGTACATCTTACTCGATATGGTTTAACCCTTTCATTTCAATAAATAGAATACAAAATTACTCCAATCAAATTCCCAAAATAATAAATATACAAATACATGTTTCAATTTTCTCTTGAAGTCACATTGTTATACCAAGTATGAGGTTTTAGTTTTTGTTTTGAGTATATTTCAAATGTACAAGATTCTTCATTTAACCTCCAAGTCAACATAGAATTATCCCTCTATTATTTAAAAACAATTTTCTAAAATAATCAAAAGATAATTATTTACTTATTTAAATAATTAAACTAACTCCCATTGACTTTTAGGTAAAATCATTCACATTATTTTACTAAAATCAATGTTACTAATAATTAATTGAAATTCCCTTAAATCCAAGAAATGTCTCCCATTATTTAAAACATTAGAATAATACTTATCAACTTTCAAATAGATAATTTACAATTCGTTTAAAAAATAATCTGAATTATCGATAATCGTATCAATTAAAACTTCATTATTTTATTTAATTAATTCTACAATTAATTAAATTAATTATATAACTACATTAACAACTCAATGAATATCACTCGATTAATAATTAACAATAATTTCATAAATTAAAAATCAACTATATTGAATTCCATTAATATTCAAATTAATAATCTAATAATAACTTGATTAAGGATAATAGATCAATTCTCTAAAATGTTCTAAAGACAAGTTATTTATTCAACTCATTGAAATATTTAGGTATTTCCAATCCAAACAATAATATCAGAACAATTCTACAATTTCCATTTAACTAAATACATCATTAATTAAATTTAATTAAACTAACTTTTAATTAAATTAAATAATGATTAACCACCTAAATTCTTATTTTAATAACTCAACAATTATTAGTTATCAATAATTAATAAAATTATCAATAATTTTATTAATTAAACTATATTACATGCATTACTACTTCATTAATATTTATTATTTAAATAATAAAGAAATATTATTATTAGTACCTTATAATATTAAATCAGTTAATAAACATTAGCATAAAACTAAAACTAATTCATAAACAAAAGTATTATAATAATAATAAATTTATAAACAAACTATTAATAAACTATTATTATAAGTGTTTTGAACAAACTTATATACATACACAACCAAACAATATTAATGAGCTGTGAGGTTGATAAGTCATGCAGCTCCTACGATTATACCATTGACGTACACTACATTATGGAGGGACGCTACCTTAATAATAAAGGCCATGTGACCCTTTAGTCCTTCTTCGCGGTCATAGGTACTCTACGATGAAGACCTGCACGAGTTTATTGCCACCGTCGGGTGAGGTAGGTGGGTAGAGGGTGCAGTGGTATAAACCCACCCCCCATATTATATGCTTTAAATATGTATATTTTAAAATAAACTCCATCGCAAGAGACTGTGGGGGTACGGGTCCGTCCCTCCCCAAATTAATAATATTTATTTTATTTTTATTTTTTAATGAAAATTTGTTTAGTAAAATCATTTTCAAATTAAACGTTCATCTTAAAACAATACTTTCAATTTAAAACATTTCCTTTAAATGTTACAGATTCATTTCACAGGGACACACACACACACACACAATATGATTTTGTTTAACAAATTCTTATAGGAGGATTAGTTTCTTGGTTGAGCAAGATACAAGACTATATATCTCAGAGTACAACTGAGGCAGAGTATGTTGTAGCAATAAATAACTGTAATGAAGTTATGTAGATGAAACAAATTTTGGAGGATATTGGAATTGAATTTACATAACTTGTTATCATTTACTATAATAACACAAGTATAGTAAGTATGTCTAAGAATCCAGTATTGCATTCTAGGACAAAGAATATATCTATAAAGTATCATGTTTTGAAAGAGAAGGGAGCAGAGAAAGAGATAAGGCTAGAGTATGTAAGTACTAAAGATTAGATTGTAGATAGCTTTATGAAGCCTTTGCCTAAAGATACTATTGAGTACCTAAGAGGTATGCTAGGGGTTATGGCCGTACCTACTTCAGAGTAGTTGATGCAAGGAGTACATCAATCTAGTGGTACAAAGTACTATGATTAGAATGGACTAAATGTTGATGATTCCTATATGGGGGAGTATCTAATATGTACTAAGTCATAGAGGAATCTGGGTATTTGGTATTGAACAGTGTCTTTGGACACTTGAGTTGGTTGATGATTTTAGTAGCTGATTAGCAAGTGGTATGTAACAATTGGTAGCAATTGGTATTGTGATTGACACCTTTGACATTGATGTCAATGGGGGAGAGACTGTACATGAAAAACATTTAATGAATGTACATAAGAGGAGAAGCACCTATTGAGATGGAAATGGGGGAGGGTTATCTCTTTAGGGAGATTTAGAAAGATTCATGATAGTGCAAAAAAGGATGTGTAAGTGTGTAGATGCATCCAGAGAGTATTTCAAGTTGTTTATTATGAACAACTATTGCTGATCCTAAAAGAATAAGAAAAAAATACAATGTTCTAGAAAGATCTCAAATTAATGAAGAGAATTTGAGAAGAAGACATAAGCAGAGTACAGTTTGGTATTCCTAGAACTTAGAGGTTTTTCATCTATGTTGCCATCAATGCCAAAGGGGGAGATTTTTAACATGAATGCTGATGATAATACATTAGGGGAGTATCCTAAGCATCAAAGAGTATTGATATGTTGCATTCATGAATGTATTTGTCATTGATGTCAACATAGTAGTAATTTTGTTAAGACTGGAAGACTAACAACCAATAATCTTAGTATGCACATGAGATGAGGTAGTTTTAAATGATGCACAGTAGAGGATATGTTCCTGAGGTCATTTTGATGATGTGGTTCAAAGGAAAACATTTGATTTGATGTTGTACTAAAGTTACACTTGTTTTACTAGAAGTAGTGCAAAAATAGAACATTGGAAAATAGAGTTATGATGATCTATTGTTATCTTTCATCTAAGATGTAATCAAGGTGATGTATAGTTTAAAATGATAGAAGATGATTTTATGAAGATGCCAATGTGTGTGCATGACATGGTTTCACATGTATGAAGTTTTTTATAGACTGTGAGCCAGTAGTGTTGTTGTAATTGTGAATTAATTAATTATCTTATTTTAATTAAATGGAAAAGCCTCAAGGCCTACTCAAGGAATTATTATGAATATATGGTATAAAATAAAGTTTTTTTCCTTATCTGTATGTGATCAAGATCAAGAGGATCAAGTGGAATGTGAAGTATTAGTGTGCATCATAAAAAAGAGTAGAATGATTACTGATTGTGTAAGAGATCCAAGGGATTATTGGATGTATAGTATAAGATCTAGTTACAAGGTCTGAAGGAGTAGAAGTCTAATTGATAGGATAGAGATAGAGGAAGAAGTACATTTCACTTCTATTATTCTGCAAGGAATAATATAGAGATCATTTAGACAGTGGGCTCTTTGATCTTAACCTTGAAGCTATTGAGGCAGTGGGTCTAACTATCTTCCACAACTCCTAACAAGGTTGGCACAACTCCTAATAGGGATTCAAAGTCTCCTAATAGGGACTCATATGTACTAAATATTGTAATATATTCTTAATAGGATCTATCCTCTAACAAGGAATATTTATATTAGTACATTATCTTATGGGTACCATCCCCACTGAGGTTTTCTCTCTGATCAAGGGTTTCCCTAGTTAACATATCTAGTGTTACTTGTGCATGAGTATCTTGTTGTGGTTTTAGTTTATATTGCTCACATGGTTAAGTTTTTTTAAGGTTAATGTTTATGATGATAATTGGATAACTGATTCACCCCACCCCCTAGTTATATCATTGGACTATATATTCTAACAAAGAAAATTGTACAATCTTTGGCTCAATAGTGGCTTTCTAGATAGTGTTAAACCTATATCTCAAATTTTGTTGTGTTGACTAGAGGTGCCAACACTAGTTGAGAGACTTAACCATAGAAAAATGAGGAACCAACCAAAGATATCTCATTTTTGGCTTGTAATTGACGAGAGGAGTAAACAGATACCACTTCTAGCCCTTCTACCAAGGTTTGACTAGTTAAATTCCTAGTTTGTGAAGCAAGTGAGGAGGCATAATAGAGATCATAAGGTGAAAAGTCTACTAATCTAGGTGTGATACTAGGCCTACATATCTTCCCATGATCTCATTTCCATGGAGACTCTAGAAAATAAATCTTTGGGTATCTTGATGCAAGGAGGAATGGAAATAACTAGGGCCAAAGGCACACCTAGCTATCTGAATCACCTTACAAGAGTTAACATAGTAGAAACACAACACCAAGAATAAAAACACAAGGAGGAAAAAGGAAAAACACTTATTGATTCATCAAATAATCATCATACATGGCCAACAGTACTGCCTTCTAGGTAATGACCAAATATATTCTAATTACAATCTTTGATGATCCAATTTAGCATTTTTCTTCCTGCTTCTCTAAGTTCTCTATGTCCCCCTCTTCAAAACTCAATCCTAGACCTCCTTAAATACTTGTGTGGCCATAGGTTGGCCTATCACAAAATTTAATCTTACATTAAATTCATGCAAAACCACAAGTTAACTCTCATCATATATTAACTACCAAAGACAAAATTAAATATGAGCAAGGTCAGCCCAAATTAGAACTAGACATAGACAACTCAAAAAATGGAGGCTCCACAAAATACTGACACTCAACATCCACACAATCACTTGGAAACCACATGAACTCAGAAACCAAAGGATGACTTGGAAACCAAAGATCACTTAGAAGAAACTATGAACTTGACATCAACCATGAAGCTTGACATCTACTAAATGCTTAGCATTTATTGAGAACTTGGCAATAACTGAAGCTTGACAATAACTAAAAAATGACACTCGAAAATAATTGGAATTTGGTAGGAAATGGTGGAATGAAAAAAAGTGCCGGATTACAAGGCAACCTAGGATGCTCCTACATTAGACAACTAGGGTTGGAAGAAATGATTCTCCTAAATCATGCAAGTGTCACAACTTGAGTTTAATCCAAATTAGATTGAGAAATCCATGTAGCATCTTCAATTGATCTATTCTTCTATTTTACCAAATACTCACAGTAATCTTTTCCTCTTGTTCTCTTACCAACTCTTTGATCTAATACCTTTTCAACTTCTTTCAATCTGCTTCTTTGGATAATCATCTGATACAATAAATTCATCATCCAACTCATGATACTTATATAAATCAACAACATTGAATATAGGAGATATATCCATGTCATCAGGTAACACAACTTCATAAGCATTACCACTGTCAAACTTCTTCAAGATCTTACAAGGTCCAAACTTCTTCATCTTTAGCTTAATATATGTTCCAATAGGAAATCTTCCTTTCTTCAAATGAACCATCACCTCATCACCAACTTCAAAATCATGATGTTTTCTAGACTTATTAACATTCTCTTTATACTTCTAATTAGTTTGCTCCATCCTAAAATTCACTTCATTATGAAAAGACTCCATAATATAAGAAAATTCTTCTCCTAAAGTGCTTCTCTTTTCTTCACTTGCAATATCTCTCAAATCTGCAACTCCTCTAGGCTATATTCTAGTAACAATCTCAAAAGGTGTCTTCCCTATACTTCTATTTACAAAATTATTATATGCAAACTCAGCCTATTCTAATACCATCTCCCAATTACTTGGCTTATCTCTAACTAGAAATCTCAGCAAATTACCCAAGCTTCTATTGATAACCTTTTTTTGTCCATCTGTCTATGGATGGAATGTAGAACTAAACTTTAATTTAGTACCCATCTTCTTCCACAAAGTCTTCCAAAAATAACCAACAAACTTATTGTCTCTATCAAAAATAATACATCTTGGTAATCCATGCAATCTTACAATCTCTTTGAAGAAAAGTTCAACAATATGCTCAGCATCTAATGTCTTCTTACATGGTATGAAATGAGCCATTTTAGAAAATCTATCCACAACATGAAATATAGAATCATATCCCTTCACTATCTTAGGCAATCTAAGAAAAAATCTCATACTAATGTCACTCCAAGGTTTTTTAGGAACAACAATAGGTGTATACAAACCAATATTCTAACTTACTCCTTTTGCAATTTGACAAAATCCATGACTCTTCAAATTTTTTTGAACATCCTTATACATTTGTGGCCAATAATACTTATCCTTTAGCAAACCTAATGTCTTATCAATTCCAAAATGTGCAGCCAATCCACCACTATGCTTTTTCTTGATCAAATTTATTCTAATAGAACTTCTAGGGATGCAAAACTGAATTCCTTTAAACAACATACCTTCTTGAATGAAATATTCATCATACTTCTTATGTGATCTATTAGAATTGGTGCTTTACATTATCTCCACACCTAAAAAAAATTAGGGTCAGTATCATACAACTCTTTCATCTCATCAAAATCAAGAACTTCAACATTCATTTTAGTCAATAGAGAATGTCTTATACTCAATGCATCGACATATTTGTTAGTAACTCCAATCTTATGTTTGATAAAAAATGTAAAATTTTACAAGTACTCAACCCACTTCATATGTCTCTAATTCAATTTATGTTGGCTTCCTATGTATTGTAAAGCTTTATGATTATTATATAACACAATCTCCTTAGGAATAAAATAATGTCTCCACTTCTTCAAAGCTTGAACAATAGCATAAAACTCTTGATCATACATATAATACTTCCTTTTAGCATCATTCAACTTATCACTAAAGAAAAAAATAGGTTTAACCTCTTGACTTAATGCAACTTCTATTGCACTACATCACATTCAACTTGAAATACCTTATTGAAATTAAGAAGCCAATATAGGTAACTCAACAACCTTTTGTTTCAAAGTCTCAAAACTCTTATCAGCTCCATGTGTCCACTTCAATTCCTTTTTATCTCCTCTCATTGCCTCAGTCATAGCATTACAAACAAAACTAAAATTTCTTATAAACTTCCTATAAAAACTAGCGAAACCATGAAACATTCTTACCTCACCCATATTTTTAGGTGTAGGCCATTCCAAAATTACTTTAAAATTCTTAGGATCCATTTTCAAACCATCAACTAAAATCACAAATCCCAAATATACAATCTCCTCTTGCATAAAAGAACACTTTTTTAGATTAATCAACAACTTCTCCTCTTTCAATCTTTGTAATACTTGTCTAACATGCTCAAGATGTTCTTCCTTAGTTTTAATGAATATCAAAATGTCATCCAAATAAAAAATCACAAACTTACCCAAAGATCTTTTCAAAACTTCATTCATCAATCTCATGAAAGTACTAAGTGCATTAGTCAAACTAAAAGGCATAACCAACCATTCATACAAACCATCTTTTGTATTAAAAGTAGTCTTTCATTTATCACCTTCTCTAATTTTGATCTGATGATAACCACTCTTCAAATAAATCTTTGTAAAATACTTTGCTCGACTCAAACAATCTATTATGTCATCCATCCTTGGCACAGGAAGCCTATATTTCACTGTAATCTTGTTAATAGTTTTGGAGTTAGTGCACATTCTCCATTATCTATTCTTTTTTGGTGCTAATACAATAGGTATAACACATGGGCTCAAGCTTTCTCTAATTAAACCTTTCTGTAATAACTCATGCACTTGTCTATTAATTTCTTCATTCTCTATAGGTGTCAATCTATATGGTCCTTTGTTCAAAAAACTAGCTCTAGGAATCAGATCCATACAATGACTTATACTTCTTATTGTAGGTAAACCATTAGGTATATCATCTACAACAATCTCTTTATACTCATTCAACAATTCTACAATTTCTTCAAGTACTAAGTTACTACTATCAGCAGTCACTCAGTCACCACTGATTAGAACTCAGTTAACACTATTTTCTAGCACTCAGTTACTATTGATACAACTCAATTTTCTTGGAATTATAGAAAAAAAATCTTAGTTCCTTTTCATTTAATTTTGAAATTTTTTTCCATTAACCATGCAAATTCTCATAGTAGTACACTTAACCTCATCTCAATGAAAGGTAGCAATATTTTCTTCTTCCCATTCACCCAAAAAGTATACTGATTCAATCTTCCATCATGTATAGCATATCTAACATATTGCCAAGGTCTACCCAACAAAATATGACAACAATCCATAGGCATAATATTACATAAAACTTAATCAAAGTAATGTCCAATCTTGAACTTAACAAGACATTTCCCACTTACCAATATCCTATACTCATCTTTGTGTTAGAAATTCTTTGGAATAACTAAGAGAGGCTTAGGGGGTGAATTAGTTATTCAAGGTCCAAATTTCCAATTTAAACTTTTCATCAAGTAAAATGAACTTATTAAACTGTTCATTCATCCAACCTTAAACTTCCCTTACTTAGCAAGTTACTGTAAATCAACATGCAAACATAACACATGAAGTATCAACACATAAAACAATGATTTACGTGGAAATCCAATTTGGGAAAAACCACCAGTAATATGCTACTCAATTCTCACTCTTCTGAAGTGATTCCCTATGAAAGGCCTGCCCTATTAAAGGCTACAAAACACTATTAAATGTGACTTGCTTAAAGGATTTAACCACCTTGTTAGAAGTGGGCCTAGTTAGAGGACTTTAGAACATTCACTTGGAATGCCACCCTATTAAAGGATTTACAAATGGCTATTAAACCAACCTAAGTCCATAGGATTTCTACCCTAATTAATACAATTGCTAGAGAGTAACAATAAAGGCCTTTGACCTGATTACAACTTTACAAATTATTTTTTAGATTTTAGATCACTTCTTTAGCTCATAACATTGCCTGGCCTTCAGTCTTTGCAACTCTCAATAGCTTGCCCTCTTTTCAAGCTTGATCTCCTTGAGTCTTCATGCTCAATGTACTAGTGTAAACTTCATTTTTCCCACTAATTGAAGTAGTCTCTGTACCCTATTCTTCCTTCTCCTAGATGTCCTCTCATTGACACCCTTCAACTACTTCACAATTTTTGGCATTCTAGCAACTCTTGCTTATGGCTTGTGACTCTTTAAGTAGAAGTATGGAGTTACTTTTCACGCTCGATTCTTCCCTCCTTTAATTACAGTTTGAATGGATTAGGTAGGATTCATTGAATCTAACCCACATCTTGTTTCTTCTCAAAAAATATGAAGAATCCTCTTGAATTTGCTATAAAATAGTTTACATAGAATTCTGTAACACCATCTCATCATCCTTATCCTCCAACTAGTTCACAAAATTCAAGGTAACAAACTTATCAGCTTAGATCTAGTGAATCTTTGACTTTTCCAATAATGCAACATCTTGACACTATTGAAATTATGGTGCTTGGCACATACTATGTTACTTGGCACCAACCACATTTTACTAGTGCTTGACACCTATTGTGGACTCACTTGGCATCCACTAAGATTTTCTAACACTCAGCACCTTTTACTTTTTTTGGTACTTGAACATGCTCGACTCCTTTTGTATCACTTGGCACACACTAGATTTTCCATTTGATCGGTTCTAACTAAAAAATTGCTTGGCTTAAACTAGCTTGCTTGACACTTACTAATGAACTTAGTTTAAGCTTTGTAGTCAACCTTGTTCCAACTTATTCCTCCAAATTTTCTAAGTGTGACCAACCTCTGTATCTTCAAATATGTTACCAATATATTATTTAACCATTATCTTGGCTGATCCTTGCACTTCATTACAAAATTATAACTCAACCTTTCCCTTAGGGGCTCTTGTTACATCTTGTTGATTAAATTCTCTTCATCAGTCAACTAAGTGATAGTAATTGGTTCTTATAAGAAATTGTCATTCCTACAAATAGTTGGTTCAACATTAATGACAAAATAATGATTAAAAATATTCTTTTAACAATTACCTCCCTCTTTCAATCAATATTATTCTTATAATGATCTTTTCAATCATATTTCCAACAATATCTCGCTTTGGCATTGATGGCAAACCAAATTGATCAACCATTAGACCAAAGTATTCAACCATGTTATTAAAATGCTAACTAGGTTAGAACAGTAAGTCAAATGCTAAAAAGAAATTGTATAATCTTTAGTTTTCACTTCTCCCTCTCTTGATCTACTATCATAATTGCCTTACTTCTACTTCTCCCTCTTAGCTATTGTATCCTTTTTCTTTCCTTTCTACCATTCTTGCATTTTCTCCCTCTGTATACATTGCTCATTTTCTCCTACTTTGGTATCTAACTACTTCTTTCTCTGTCCATACATTTGATCAATTTCTTCATTCTTCTCCCTCAATCTTCATTCTTCTTCATGTTCTCGCTCAACTGTTGATCAATGGTTGATTATTTTGGTTTGACATCAATGACAAAACAATGATTGAAAACATTCTTTTAACAAAAATCTCCCTCTTTGAATCAATCTTCTTCTTACAATGATCTTTTCAATCAAATTTTCAACAATCTCCCTCTTTGGCATTGATGGAAAACCAAATTGATCAACCATTAGACCAAACTATTCAACCATGTTATCAAAATGCTAACTAGGTTAGAACAGTACATCAAATGCCAAAAAGAAATTGTGTAATCTCCAATTTTCACATCTCCCTCTCTTGATCTACTATCCTGATTGCCTTACTTCTACTTCTCCCTCTTAGCTGTTGTATCCTTTTTCTTTCCTTTCTACCCTTCTTACATTTTCTCCCTATGTATGCCTTACTCATCTTCTACTATTCTAGTATCTAACTACTTCTTTCTCTATCCATGAATCTGATCAGTTTCTTCATTCTTCTCCCTCAATCTTCATTCTTCTTCATCTTCTCCCTCAACTATTGATCAATTTTTTCTATTTCTCCCTCTTTGACAACAATGCCAAAGACATATTATCTAAACATCTTAACATGCAAGTGTAGCATTTGTAGGTTCTTTTAATTTCTCCCTTTGTCAACTTGCTTGTGACTAATTTGAAACTTCAACACTTTAATTACTTTAAGAAAAATTATAAAGCAAGTATCCTCTACATCAATGTGTAATATTTCAACAATCAATTCATTTGATGCAGGGTAGTCTTTGTTGTTACTTAAGTAGCCTTGGCTAGGGGTATCACCCCTAACTTACCTCTAAGATATTCAAAAGCATCTTTGGGTAATGCTTTTGTAAAGATGTTAGCAATCTATTCCTTTGAACTGATATATTCCATCCTTACTTGCTTATCTTCTACCAATTCTCTTATTTAGTGATACTTAATTGCAATATGCTTGATTTTGGCATACATTATAGGATTCTTTGATATGTTGATGGCACTTGTATTATCACAACAATGTATCACAAGCTCATTTACCTCTTGCTTCATACCTTGTAACATATGTTTGATCCAGTGCAATTGATAGTAGCATCAACATATTCAGCTTCTACTATTGACTGTGAGGTACAACTTTGCTTTCTGTTGGTCCAAGTAATCAGTCTTTTACCTAAGAAAAGTGCTCCTCCACTAGTTCTTTTTCTATCATCAATATTACCTCCCAAATCTGCATCAGTATAGGCTCTTAGTTCAAACTTTTCACTCCTCTTGTAGTACAAACTAGAGTCATTAGTTCTTTTTAAGTACCTTAGTATTCTTTTTACTGCCATCAGATGATTTTCTCTTGGATTTGCAAAAAATCTTACCACTATTCCAATAGCTAATGCAATGTCTAGTCTACTATGTACAACATTATTTGGTCCTTCAGCTTTAGAGTTATTTTTCTCTTCTCCATCTGGTATTTCATCATCTCTTTCATGTGTACTTTTTTTAGAGTTAGAATGTGCATTTTCTTCATTTTGCAACTCATCTTCTAAATGCAGCTTGACATTCACTAGTTGTGACTTGGTTGATACTAAAATTTGTTGTTGATTCCCAACTTGATTTATAGCTTCATCTTCAATAGTCATTCCTTCATAGAAATATACAACAAATTTATAATCTTCTAATTTCTTGGATTCATCAACTTGGACTTCTACATGTTCATCAAAATTTACATTTGCACTCCCAACAATCTTGTTAGTGTTAGTGTTCAAATGCTTATATGCCTTACTTCTAGTGGAGTATCCAAGGAATATGCCTCCATCACTTTTTGTATCAAACTTTCCATTTCTAGTATCTTTAAGAATATAACACTTACAACTAAATACTTTGAAATTTTTTACATTAGGTGAGTGACCATACAATAATTCAAAAGATGTTGCATTTGTTCCTTTCTTTACTTGAATTCTATTTAGGGTGTAAACAATGGTACTTATAGCTTCTCTCCAATACTTTAGAGCAACATTTTTCTCCATCATCAAGGTTTTGGCACAGTCTATTATTGATCTATTCCTTCTTTCTATAATGCCATTTAGTGGTGGAGTTCTTTGTACTGATGTTTGCCTTTTGATACCTTTTTCATTGGAGAATACTTCAAATTCCTTTGATGTAAATTCTCCTCATCTATCTGATCTTAAGCACTTGAGACTCTTTCCTATTTCTTTTATCAACTCTAGCCAAATACCACTTAAACATTCAAAATGCATCAAATTTTTGCTTCAAAAACATGGCAGTCATCATCTTGGAGTAGTCATCCACAAAAAACATTATGTATTCATCTCCTTGGTAGCTTTGTACTTCTATTAGACCACATAAGTTTGTATGGACTAGTTCTAGTACTTCCTTGGAAGTGTATGTTTTGCTTTTGAAACTAGATTTAGTCATCTTTCCTAGTTGACATTGTTTGCACATTGTGTTTTTAGGTTTCTTTAGCTTAGGAAAACCTTTGACTTTCTTCTTTTTGCTGATGCTAATTAGATTGTCAAAGTTAATATGACACAATATTTTATGCCACAACCACACATTATTAAGTCTAACAAAACGACAGGTTACATCTTCCATACTTAGGTAAAATAGATTACTCCTAGTTTGTTCACCTTTTCCTATTAGACTTCCATTAGTGTCATAGATTTTGGCAGTTTTGTTTTCAAATTCTACTTTGCAACCTACATTGCATAACTATAATACACTTAAAAAATTGTAGTTCAATCCTTCAACATAGTATGCATTGTCACATGAAATTTTCTTTGTAAGTTTAATAGAACCTTTTCTTTTGATTTGACATGGAGCATCATTTCCAAACCTAACACTATTTCTATCATATTGAGTAAAGGTAATAAACTTACTTTTATCTCCTATCATGTGATGTGAGCATCCATTGTCTATGATCCACTTGTCATTCTTATTCACATAGGTTACCAATGTTGTTGCCTCATCTTCATCTTCATTTGATTCATCCTTCATAGCTCCAAAGACTACTTCATCATCATTCTCATCAGAATCTTCTTCAACAATGTAGCATCTTTTGCCTTTGTCCTTGTAATCTCTACTATCATCTTCTCTTTTGTTCTTGTACTTATTTCCTTCTTTGTAGTTCTTCTTCTGTGTACACCTTGCAACAATATGTCCTACTTCATTGCAATTAAAACAAATGATAGCTCGCTTACCCTTGAATTTTCTTTTTCCTCTATGAAATATTTTTGCTAGTGGTGCTTCCAATTGTTCCATATCTTCTTCATCTATGCTGGTATCACTAGATGCATGTTTTCCTTTTCTACTCTTCTTTGATTTCACCTCCTCAGTATCTTTCAATGTTAGCTTGACCTTGAAAGCAGATTCAAGATTCTCAAGTCTATAGTTCTCAAAGTTGGACAATTCAAATGCAATAAGTCTTCCCACTATTCCTTCAAAGGTTAGTGTGTTTCTTGGTACACACCTTAGCTCTTGGCTGGCTAAAACTCTAATAGCATAGATAGGGAGCATGGTTCTCAAGTATTTTCTATTAACATTCTCTTCTTCCAATTGACCACCCAAACTTCTTATTGCACTTCCCACTTCTTTCATTCTTGTAGGATATTGAGCAATATTTTTTCCTTCCTCCATTTTCATGTCATCGAACTTTCCTTTGAGGCTTTCTCTCTTTTCTCTTTGAACATTCTGATCTCCTCCATAGAGAAGGCTTTCCACATCTTGAATGCAATATCACAACCTTTGATATCATCAAATTCATCATAACTGAGTGTAGAAGCAATCTCTAGTATTGCCTAATTGTGCTCCTTCCTTTTGTTCAAATCATCTACAGAGAGGGGTCTAGTGAGATCTACATGCTCCACTCCAATTGATGTTTTTGCATGATCACCTATTGATCCAAGGTACAATTTCATTAGACTTTTCCATGTAGTGAAATTGTCTTTGTTTAGCTTGGGAACTTCTCTCTTGTACATCTTGATCTTCCTACTTCTAGTACCTTTAAACAAAATTAGTAGATGGCTCTAATACCAATTGTTAGAAACGCTTTAGAATAACTGGGGGGGAGGGGGGTGAATTAGTTATTCAAGTTCCAAATGTCCAATTCAAACTTTTCATCAAGTAAAGTGAGCCTATTAAATTATTCATTCATCCAAGCTTAAACTTCCCTTAGCAAGTTACTATAAATAAACATGCAAACATAACACATGAAGTATCAACACATAAAATAGTGATTTATGTGGAAACCCAATTTGGGAAAAACCACCAGTAACATGCCACTCAATTCTCACTCTTTTGAAGTTATGCCCTATGAAAGGCCTACCTTGTTAAATGCTGCAACACACTATTAAATGTGACCTGGTTAAAATATTTAACCACCCTATTAGAAGTGGTCCTAGTTAGAGAACTTTAGAACATTCACTTGGAATGATACCCTATTAAAGGATTTACAAATGGTTGTTAAACCAACCTAAGTCCATAGGATTTCTACCCTAACTGATACAATTGTGAGAGAGTAACAATAAGGGCTTTTGACCTGATTACAACTTTACAACTTAGCTTGTAGATTTTAGATCACTTCTTTAGCCCATAACATTGCCTAGCCTTTAGTATCTTCAACTCTTGATAGCTTTCCCTCTTTTCAAGCTTGATCTCCTTGAGTCTTCATGCTCAATGTACTAGTGAAAACTTCCTTTTGAACACTAATTAAAGTAGTTTCTGTGCTCTATTCTTCCTTCTCCTAGATGTCCTCTCCTTGACACCCTTCAACCACTTCACAATTTTTGGCACTCCAACAACTCTTGCTTCTTGGACCATGAATCCTTAAGTAGAAGTCTGGAGTTGCTTTTCCTACTTGATTATTTCCTCTAATTTTAGTTCAAATGGATTAGGTATGATTCATTGAATCTAACCCACATCTTGTTTCTTCTCAAAACATCATGAAGAATCTTCTTGGATTCACTCTAAAATGGTTTACATAGAATTTTGTACCACCAACTCATCATCCTTATCCTCTAATTGGTTCACAAAATTCAAGGTAAAAAACTTGTCACCTAGATCTGGCGAATCTTTGACTTTTCCAATAATGTAACAGCTTGACACTATTGAAATTTTGGTGCTCGGCACATATTGTGTTACTCAGCACCAACTATGTTTTACAGATGTTCGACACCTATTGTGGATTCACTCAGTATCCACTAAGATTTTTTGATGCTTGACACCTGTTACTTTGCTCAACACTTGAACACACTTAGCTCCTTCTATATCACACAACACACACTAGATTTTCCATTTGCTCAGCTTAAACTAGCTTGCTCGAAACTTACTAATGAACTTAGTTTAAGCTTTGTAGTCAACCTTGTTCCAACTTATTCCTCCAAAGTTTCTAAGTGTGACCAACCTTTGTATCTTCAAGTATGTTATCAATACATCATTTAACCATTGTCTTAGCTAATCCTTGCACTTCATTACAAAACCATAACTTAACCTTTCCCTTAGGTGCTCTTGTTACATCTTGTTGATTAAATCCTCTTCATCAATCAACTAAGTGATAATACTTGAATCTTATAAGAAATTTTCATTCGTACAAATAGCAGGTTTGACATCAATGAAAAAAATGATTGAAAACATTCTTTTAACAACAATCTCCCTCTTTCAATCAATCTTCTTCTTACAATGATCTTTTCAATTAGATTTTCAACACTTTGATCCATGAAACATGCTAGAATTTAGGATGTTTTAGCCTCTATAACTACAACTTTTTAACTAGCTCTTCTGATACCAAATTTGTAGAACTTCCACTATCAATGATCACTTTGCAACATTTTCTAGCCATCTTACATCTTGTCTTGAAACTACTTCTCCTTAAAATAGGTTCCTCATTACTTTCCTTATTACATAAGGATCTTCTCACCATCAAGTTTTCTCCAACCTTCGATCAACTTCGTGAACCCTCATCATCTCCTTGAATTACAACATTTCTATTGTCTTGCCCACTTTGAGAAGATCTACATTCAAAGGATCTATGTCCCTCTTTATCACATCTGAAACAATTACCATGAAAACCACCTCTAGAATAAGAATTACTTCTTCCTTGAAAAGAAACAATACCTCCTCGGTATGAACTACCTCCTTTCCACTTGGTATTTCCTTTTTCATCATTCTTCCATTCATATTTCCTTTTTCTTGCATAGAACTGTTAGGTCTACCATCTTCTCCATAAGATCTACCTCTCCCTCTTTAGAATTTTCCACCTCTTCCTCTTTGTCTTTGTTCATGCTTCTTTTCCAAGATCTCTTTGCCTTCAAGGCATACTAGTATGCTTCTTCTACACTTTCCAATTTCACAAAACTTATTTCATCTTGGATTCCAAATCTCAATCCATTTATGTACCTTGCAATTTTCTCAACATCATCATCGACATGTCTAGATCTAATGTCCAATCTATATAATTTCTTAGTATACTCGTTCATAGTCATGTCTCTTTGTCTCAAATTTTGCATCTTTCTCAATAGGCTAACTTGGTAATCAATAGGAAGGAATTTGTTCTTTACCTTGTTCACCATCTTCACCCAAGTTCTAATATTCTCCTTTTCTCTCCTTTGTCTATTAATTTGCAAATTCTTTTGCCATAGTGAAGCATGTCCTTTCAAACTAGTAACTGTGATCTTCACCTTCCTATTATTAGGAGTGCTTTCATACTCAAAGAATTTTCTCCATTTCAGAGATCCAATCCAATACAACATTGGTATAAAATTTTCAATCATAGGGAACAACTTCTACATCATCCTTTGAATTTTCCCTAGACAACACTCTCAACAATCTTGCATCATCTTGATCTTCTTCATGTTTTGGATGAGGGTTTGGTGCTAGTGCTCCATCATTAGTTACATCATCAAGATGCGCTTCTCTCCTCTGGGCTATCTCAACATCTAATCTAGCTACAATTTGTCTTAATGTATCCAATATTGCATTATCAACATTTCCTCTACCTCAAACTATCTTCTCAAATCAAGTTCCTACAAGATTGTCAGCCTTTGCAAGTCATAGTTCAAATCCTTAGATCTACTATCCCACAACCAAATTCACTTAGGATTCTACACAATCCAATCTCCACAAGGATGAACCTTGCTTTAATACCACTTGATGCAAGGAGGAATGAAAATAACTAGGGCCAAAGGCATTTGGTATCAAAGCTTTTGTTGGACTAATATTGTATATTTGAATGCTAACAAGATCTAGGATTGAGAAAGGTGAAGGAAAGCTTGAGGAATACAATCCTAAGATTGGAAAATGAAGGACTAAACCATCATCACAAATGGCAGATGAAGGTGGTGGACAAGTGTTTCAAGATAAGAGTATCTAAAAGACTCTTCAAACTTTGTAGATAATGGTAGAAGTTTTGGTACAAGAAAGAGAAGAGAAGATGCAAAGACGTGCAGCTCGTGGAGACAAAGGGAAAAAGAAAGGTGTTGATTGTGATCCACTAAAGACACCTCCGTCTTCTCCTTCTTCTCCCTCTTCTCCTTCTCCCCCCTCTTATCTTTCTTCTACCCATTCTAAGTCTTCTAACATTTTTAAGGGTGGACATAAGCCTCACATCAAGTTGGATGTAAAGTTTGACTTGCCAAAATATTGTGGGGAGTTAAATGCTAAGAAACTAAATGACTGGATTCAGCAAGTAGAAGTCTACTGCAGAGTTCAAAACCTTGTAGATGATGTTGACAAAATTCAGTTAGCCACTGTTCTATTAGGTGGTGTAGCTCTAACTTGGTGGGAGAGTAGGTCTCAGGATGAAACTTCACAACATGGTAAGTTTAATTTTTCTTGGTCAGAATTTGTTACTGCTTTAAATAAGCAATTCTATCCCTTAGGCCATATGCAGTAGTTAATGATGAACTGGCAACATTATAGGCAAGGGAAAGGTTAGTCTGTCTAGGATTACGCCCATGAATTTTGTAAGAAGGCTATTTTGTTAAATGTCCCATTGTATAGCCAAGACACTCTACTCAAGTATATAGGTGGTCTTCATTCTTACCTAAGGCATTCCATCCTCATTCTACATCCTTGCAATTTGGATGAAGTATGTGTCCAAGAAACACATTTAGAATCAAGGGGTAAGGTTGCTTTCATTGATAGATTTCATAAAAAGCCATCTAAGTCTAAGGAAAAGTCCAAAGGCAAAGGAAAGGGTAAAAGGACAACAACAGTAAAGAAAGAGAGTGCAAAACCCACATGCTCACATTGCAAGAAAGAAGGGCATGATGATTCTAAGTGCTGGAAGCTGCATCCTGAAAAGAGGCCAACGCGATTTGGTGGAAACAAAGGTAAACAAAAGACTGCTGCTATAACTCAACAAGATCTTGGATCTGACTCTAAAGATGAGACAAATATTTTTGCTATCAGGATTCATGGTAAAGGAAAAGGTATATCTCTTTCATCAGCCACAAGTTCTTCTAGTATAAGTGCAAGTACAAGTAAAGAATCTTCTCCTAAGAATGATAAGCAAAGGAATGAATTATTTCACATCTGAGTTGTTATTAAGCATACTAAGGTTGATACACTATTTGACATAGGTTCTCAAGTTAATTTGATATCTAAAGAAGTTGTTAAAAAGATTAATTTAACTACAATGCCTCATCCAAAACCATAACCTCTTGGATGGGTTTGCGATGATGCATAGTTACAAGTAACTAAACAATGCAAGTTAAGATTTGCTATCACTACAAAATTTATGGATGAGGTAGAAGCTAATGTAGTCCCTTTAGATATTTGTGGTCTTGTACTTGGGAGTCCCTATTTGTATTATTGATAGACTATCTTCTATAGGATGGAAAATAAGTATCATTTGTTTAAAGATAATATTGAATACATTGTATGGGCACATAAGGTTAAGACTAATCTGGCATTAGTCAATGCTGGTCAAATGAAAAGGTTAGTCAACTCTAGTAAGAACTTTTTGTTAATGCTTGTAAAAGCCAAAGAAGATGAAACATCTGAGGCGTTTAAGGGATGTGATCCAAAACATAAGGCTAAATTGGCCAAAGTTGTTTCCACCTATGATGACTTGTTTCAGGAACTGAAAGGATTGCCTCCTAAGAGAGAGATACAACATGAGATTCAGTTGTAGCAAGATGTGCCACTTCCTAATATCTGCATGTACTGCTTATTAGTCTTGCATAATGAGGAAATCAAGAAGCAAGTTCAAGAGCTAGTTGAGAAAGGAGTTATCCATCCTAGTACTTCTCCTTGTGGTTCTCCTATTGTGTTGGTTCCAAAGAAAGATGGGACTTGGAGAATGTGCATTGATTACAGGGCTCTAAACAAGATAATGGTAAAGAAAAAGTACCCTCTTCCTAGAATTGATGATTTACTTGATCAGTTGAAACATGTAATTTATTTCACTAAGCTAGAATTATGCAATGGATATCATCAAATAAGAATTGCAGAAAGCGATATTTGGAAAACTGCTTTTAAGACAAAACAAGGACTTTATGAGTGGTTGGTCATGCCATTTGGGCTTTGTAATGTACCAGCTACATTTATGAGAGTCATGAATGATGTCTTTCGTCCATTTATTGATATTTTGTCATAGTCTATTTAGATGATATTCTTGTATTCACTAAGACTTGGGATGATCATGTAATTCATGTAAAGAAAGTATTTGCTATACTTAGAAAAGAAAAACTCTATGTAAAGATGTCAAAATGCGAATTTGCAAAGACATCCTTAGTGTACGCAGGCTATGTTGTAGGAGATGGTCAATTGAAAGTAGCCCCTACGAAGGTCGAATGTATTGTAAAATGGCCTAAGCCAAGTATAGTTACATAAGTGAGGAGTTTCTTAGGAGCAGTTCAGTATTGGAGGAAGCTCATTGCAAACTTCTCTTATATTGTATCACCGTTGCACGCATTGACTAGTACAAAGGAAAATTTTTAGTGGGGAGGTCCACAACAAAAGTCTTTTAAAACTTTGAAGGAAAATTTGAGTACTGCACCAGTGTTAGCTCTACCTAATTTACATCAACCATTTGAGATTGAGACAGATGCGAGCGGGTTTTCCATGGGAGCTGTACTCATGCAAGGAGGTAAACCAGTCTATTACCACTCTGAAACTTTTTTAGGAGTAGTAAGTAACTATCCTACGTATGATAAAGAACTTTATGCTTTACTTCAGAGTGTTAAAAAATGGAAACATTACTTAATGGGAAAAGAAACTGTAATCCACACTGATCACCAGCCACTACAATATTTGCACTCACAATCTAAGTTGCAACAAAGTAGTCACTTTAGGTGGATGGGTTTTCTACAATAGTTTCATTTGGTAATTAATTATAAGAAGGGTTCCCATAAAAAAGTAGTAGATATGCTGTCTAGATCTCCTATTCAGAATGCTTTGATAATCCTTCAAAATAGCTCTGTGGTTCATGGAAGTTTTTAGGAACAATATGCTAATGATGAGAACTTTAAGGATATCTATGCAACTTTAATCTAGGGTAAACATGTAGAAGAGAAAGATTACTATGTGCCAGATAATTTATTGTACCACTTGGGAAAATTATGCATTCCTAAAGATGAATAGGCACATGTAATCGGGGAAGTACACACCCCTTTGATTGTAGGACATTTCGGAGTAAGTAAGACATTAGCTCAATTGCAAAAATATTGTTACTGGCCTCATATGCAGGAAACTATCACTAAGTATATAAAAGGATGTGTAATGTGTGCAACTAGCAAACCAAGTAATAGGAAATTGGGTTTGTACACACCATTACATGTACCATCTCATCCATGGGAAAGTGTGTTTATGGACTTTGTGGGAGGTTTACCTATGTCTACGAAGGGTCATGATTATTTGTATGTAGTAGTTGATCGATTGGAAAAATTTGTATTTTAATGCCTTGTAAAAAATAAGTTACTGTTGAATTGACTGCTCATTTGTACTTTCAAAATGTATGGGTTCATTTTGGGTTACCCACTTCTATTGTATCGAATCAAGATTCTCGATTCTTAGGGGAATTTTGGTCATCTTTGTGGGAACTCATGGACACCAAGCTGAAGAAGAGTACAACCTTAAATCCGCAGACTGATGGATAGACAAAGGTGGTGAACAAGACAGTTGTACATCTACTTAGAGGC
This sequence comes from Cupressus sempervirens, assembly GCA_028749045.1. NCBI lineage: Eukaryota > Viridiplantae > Streptophyta > Pinopsida > Cupressales > Cupressaceae > Cupressus > Cupressus sempervirens. The sequence goes on from CM053792.1 coordinate 246,166,135, forward strand.
TACTATAGTAAACATCCTAAGTTGTGGGATGAAAGTCTTCATTATGTGTAGCATGCTTACAATCGTACGATACACTCTTCTATGAAGAGGTCTCCTTTTGAGATTTTCTTTGGTTACTTGCATAAGACACCAATGAATTTTACTTTTGGGAAGGATGATGTTGTAGATGGATGCCATGATGCAGAAACAACTTTAAAGTTCATCCAGAAGGTCCAAGCAATCCATCAGGTAGTAGAAGCACAATTGGATCAGAGCCAAGAAAAATACAAGGGTCGCTAGGATAAGCATCACATTGATCACCATTTCCAAGTTGGTGATAGAGTTTGGTTACACATCAAAAAGGAAAGAATGCAAGGTGAAGGAAGGAAGCTCAAACCTATCCGGTATGGTCCTTTTGAAATCTTAGAAAAGATTGGTACCAATTCCTTTCACCTTAATCTTCCTCCATACATGCAGATATACTCAGTTGTTAATGTTGAGAATCTAAAATTGTACAAACCTCCAATGATCTTGGATGAAGACACTAACATTCAAGTTCCTTCTGTTGATGACCTTTCACTAGAATATATGTCAAAATTGCTAGAAGATGTTATCCTAGATAGGAATGTCAGAACTTCACGAAGAGGACTAGTTGAATATCTTCGAGTGGGATTGAAGGGGATGCATCCAAGCAAGGAAAGATGGATGGAGATTGGTAAAGTGAGGGAACTATACCCTCACTTGCTTTCCAAGTAATCCAAAATTTTGATGGTTTGAAAGCTCTTTAGTGGGGAGGATTGATTCGGAGGATATTTTCACCAAAATTGAAGTATCTTCAAAACTCCAATAATCAGCACCATATTAAAGTTCTCAAAATTCCAAACCCAATGCACTTTGAATGGACAAAAATAGAGTCCATATACAAAAGTTAGGGCCAGTCAAAGGTTGGTCAAACTAGGTATAAAAGTCACCAAAAGGTGAAAATTTTTATCTCCAAAGTGGTTAACAATGGATTTCAAATTGAAGAGCTCGTTGAGAGCTTTTCGATGGTGTTCATTTCATCAAAAAAGGACTCCGTATGTGAAAGATATTGCAGTTTGAAATTCAGGTAAAAATATAAAGTTGGATGATGTTAGCATGACATCATCATACTTACATGATAGTGGGTAGTGGGTGGAAAAAAGAGTTTAGTGAGATTCAAAACCTTGACCACCAGCCTCTAAGACCTACCCGGTGGCCATCTCACCACGAGTTGTGTTTGAGATACTAATGCACAATATTAAATTTGAATAGGTTTGGTCACTAATTTCAAATGAAGGAGGTCACCAGCGGTGGGATCTAAACCACTGACCACTAGCCATTCAAAATACTTACCTGTCATTTCACTATTTTAGCTATTAAAAATGGGAATGCACATCATTTTATTTATCTCTTATCTAAATCCTGCCTAACCTTAGTAAAATAGGGTTATTTGTTATTAATTTAACCCCAAAATTGCATATAGCTGAATCTTTTAAATGGCTGAGGGGTATTTTCAAAGGGTAATTAGTTGAAGGCCCTAAAATTATCATATTTTGTTAAAGCCTTAATTTGGCTAATTTTTTGTATAAAAAAGGGGTTAGGAGACTCTTAGAGCGCATTCAAAAAATGAAGAGAATGTCCAAGTGCTGAGAGCGAGGGAAATTTGTGAAGTAATCATTTTTTGTACTTTGGAACAGTGTGATGCTATTGTACTTGAAAGAAGTGATTTTGTAAACATTTGTACCTAATTTTGGAGATAATCAGATCGGTCCCCCTATTGGAGTAGGACCCAGAGACATAGTCCATACGGACGAACTCTGAGATCAAATTGTTTGCATCTTCTTTCTCTCATTTTCTCTTTTATCATCTTAATCTTGTTGTTCTCTTATTTCAATTATGTTAATTTGATTCATTAAAGGTTTAAATTAACTTTAAATAATCAGTTAGCATTTCTCTGTAATAGTCCTAGATCCTAATCAAATCAAAAGGCACACCTAGCTATCCAAACCGCGATGCAAGAGTTAACATAGGGGAAAAAAACACCAAGAACAACAACCCAAGGAGGAAGAAGAGATAAACACTTATTGATTCATCAAATAATCATCATAAATGCCTAGCAGTAAGGCCTTCTGGGTTATGACCGGATATATTCTAATTACAATCTTTGATGATCCAATTTCACATTCTACTTCCTACTTCTCTAAGTTCTCTATGTTCCCCCATTCAAAACTCAATCCTAAACCTCCTTAAATACTTGTGTAGTCATAGGTCAGCCTATCACAAAATTTAATATTACATTAAACAAATGCACAACCACAAGTTAGCTCTCATTAAGTATTAACTACCAATAACAAAATTAAATATGAGTAAGGTTGGGCCAAATTGGAACTAGATAGAGACAACTCAACAAATGAAGGCTCTACAAAATACTAACACTTGACATCCACATGACCATTTAGAAACCACATAAACTCAAAAACTAAAGATCACTTGGTAGAAACTATGAACTCATCATCAAATAGGAATCTTGGCATCCACTAAATGCTCAACATCTAGTGAGAACTCAGTGACAAATGAAGCTCAACAATAACTGGAAAAAACTAATAGTCGACAATAACTTGAACTCAATAGCAATTGGTAGAATGAAAAAAAGTGTAGGATTACAAGGAAACACAAGATGCTACTACATCACATCTAGATTCCATGTTTGAAAAAATCTAGTGCACTGACCCCCTAAATTTTGACAAGTGACATGCCCTCAATAGAAAACAAGGGAAACTACCAAAAATTGTGTTAATTCATGGAATGCCCATCTATAAAATCATTACCACCCCATCTATGACATGACTTGAAAAACTCTCATGCTCTCCAAATGCTCTTAACAAAAAAAAAAGCCTTAGCTTTGCACCAATTTTGAGGTGATTAGATGGGTGTAAAATCTGATCCCCTTCCATACCAACTCATTGACTAGAAAATTAGAGGAGATGTAGTTCTTAAGAAGAATCTTCTAGGCCTCATCCCTAGAAAGAGATCTAATAACCTACTTGGAACACAAGTAAATACCTTGATTGTGGGTGGAAATAAAGCCAAGACCACCAGATTCATTGGGAAAGGAACAATACTCCCAAGAAACTCTCTAAAAGCTATGATACTCAAAATTTGAAGCCTAGTGGAAATATTTGAGAAGCTTCTCTAGTTTGGAATAAGAGACTTTGGATGAAGCTAAGTAGGAGGAATAATACACATGAGTAGCAGTCAAAACCTTGGGGAAAATTTGGAATTTACTAGCCAAAGAGAGAGGCTTGGTAATCCAATAATCTAACTTTTTGGAGATTTTATCAAGCATGAAATTCCAAAGGTGCACTGCAAAATCTTGAAAAGAAAAAGAGATACCAAAAATACATAATATTTACCATGTTGGATCCATTTCCACTGGTATTGAGCTAGCTAAGGTGGATAAGGAAGTAGTATCTCTTGTAAAGAATCTTGTGCCACTTAATGATGAACTCAAAAGAAAAAATTAAAATATCCTGACATTGAAGTGCATTGCAAAAATTTTCCTTATCCTCGATAAGAGTGAGGAAGGAATCATCAAAAAAGTGTCTATTAACAAGTTGAGTGGAGGACTCAAGAAGAGAAATGCCTCAAACATGACTAGTGTAGATGGAGTGTGCCAGAAGGCAACCAAACACTTCAACAACTAGGATGTAGAAAGGAGTTAGAGGACAACCTTGGTGAATGGATCTAAAAGGGATAAAGGCCTTTGATTATCTATTATTAATGGTGATGCAAGTAGAAGAATCTCCATAGAATAAATAAAGACAAGTCCAAATCCTAAATCTTTTAGCATAGAAACAATAAAGGGCCATTCAATGCGATCATAAGATTTGGAAAGCTTTGGAAAAATAAATTTTGAGAAAGAGAGCTTCCTACTTAGACCTCCAAGCCCATTCGATGACTTCCTAGAAAATAATGATGTTGTCCAAGATATAGTGAGATTTGATAAATCCTATATGCTCTAAATGGAAAACCAAGGGTGAGTGATGCCATATTTTAAGCATAAGGGATTTGGATATGATCTTATAGGAGATATTCAATAGAGTAATAGGCCTCCAGTTGTAGATATCTTTAGGATTTCTAGCCTTAGGTATGAATTTAATATTTCCTTTGTTGATAATGTTACCCAAAGATGTAGAGTGATATGTTTCTAGGTAGACCTTGTGAAGATCAGGCCTTATGGACTCCCAAAAGTTGTTGTAAAATTTATAGGAGAAACCATTGCACCAAAGAGCCTTGCCATCCACCATGGAAAAAATGACCTTCTTGAGGTCACTGAGAGTAGCAATTTCTCATAGAAAATACACTTCTCAATTGCAAGGCAATTAGCAGTAATAATGGTGCATTCCTTCAAAGCTTGTACTCACTTTGATGATTGATTCTAGGCAATGAATACCTTTCCATAATGGAAAAAAAAAGGCTTGAAGAATGTTAGGAAGGTTAGAAAGAATCTATTGCACTTCCTTATGTTTTTAATCCCAAATTAAGTATGGTGCACTTTAAAAGCTTGACAAAATTCCTTCAATGCTTGGTTGCCAATCTCAAGCCAATGGAGATAGGCTTTGATTTGGGGCCCCTAGAAACATAATTTTTAGTAACCTATTTTTAATGATGGATATTGGCAAGCTGAAGTTGCATGTTTGAATCAAACATATTTAAGGCCAGAGCCTCTGAGGCCACACATAGAGATTTGGTGGTGGCATCATAGGACCACCTATACTACAAGGTAAGTTTCCTTCCATATATCCAAAGAAATCTTGTTGCATGGGTGATAGCATCATTCCACCGTTAAATCCACCCAAAATGGGTGTGGGACCAAGGCTCTAAATTATAAACACATAATATGTGAACCATAGTGAGTTCATGACTTAACAATGATGTGTTGAGAAAAAAAAAGTTTTGGAAGAATACTTTTGAGCTATTTTCCAAGTGACACTAAAAAGTTTGGGGAAATGATCTAACAAAGTCACATCTAGAAGAGGAATGACAAGTTGTTCCCTTTCTTCAAAAAAAGAGAAAAATGATTGTGCAAATATCATTGCATGATTAAGCCTTTTAAAAATCTTTTCAGAACCAACTCTAAAATTAGACCAAGTATGCTAATTCCCACCATAATGATGGTGATGGGAATTGAGATAAAAAATGCCTAATGTATGGTGCATATATTACTAGGCTTCTCTCTCCCTATCTATCCATTAGAATGACAAAATACCCTCTTCATCAGAGGCCAACTCAACCATATTGAAGTCCACACAAATAAGCCAAGTGGTAGGTGCCAATTTTTTTTTCATCCAATGCCACAATTGGGATTACTCAACAACATCATTGGGAGCATAAACATTAGCTATCTAAAAAGAATGATTATGGAAGGACAAAAATTTCTACACAATATTTTGCACGGGGTTAGAACCATGAGAAATAACATAGGATGATAAACAAGGTAAAATGAGAGTAACTACACCACCTTGTTGGATTCATGCTAGGAAGAAAAAATTGCACTATTTGGCCAGATAACATGACAAGAAGCATTGAGAAAAAATCCCAAAATCTTAACTTCCTATAGACAAAGGATGTCAAGGATAACAAGCTAATGTCTAGTATCTAGCATATAATATTTGTGAGACCCCATACATTCCATGAGAGAAAATTCATGGATGTAGTTCATTCATGTCATCCTCATTCCTAATAGAGGATAAATTGTTATGAAAAAATGAATTGGAGGTGAAAGTAGGAGAAGAGTCACCACTACAGATAATTCTTCTCTTCTCCAAACTACCATCTAGGTTTTCTCCATGACCATCTAGGATGTGAGAGAATATTAAGGGATTACATCCAAGTGGGACAACCACGCACATTGCCTAAGGAGTGTGGAGCGACACAGGTTGAGAAGTATTCATAGAAAAAGCCATCCCCTTGTGAACAGGGTTTGAAATAGGTGGCAAAACCACTAGTGTTATTGGTACATCAATAGAGGTAATAGGAACAATCTCCAATGAAGGTTGGGTAGAGGAGGACTCTTGTTTCTTGGATGACAAGGAAGTCTTACCCTTGCACACTATAGTTTTCCACTCATCTTTTTTGGCATTTTTAACAAGCATGTCTTGGGTCTCTTTGATAAGACCCAACTTATGAGTCACAAACAAAGGGAATTCCTTGATCCCATGTTTAGCCAATTGACATTGATAACTGGTGTTCAATAGGTTCAAATTTAGTACCTTTTGAGTGAAGGTGTGCACTCTGACCTAATTATCAATAATTTCTTTGAGATCATGGGAGAGGTCCACTTCAATGAAAACCCTCATTTGAGGATGTTCATTAAAGAACTTCTCTAGCTCCATGCAAACCACTTTTCCAAGGGTTTGAACAATAACATGGATAAACTTATATCAAGGTACAAGGAGACTAAGAACTTGACCTAGATAGGGACTTTTAGTTTATTGTTATTTGAGATAGTGAAATCATGAGACCACTACTAGAAAATTGACAGTGAAGACTTAATTAACAAGGGGCTATTATTAAATATGTATTAGCCAAGGAAGTGTTAGAAAACCAAATCAAAAAGATCCCTAGGTAAGGCTTTGATTTCCCTTGAGCTAGACTCCATGAGGAGTCTAGTTTATGGAATCCCATTCTTTGAGCATGTTTTTTAGGAGGAGTCCAACCCATAAAGTATCTTATCAATGTATGCTTCTCTAACTAGCTACATACATCATGAAACTTTAAAATGTTAAGAATAATATTAGCGGAGGGCTTACCTCATGAAACACTTTTAGAACAAACTTTCACAATTGTTTGTTCAGAGGAGGTACCATGAGAATTTTTCACAACAAATCCAACACCACTATCACATACTAAGATAAAGTTGGCTAGAGCCATAATAAAAACCCTTAATTCTTCCACAATTAATGTGGTATGATAGGTACAAAACTAGAGATGAATTCAAAAAAAATACTGCATGTAAAACCCTAGTAGAAAGATTTCACATCCTCTTCAAAAATAGAATACAATTCTAAATTAATTTTACTACGAACAAAATTAGCAAACACTTTTGCATATATTTTTAATTTATATATATGTATATACATTAAAAATTTACCCAAAAAATATGGGATGAATTTCATGGTGTTAGCCAACTTTTGACTAGAGAAATTGAAGAATTTCCAAAAAAAAAAAGGATTTTAGGGGGACAACACTTCATGCTATGTATTGCAAAAGAAGAACCACTTTCTATGGCCCCTTTTTTGAGGGCCTTATACTCCACCATTTAAAAAACATTAGTAGTTTAGAAACTAGATTCAAAGGACTACAATTTTTATTTTAGTCATATTTTGAGAAGTTTCATGTAACTATCTTCAAATTCTCATTGAAGTTCAGAAATCACTAATTTTAGGAAAAAAGTGTCATCTTATATCCCTTTTTTGGTACCACAAATTTGTACACTTACCTATAATGTTATAAAAATATTATTATATTATATAGTTTATTAGTATATCTCATTGGAAATAATCAATAATCTAATGACTTTTTGAAGAGATGCAATTAGTAAAGCTGCCCTTCCTCTTATATTTAAGGAGGTTACTTTATAGCAAGCTATATCACTATGCACGTAAGAATATTATAGACCACGTGGAAGTAAGGAGAGTATCCTAAGGTTTAGTTAATTTGGGAAACACTATATTTGTAACTATTTTTATAGAAAGTGTTTCCCATTTATATCTTTTGTAATGTTTAAATTTATGATTCTATTGTTCTCATAATATTTATCTTATATATTGTTTATAATCATGAGTATCCTAAAATCTCAAATTCTAATAGTTCAACACACCCTTATTCAACACATATTAATATGAATGATAGTATGGAGTTGGGTGGGAAGAGGAGTGAGGGAGGTAGTTTGCATGTTGCACAAGTAGGAAAGAAGGATGGGGACGATGATAATGATTCTAGAAACTAATTATTTAATTTTTCCCATGTTAGAGGTGGGGAATTAGTCATTTTTTTGTCCATATGCTTTTGGTACTAAAATTTTTGGGTGTAAGAAAGTGGCTTCTATGGTCTCATGCAATGTTAGGACCAATGTTGGCTACAACTCTCTGAGTGTTGTTGTGCTTGCTATTGCTACTCTTCTCTGGAGGGGAATGCTTGCCCCCTTTAGATCTACCTAAGTAGACCAAGATTTTTCTATGTCAGTGGTGATAGAGGGTTATATTTTTGTGTCTGAGGGTCTTGACGGCCTTGGTTTAGGGATTTTGTTTTCATAACTGTTGGTTCCTTTGGGTTGTGGGTAGTTCTCATCAATATTGACCCTTCTTATTTTGTATGTGATGGGAGCACTCTATGCTTCATTTTGATTTCATTGGGAGTGCCTTTTTTCTAGTCTTCTTTCTTCTCAATGACTTTGCCTACTTTGAATTTTGTTTGATTGACTTGGCCTTGTTGCCAATTTTTGGTGGATCTATCATTGGTGCCAAAAGTGGGTGGAGATCTTATTATCTAGGTGGGTTGGTGGATTGAGTGTAAGGGATATGTTTCCTTGAGTAGGTGGGGGTTTCTCTATTCCTTCTTATATTCAAGATTGGAAATCTTAGATTATGCTCCATCTTCTTGGGGGCTCTGTATCCCTTGGCTTGGAGTTCCTAGGGTGTTTCTAGAGTGGGTCTCTTCAGTGCTTAGTCCTTATTAAGGAGGAGGACTCATATATCAAGGTGGTGATTTTTTGTGCAAGTGAAGATGATAGTGGAAAGAAAAATCCTCTCTTGGTGCCTCGATGAGATAGTGGGATGATTCAAAAGTGGTTTTATTTGTAGATCCTCTTCCTCCCCATCTTATTTCATATTTGGGATTTGTTACTTTTGTTGTAGAAGGGTATAATGTTGGAAGGATGGAAGTGGATAATTTTTTTCTCCCTTGTAGATTAAATGAGTCTAGAATATGGAGGTGAGTGGAGAAGATTTTCCTCTTGTTTATGAGAAATATGTGCTTACCTAAATGGTGGACTTGGAGAGTGTTTTTTTCTTCCTCTATGATCTTTCTGATGGTGGGATTGTCTCCTATATAGGTGGAGTTCAATCTTGTGTTTTTGGGGATGGAGGTGATCTATTTTGAAGGAAAATTTAGTTGGGCTATCATTAGTGATAGTGTTGATGTTTGGAAGTTTTACTTCCCCAGTGTTGTTTTTGTGATATTTCCTCTCCTTACTTTTGTTGAGGTGAATCCCTACTAGTGAGGTGGGAAGAGATTATGTAGTGGGGAGAAGATCTTTAGGAACATTGGCTAGAACTAGTGGTCTTGTTGATTTTTTATCTTATGCTATGATGGTGAAAGGAACATAGGATATGCATAGCCTGAGGCTAGTTACTAAGTCTTTTGAGGATGAGCTTATCACCCCTCTTTATTTATTTTCTTCCTATGATTGGGTGTTTGCTATCAATTTTAAAGGGCTCCTCTATGTCCTTTGTTGTTGTTTTGGTTAAAGAATGTAACTAGTATGGGGGCTTGTCCCATGATGATATTTAATAATGCAGACTATGGTTGGTGATGTTGCAACATTCAAACCTTTTTTATTTATAGAGGTTTACCCTAGTTGTTATTTTTTCTTGTTATTTGACACTAGGTGCTATTTATATGTTGTTTAATAGTGTCTAGTGTCTTTTGCTTCTACCACAATTAGCACTCTCTTACTGCTTTTCTTTATCAAAAACATAAATTTATGACAAAATATTAGGAAGCTATGTTAGATTAAAATATTCAAACATGAGATATTCCATTTTAAAAATATACACTTTGTTTTAAAGTGATTATGAGTAATATGAACAATTCAATTGTCTATATACATTTTTCTTCTAACAAATATGTTCTATACTTTTAAAATCTTTTTACACCTTTATTATACTTATTTTTTCCTTGGCTAGAATAAATGAGAATAGTTAAATTTTTTTTTAAACATGAAATATATAATACTTATACTATATATCTATATATATAATACTTATACTATATATACTATAAATTACTAATATATCTATGTAATTTAAAGGTGTAAAACAATTTTTTTACACCTTTATTATACTTATTACATAGTCGTGGTCAATTGTGGATCCAAAGATTAGCAACTTGCAACACCAATAGCAGATTTATTCTTAGTATTTGTTGTATATACCATAAAACATAATTTGATGTACTCTTCAAATATCTAAATACCCTTTTTACTATTTCTAAATGTGTCTCTTTAGGATCTACTTGAAATCTTGCCATAAATACCACTATATTAGATATATCAGGTCTTGTTTGAGTCAAATAGTGTATTCTGTAATGCCCCACCAAGGGATCCAAAAGAATTAACCTAAAATTTTACTAAGTTTGCCAAACAAATTTTTTTTAAAACATGAAATATATAATACTTATACTATATATCTATACATACTATAAATTTAATATAGGAATAGATGATTATTATTTTGTTATGGATGAGATACTATTACTAATATATCTAATAGTATTTTTACAGGTAACTTATTAATTATATATATATATATATATATATATTCTATTGCATGTATATCATTTTATTTTATTTTATATTATATTTTATGACTATTATATATTGGTGCGAATAGTTAAAAACAATTTTAAACATGAAATATATAATACTTATACTATATATCTATATATATAATACTTATACTATATATAGTATAAATTACTAATATATCTATGTAATTTAAAGGTGTAAAACAATTTTTTTACACCTTTATTATACTTATTTTTTCCCCATTTTATCTATACAATAATAATTAAATTAATCATTACATTTTTAATAAACTTTATATGTTTATGATTGGTTACTATACTTACAATCAACTCTCATGAAGGTTCAATATAAGAGATAGAGAATGCATAGACAACTTAAATATCATACACAAAGCTTGATTTATAAGCTAAAGTGTTAAATAGTTAAAGTTGACTTACCTTTCCCAAATTTAATAATTGAAAATTAATTTTATATTCTAAATAATAATTTTTTTATGTTTGACATATTTATTCTACAAGTGTTAAAAAGCCAACCATCATATTTAATCACTAATAAGGAACAACCATGGTTTAAAAAATATACAAGATTCATAGTTATTATTATCATTAATAATTTTACATTGTAGAAACTATTTCTATTATATAAGATTTTAGCTAAAAAATTAGGAAGACATGTTTATTGTAATAAAGGATGCAATTGACAATAATAGAAAATCAAGGTCAGTAAAAAGCCCTGATAGAAAATAATGCAAACTATGTGAAAAAGGAAAATAATGCGAATAATGCAAAAAGAGTGGATAATGTGAAAAGTAGAAACATTGATGAAAATTAGTTGAGAGCAAACCCTAGGAATGATTGGCAAAACTTAAAAAGTAAAACAGGAAGAATATTCACAGACTCTTCCAAATAGACTAGGGAACCCTCCTTGAAGTATCAAGGCCATGAAAAAATAACACACAAATGAATTCAAAGCATTGATTGAGCAACATGAAGATCAAAACTTGGAAATCACCAAAAGTAATCATTTGAAACCTAATCATAGTTGTCAAATACAACCCAAAAAAGCTAATTAGAATCAATATATCCATACCCAAGAAACAACATGAAATTATAATTCACAACCCAAGGAAGGATGGGTAAAAATTCACAATTGTAAAGAAATAAAAAATTAGAAGGTTCGGAAATAAAATAATCATTCAGATTTCAAGGGGAAAATCACAAATCAATGAAGAAAAAGATATAGAGAGACAGACAAAGCAAGCAATTTTCTTTGAAAAGAAAAAAATATGCAATTAAGTCTTCCAAGGAGGCAACAAACACTTTTGATAATCTATGTTTTTCAAAGGAAAGGCAAACCCTAAATTCTTTAGAACCTCATGTTACCCCATTAATTTCAAAACCCCTCAAAGTTTTGGAAGAAAATGACATCCCAATTAATTCGAGGCTCAAATTTTAAATTAATTATTCTCCATCCCAAATTAATCCCTCTTCCAAACCATTATTTCAATTTGGTAATTTCCCATCCCAAAGCATAGACATAGCAATCCCACAACCACTTTTTAATAAAAAATAAGAAACAAATGAGACAACCACCACCATCATTAGTAAAGAGGTAAGCAAAGACCTATGGTTTGATTGCAAAAATAAAGGAGTTTATGCTATATGGATTAGACCATAGTCATCTCATACAGAATTGGCAAACTACTTCAAATCCATGGATGATGAATAGGTAGATATCACTTTTCTCTCTAATTATTTAACTTTTTTACATTGCAAAGATTTAAGACATAGACAATCTCTGCTTGATAAGCCCCTTAGTTTTATTAAAGGACATAGTTTAAAATTTCTTAAATGGTCTCCCAATTTTAATGAAATATTTGTTAAATCTCTAAACCTATGAGTATGGGTGACACTAAACAATATCCCTACTAAACTATGTGATCTTAAAATTTTCATTCAAATTGGGGAATCCTTAGGAGGTTTAAAGGGCCTTGAACCACACTATAATGAATCCAATCCAATAAAGCTCCTAGTTAACCTCAAACCAGACCTTTACCATCAACAATACATTAAAATTATCACAAAAAAATCCTTTTATAAAATCAATTTCTCACTTTATCAAGGACATTTTAGAAATATTCTATTTCTTAAACATAAGGGAAATGTAGCATCAAACATCTTAGACTTCAAAGAGATCGAGAAGGATACATTTCTAGAAAACTAATATCTAGGTTTAGAAGTTAAAATGCAACACATCCCTTATAAAAGAAATGAGACCAGCATTTTAGATAACACAAAAGCCTCTTCACTTCCACAAACATTGAGGCATAAGAAGGGAAATCACACAACCAAAAATCCTATAAAGTGTTCTTAGAAGTATCAAGAAGAATCCTAGAAATACAGAGGAAGAAGATATTAATCAGATTACTCAACATAGATTTATGGAAGGTATTGAATTACTCAACACCTTAAATAAAAAAGTTGTACTCTTAAAGGAAGATAAGGGAGAAATAGACACAGATACCCAAGAAATTGAAAAAAAACATCTCAAGTATAAAGTAGCTCAATGAAGAAGTCACACTAAAAATCAACAATACCATTGATCAAATAGAACTACTTCAATGGAAAATTCAAGAGGAGGCAAAGGTAAGTAACTTCAAGGACAACTCTACATCAGAATTTAGAAATCATCAGAAGAAAGCTTCCAAGAAGAATAGAGAAGGGAAGAAATAGAAGATGGATAAAACCTAGCCTATGGAGATTCAAATGCCAAAACTCATGACTGAACATACAAAGATTCCTACTCAAGAATTAGATAGGTCCAAGACTATTAAGGAAATGGAAAATGAATGACTTTTTAAAGTAAGAGATTCGAAGAACATAGGAAAAGACTTATCCAACACTAACCTAAATAAGGAAAGGCTCATCATAGAATCAACTATAACAACTACAGGAGACAATATTTTCGAACCAATTGGTAAGACTAGAAGACTTTCAAAATTCTAGTGAACACCACCAGAAATAGAAGTGGAGGCTACAAGACTAAAGAGATCAAGAAAAAATTAGAAAGAAATGAGTTAGATAGTAATATAATTAGAGGGATTAAATCAGGAAGATGACATATCAGAGGAAGTAGAAGAAAAAGAGAATACTTAGAAAAATTAACAAAGGAAATCAATGAAGTCTTTAACAAAGAGACAGATGAAGAAGACTTGGATGAACATAAAGTTGAGCTTGTCCAAAAGTTATTGTAACTCAAAGGAGATAGATACACCTTCGAAGATCTAAGAAAATATTTTGAAGCCTTTGAGATGGAATAAAAAATAGGAGGAATATAATAATTAGAGTAGGCTTTGAAAAATCTAAATGTAATAGAGAAACGAAAGAAAAGAAGTAGAAAATCTCACAAAGAATTAAGAAGAAAATAGCCATAGCAGAAGGTCAAAGAAAGATTATAGATGTCTATGAGGTAGGAAAGGGGCATAACCTTCCCAAGTAGAGATGCTAAATATATCTTTGAATGGTAGGGGTCTTAATGCCCCTAGCAAGCAACAAATATTAAAAAATTGTATTAAAAAATATAAACTAGATTTAATATTAATCTAGGAAAAAAAACTAGGTTATCTAGAAACTAAAAAAATTAGCTATAAATTAGGATTTAGAAAGATCATAGGGGCCCCACAAAAAGATCCTTGGGTGGTCTAGAAATAATATAAAATCCTAAAAGCTACTAAGTTGAACCCCTCAAAATAGAAAAAATTGGATAGGAGATAAGGTGTTTGACTGTAGTAATTCTTTAACCTTCAACCCATATAATGTATATGGACGAACTATGAATCATGACAAAAAAATACTATTGATAGACATTAGTTTACATTTACAACAAATAAAAATCTTCTCCTACATAGGCGAAGATTTAAATGCCTTGACATCTCTAGATCAAAAAGTGGACGGATCTTCCAAATTGCCACAAGCAACAATTGATTTTAATTACTGGATTCAAACAACTAAATTAAATCAAATTCCCTCCAAGGATAATTCTTATACCTAGAATAACAGAAGGCAAGGCTCTACCCAGGTTGCAAAAAAACTAGATAGATTCTTTTCTTTTAGCCCCTTTCCATCAAAAGTATCCCATATTACTTCTAAAACTTTTCCTTACTTAGGCTCTAATCATTTCCCCTTCTATCTTACAATAGAATTGGAAAACACCCCAAAATGGAATCATTTTAAAGTGGAGTAGATGTGGTTTGAAGACCTTAACTTAATAGAATTATTAGAAAATTGGAGGTCCTCAATTATAGTAGAAGGATAAAAAATGTACAAAGTAGTTCAGAAACTTAAATTAATCAAAACTGACCTAATTCAATGGAACAAACTCCACTTTGGTAATATCTTTGACCTTAAAAGAGAAACCAAAGAAGCTTTATCAAATATTAATGAAACCATCATGAAGAAGGGGATGAATGAAAAACTTTATACTCAAGAAAATAACATAAGATAAAATTGGAAGACATCCTTACTAAGGAAGAAATCTAATGGGGACAAAAATATAGAGAAGTATGGCTAAAAGAAGGTGACAAGAACACCAAATTCTTTCACAATAGTACACAGGTTAAAAGATCATTGAACAACATAATAAACATACACTCATTATTAGAAGTATAGGGTAGGCTATGTTACTAAGAGGGGAGGGGTGAATCTGGAACAAATAAAACTTAATCTTATTTCACCAATTAATCCTTTATTTATATTCTAATCTAATTACATGCATGAAAGATTGAAAGCAATAAACGATTTATAGCATATTAATACAAGATATGGTTACCCAAAAGCCTTCCAAATAGAAAGTAAAAATAGGGTGGGGATGATATCCACAAGCTTTAGTACTACAATTTAAAGTTGGTTAGTTAAGGCTTACAATTGATCATTTTTTATCATCTTCTCTATTAGGAGCAATAAGGATTACTATATCTACCTTGTGAAAGGATTTACAAAACATACAATGAAGTATGCACTTGGTAAAGATATTTGCAAAAGATTGTTAAGTTTTCCTTATTAAAGGATTTAACTGATACACCTCTTGATGAACCAGTAGTTGATCTTTGATTTGCAATTCTGATTTGTTGGTTGAGATTCCTTTGAAATGTAATGATCACCTTGCCGTGATAGATAAATCTTTGTTGCTCCTTATGCTCCTTGTAGCCTTTTCACTTTGCACTCCTTCTCTTTATATTTTTATCATTACTTCTTACATTATATATTATTTAGATATGATAAAATACATTACATATATACCAATTCAAAACAAAATACATCAAAGTCGGCTACAACATAGATTGCCAATGAGAATCACAAAGTCAATTCAATTGCTAGTACTCGAGTTTTGAAGACAAACTTGGTGAGGTTTTGATACTTGAAAACCATTGTCAACACTCAGCATCATCATGCTCTTGGTAGACATAGAATCTTAGTTCACACTAATCACTTCAAAGTACTCTAAACTCAATCAACACTAGTGACTCAGTGAACATTTCAAAACTTGGTATGTAAATTGAATCACTTAGTTGACACTGCATGGCTTGGTCAAGACTAAAACTGTGAGATCAACATAAATTGAATCACCTGGTTGACCCTCCTTGGCTTATTCAACACTAGATTCACATCACTGATGCTACAAGATCAATAGGTACTAGAGATCACAATTGACACTATGCAACTCGATAACAACTGTGAAGCTCGATTTGCACTATCACTGATAAACTTGGTAGATATTGCTTGACATGAAATAAATACTAATTTTGAAACTTGGTAGCAACTATAGAACTTGGTAGAACTTGGATTACTTGGTTAACACAACAAAATGCAAGATAAGCTTGGTAGTTGTTTAACCAATTGACCAAGTGTGAGTCACTAATAAACAAACTTTGACTTTAATGTCAACAATCTCCCCCTTTGGCATTAGTAAGAAAAACACTTATCAATCAAAAATTGAATTCTCAAAATCTTAGGTCCAAAATATTCTTTTATCTCCATCCCATATCTTCAACTCGGTAACATACTCTATTTTTGAGATTTTTAAAAATTGCTTTTGTAAAAAAGATATTTTCTAATTATCTATACATGCATTTGTATAATATTATACTACTCTCCCATACATATATCACATGCTATACTTCTCCTCAATATATATACATATTTCTACATATTATATATATATTCCATTAACACCTTGCTTGTACGACATGCAATCTATACTTTTGTTGATATCTAGCTCCATCATGTGATCAACTATGGAAAAGTTATTGTCATGGATGAGAGTTTTGGCATGTGTAATATGTTTTTATAGTGCATCAATGTTCAAAAGAATCATGCCTTGGATATCTACAAGTGTGGCCCTAATCCTAGATTCTTCCCTTAATAATTCTTCTTGTAAATTATTCAAAAATTTAACCTTTGAGTAGTAAGTAGAACTATAGCTCGGGTCAAGTGACAAATGGTGTGCACTTGCCTTCAAGTATTCATATATCTTAGATAATTTATCTTTGATTCCTTAAGTGAAGATATATGTATCACAAAACTTGCTAAATAATGAAGTATCATTATTTACGAAGTTTTCTAATGAGCTTAGAGTAGTAGACAATTCCACTTGATCTATTGCAATTTTCTGTGCAACTAGCTCCAATACTTTGTTTTCAAATTTTCTCTCTACCCTTTGTAACAAATTTTCTTGTCCATTCAAATCATCATTGAATTTTTGGACAACTTTTTCTAATTGAGCCAAAATAGGTTATGTATTATCAACCTTAGTGCTTAGTGTATCTACAAGTATATTTTTCACATCTTCAAGTACTTGGTTTTTTGTACTTTTCTCTTCTCTAAGCTTCTATTGTTTGGCTCTCTTTTGCAATAGTTCACCCATTAAGTTCATTTGATTAGGATTTAGAGTAGAGATATCCCAATTTTGGATAACTATATGTTCATCAAGATCAACGTCTTCTTCTTTATCTTTACCCTTAGTAGAAACTTTTGTACTCAGTTGAGGCTTGATCTCAACTATCCTTGTAATTGATATTTTCACATTTGGAATTTTAAAAATAGTAGAAATAGAAGGGCTAGAAATAAAGGCATATGTTTCACTAATACTAGAAATACCTAGTTGTTATGTAGCCAAATTTGATAATGGTGGAGGCACTAGCTATTTGGTAGATGAAGTGTTGATCACTTTAGTCAATATGGTACTCAGCTGAATAGGTGAAAAGTTTGGTTGGATGCTTGATGTTGTAGTGGTTACAACAACCAAATTACTAAAAGCTTTCACTGAGCTTGATGAAATTAAATCTTTGCTCAAAAAATGAGGAAATGAGGCAACTACTATTGTTGCAATCTTCTCTGGGTCAATTTCCTTAATACTCTAAATCTCAAGGAGAATCTCTTTTGTAGCTTCCTATTCTTTCTCCTCATCATCCAATTTATGAAGTTTGTAAATGTTCTTCCATGTGGTAGTAGCTATCTTCACTATATATTCTATGTCTTTCATCAGCACAAGACATATATTGAACTTCAAGGTGAGCTTCTCCTCATTTTTATTTTATGGAATCTTCCACCTCTTTGTTCCCTAGACTCAACATGAGTTTCCTTAGAGTCTATTCAAATATATCATTTGTAGTCTTCCTATAATTTTTCCATCTTGGCTTGATCACTTTCATGATATCATTGGGAATTTTTTGTACAAGTTGATCGAGAGAGTATTTCCATTTACCAAGTTTTGACATCAACATGTCCTCAATTTTCTTCTTCTCATCTGCATTCCTAATTTCATAACTTAGGGATTTGAAGTTTGAGATTCCAACTCTTCCTTCAATTTCCTTTAATTTTTCTTTAAATGTAGGTGGAGGCCTTTTGAAAATGACTTGCTCAACATCTCCCTCACCTAGTTTCAATTTCTTTCTAGACCTTCATGCTCTTCTAGTGAATACTATAGTAGATAACTTGGTAGGTCTAGTTATGATAACATTACCTTTCTTCCTTGTAGGCTCTTCTTCTTCAGACTTTGTTTCTTTTTCTTCATCCTCTATTTCATCTTTTTTAGTCTTCCTAGAATTTTCCCATCTTGGCTTGATCACTTGCATAATCTCATTGGGAATTTGTTGTACAAGTTGATCAAGAGATTATTTCCATTTACCAAGTTTTGAGATCAACATGTCCTCAATTTTATTCTTCTCATCTGCATTCCTAGTTTTATACCTTAGGGATTTCAACTCTTCCTTCAATTTCCTTTAATTTTTCTTGAAATGTATGTGGATGCCTTTTGAAAATGACTTGCTCGACATCTTCCTCACCTAGTTTCAATTTCTTTCTAGACCTTGATGCTCTTCTAGTGAATACTAAAGTAGATGACTTGGTAGGTCTAGTTATCATAACATTACCTTTCTTCCTTGTAGGCTCTTCTTCTTCAAACATTTTTTCTTTTGCTTCATCCTCTATTTCATCTTCTTCTAAATCATCTCCTTTTCCTTCAGTCAATAGAAGAGTAGAACTTTCTTGCCTCAACTTTACTATGCTCTTCTTTCCTTTGCTAACTACTTGACGAAGGTTGATTTTGAGTTCTATACTAGATTTGGTTTCATAATAAGTACCAAAATATGTGGCCTTGGGATCCATAGGTTCATTTAGTAGTGACTCAATGATATCTTTGGTTTCATCAATGTTAATCTCATAGCTTAGAGGCTTAACCCACACCACTCTAGTTTTTACTACTTGAATGTACACTTTGTCATAGTCCACCATGAAATAAACATCTTCCATATAATCTTCTACAAGTTTATTTGGAATTATATATCTACTATTCATATTTTCTTTGAATGAATTAAAATAATTTTCCATGATACTGACAAAGTTCTCACTGATCTTTGCTATATATTCATTAATATGACATAACACTAGTCCATCTTTTCTCCATACAATTGAGCCTTTAGAAGGGAAAAAAATTTGCGCATAGAAGAATAAACAAGTCAAGAGTGAACCAAACTTACATATATTTTCCTTTGAAGTCCTAATACTCTCCATGTTCTTGTTTAATTGATTCAACATTAGCTTGACAAGGTCAAAAGATAGGTTTTTCTTTACTGCCTTGAGAGTTAGATAAATTACCTCACATGACACACTATTAAGATGACTGGAGCTATAGATCTTATGGGTGATCATGTGAATTCAAAATTTTAGCTCCATTTTAGTTATATTGCTTATCTTAATTCCTCTTCCATCCCATTTGAAAAGAGTCTTATTTTCTAGTTCTACCCAACTTAGGGTTTTGCTAGTCTTGGCTTTGTTCAGCATTGGGAGCCCTATGATTCTATGAATCATTTTCTTTGTGATTTGAATAGGCCACTCCAACCATAATAGCCCATTGTGCACATGACTAAGGATAAACCTTGTCCACTTTATCTAAAAGTCTTGGGGCATATGCAGAATGTGTGTTAAACCCTTGGTCTCCAAATTTTAATGCTTAGGTTTCAATAGACCATTCACACATAACTTCACTAGAGTCTCATCCATCTCTAGGGTTCCAATTTCTTGAATTGAACAACAAAAATGTGAATGGATATCATTAAAAATTAATAACTTGGATGGAATCTTTGATTGAGCTCTAGTTGGGTCAAGTGCTTCTACAATTTTTGGACTAAACTTGAAGTCTGGTGCCTTCCATTCAATTCCATGAACCAACATCTTGTATCCTTTCCTAGTTTTGCTTCTGGAAGATGCCATGCTCGAAAGGGTTTAAGAAAACAAAAAATTCTTCAGCAAAAAAGATACATATCACTTAGAAGAACTAAAATAGCCTTTGCAAATACCTCTTCAAAAATTCATGATGAAAAAATGAATTTGATTTCCTTCTATATCTAAGAAAACCTAACCTGTTAGGAGCACACATAAACAAGTAAATGTTAGTTGCACATGCATATCAAATATTCAAAAGAAAGAAAAATACAACTAACACTATGCTTGAGTTTTACAACTCAATGTAACTAAGAATAAATGTCCTTATGCAACCTCAAAGTAGCTCAGCAAGGGCACCCTAAAGAGGCCTTGTTGGTGTGCTTTAGATTGGAGGGATGTGAATGTGCTCTCATAAACACAACTATTGAATCCCAATATATTTGAAGTGAAATGAAAACTGTATGAACTAACTAGATATGAGGAGAGTGTTTCAAACAATGGTTATGGATACAACCATGTTCAAAACACTTCAAGGAAAGTGAACGTGGATGAAAGAAATAAACTAGGTTAACAATGCAAATTAAAGTGAACTAGTAACTACCAAAGGTTAGTAACAATGCATAAGATCTCTAAAAGTTCTACAACTATATTAGCATGATAACAATGCAAAGGAGAGAGATGTCAAATTCTTGAGACAAGAGATCTATTTATAGGCTTGATGGGGGCCTTGAGGAGGTGACATCTATGTGACATCCACATAGGTTCCATAAGGGAGACACATGGGCTAAAGGAAAAACCATGCAAAAAGTCAAAAAAGAGCCTTTATGGTTGAGAGGCTCAAGGTGTTCTCACACATGTGTGAGCAACCTTGGAGAAAGGAGTGGGATACAAAGGTGTAAGAGTACCTTTTTGGAGAGTTTAATGAAAGGAGACTCCTTGAGCCTTGTGTTGCTCACACATATGTGAGAAACTGCTTAGTTGCTAAAGAGGTGATTAAAATGGGTTTAGGATAATAAAGTAGGATTAATTAATGGATAGGCTTAGAAGGATGAGAGTGGTGGGTGTAGACTAGGCTTTAGGATGGGATTAGGATTAAATAAAATAAAATTTAACTTAATCACAAGATTAAATAATTTAATAAAGTGGAGAGAATTAAATAAATTGGAATTTATTCAAAAGGGGATGTATGGAGCACTATGCATTAAATCAATTTAATACATTTAAAGGGGATGCATTTAAATAAAATTTAAATACACTAGGAAAATGAACCTATTTAATTAAATAAGTAGAAGAATATCAAAAATATAATAAATAAATAAATAAATAATTATAATGTCAAAGGAAATATTAAACGAATTAATATAGTGTTTAGGATGATTTTAAGCACCTACACCTTCCTTTTAACAATTTTTCACTTTTCAATTGCTATAAATGTTTGGCATATTCACTCATTTGGTGATAGACTATCTTCCACTCACTTCAACCTTAATTCTTGGTAGAGTCATTCATAGCTCAGTGTCTACACAATATTTTAGTGTATCCTGACCTTTCTCAATAAGGTCTTGCAACTCGACCTAGCTTGATAAGGTCTTGATTTTCCATAATCACTTAGTGATCTCTTTGCATCTTGAATGCTGATATGGATCTTTAATTTTTATCTAGCTAGAATTGATGTATGATGTCTACTTTAGAGTCTTAATTCCAGTCATTCCTATGGGAGATCAAGTTGAAATTCTTGAGTGGCATTTTCTTAATGACTTGAACTTACATTCTTAGAAGATTTTGGAATCTATTATTGCCTCATATACTTTCTAATGTTTTCATCTTTGTCTTTCTTTTCATCTTCAATCCTTCTAGTGTTCATATAGTTCTTGGCAAGATGTCCAAGTTCTATACAAATGAAACATCTTCTAGTAGTGTCTCTTTTCCTCATGTGATGTTTCACACAATTTGCTCCAATGTGCCCAAATTCTCCATAGTAGTGGAATCTACACCAAGTTTTTTAGTCCCATCCAAATATAGCTTTCACATCTATTCTATAGGGTTTAGTATCTTGGTTTTGTATTTGGAAGATTTGTGTCCTTATTTATTACACTTGTGACATTTACTATCAAACTTAGGTTTCTCCTTGCATTCACTTTCTCTATGGCAATGCTTATTAAAATTGTAACACTTTCCATTGAATTTTTCTTTACCATTACTCCAACATTTTTTTGATGTATGACCTAACTTACCATAGTGATTGCAAGTAGGCCTTTGATTCTCTTGAGCTCCTTTCTTGGATGATTCACCTTCTTCTATGTATCCTATTCTTGCTTTGCTTTTTTGTCTATATATATTTTGCTCATTCAACTAATTCATCTCTACTTGAGATTTCATCATTCTCTCATTGGTTTAATTTTTAGTGTTTAGATCATTTTGCAATCTTCCATTCTTTGATCTTAGATTCATGATTTCTTCATTTACATTAGTGAGCTGATCAATAAAGTCTACCTATTGAAGGGATAGATGCTAAATTTCATTGTTCGTTCCTTCTATCTCTTCTTTGGCTTTGTCTTTTTCTTTCATGACTTCACATAATATTACTAACTAAATTTTTTATTCCCTTTTTGGCTTTCTAACTTCTTCTTGAAGATTGAAATTCTTTTCTAATAGCTCTTTGATTGCAACATCAACTTCATCTGAATTTCTTTATGGATATATATGTCTTCAATTCTTATTTAAGTGTAGAGATATTTATTTATTTTTACTACAAGATCTTTTCCCCTTTTCAATGATTGAGAGTTTCTCCTTTGCATTCTTTAGTTTCCCAATAGCTAATTCTAAATCCAACTTTTCATTATCAATAGCCTTACCTAGCCTATATACCTCTATTGCCTCTAATATTTTCTCAAGCTATTAAACTTCTTCTCTAAGAACCACAATAGCTCTGATACCAATTTTTGGAAGTATAGGATAGTTTAGGTTACTAAGAGGGGATCAGGGGTGAATTAGGAACCAATAAAACTTAATCTTATTTAACCAATTAATCCTTCATTTATATTTTGATCTAATTACATGCATGAAAGACTAAAAGAAATAAAACATTCATAGCATATTGACACAAGATGTGGTGACCTAGAAACCTTCCAAATAGAAAGTAAAACTAGGGTTGGGATGATACCCACAAGCTTTAGTACTATAGTATAAAGTTGGCTGGTTAATGCTTACAATTGATCACTTCTGATGTTCTACCTTGTTAGGAGCAATAAGGATTTCTAGATCCACCTTGTGAAAGGATTTACAAAACATACAATGAAGTATGCACTTAGTAAAGAGATTTGCAAAAGACTATTAAGTCTACCTTATTAAAGGATTTAACTGATACACATATTAGGATGAACCAGTGGCTGATCTTTGATTTGCAAGCTCTAATTTACTAGTTGAAATTCCTTTAAATGTAATGATCACCTTGCTGTGGTAGATAAATTGTTGCTACTCCTTATATTTCTTGTAGCTTTTCACTTCACACTTCTCTTTATATTTTCATCATTACTTCTTACATTATATATTGTTTGGATATGATACAATACATTATATATACCAATCCAAAAAAAAACATCAAAGTCAACTACAACATAGATTATGAATAAGAATCACAAAGTTGGCCCAACTGCTGATACTTAGGTTTTGAAGACAAACTAGGTGAGGTTTTGATACTTGACAACCATTGTCAACACTTAGCATCATCATACTCTTAGTAGACATACAAGCTTGGTTCATACTAATCACTTCAAATTAGTCTAAACTTGATTAGCATTAGTGACTCAATGAACACTTCAAAACTTGGTATATAAACTAACTCACTTGGTTGAAACTACATGGCTTGGTCAACACTAAGATTGTGAGCTTAGTGTAAACTAAATAACTTGGTTGACCCTCCTTGGCTCAGCCAACACTAGATTCACATCACTAACACTGCAAACTTGGTAGATGCTAGAGACCACGATTGGCATTGTGCAACTCTGTAACAACTATGAAGCTTAGTTTGCATTGTCACTAATTAACCTAGTAGATACTACTTAGTGTGAACTTTAATACTGATTCTAAAACTTGGTAGCAATTGTAGAACTTGGTAGAACTTAGATTATTTGGTTAACACAACAAATTGCAAGATAAGCTTGGTAGCTATTTAACCAATTTACTAAGTGTGAGTCACTGATTAAAAAACTTTGACCTTAATTTCAACACTCACAAGTAGGGAAATTAATTGAAACAAAAGAATGTACTACTAAGGAAGACATTGAATATTTTAAAACAATCCTTAATGAAGAATCTTCCTGCCTCCAAGTTTTAAAAAAAAATCCCTAAGATTATCAATGAGAAATAAAACAAAATCCTCCTCAACAAACTTTCACAGGAAGAAGTAACAAAGGTTATATTCAAAATGAACTTAGATAAAGCACTAGGACTAGATGGCTTCCCAACATTCTCTTTCCAAAAATGTTGGCACTTTATGGGAGAAGAAATCACCAAATTCGTAGAGAGTATTATAAATTCTCAGGGTATCCTCAAAGAACTTAATAATACTTTCTTAGTGCTTATCCCAAAGAAAGATCCTTGTACTAGATTTCAATATTTCAAGCATATAGCCCTCTATAATACTCTCTACAAACTTCTTACTAAAACTCTAGCAACTCAATTCTAGCAATTTCTTCCCTTTCTAATTAGTGAAGAACAATCTAGATTTTTCCAACATAGATCAATATATGATGGAATGATAATTATCCAAGAAACTATACATATGTTAAAATCTAGCAATCAACCAGGAATGATTATAAAGCTAGACATCAACATAGCTTATGAAAAAGTCAATTGAAGATTCCTATGTAAATTTTTGAAGGCTTTTGGATTTGATAAATCTTGGATTAATTTAATTTTTGAATGTATCTCTACACAAATATTTTCTGTGTTAATTAATGGAACTCTTGAAGGTTTTTTCTCCCCTTCTAGAGGAGTTAGACAAGGGGATCCTATTTCTCCCTTCCTCTTCATCTTTCTCTCATAAGCCTTGGGAAGGCACCTCAAACATAAAAAGCTAGAATCATCACTTAAGGGGTTCAAGATCTCAAGTAGTAGTAATCCTGAGACTCACCAACAATTTGTTGATGACACTTTCTTTTATGGGGAATATTGTATAAAGGAAACCAACATTTTAATCTCATCTCTGATAAACTACATGAAGGTATTTGGACAAGATATTAATAGAGAAAAATCTGAAATTTTCTTCTTTAACATAGAAATAGAAACACAAAAAAAGATTAGTTCAATTCTTGATATTAAAATAAGATCTCTACCTTGTAGATATTTAGGATTCCAATTAAATGACCAATCAAAAATAGGTAAACTCTAGGAACCCCTCATTGTCAAAATTGAAAATAAAATTCAATCATGGAAAGGCAAGTGGCTCTCTCTAGTAGGCAAAACTACTATGCTTAAATCAATCTTAACCAGTATGCCTATTTACCAACTATCTCTCCAAAATCTCCAAATTTGTATAGAGAACTCTCTAAAAAAAAAATTCAAATATTTCTTTTGGAAAGAATCTAACAAAAAATAAAATAAAAAACTTAACCTAATGGGATGGGACAAGATATGTCAACCTAAGGAGGCAGGTAGCTTTGGAATGCATAGAATCAAGCTCCAAGCTCAAGCATTAGGAGAAATATTGATATGGAGGATGATGTATAATCTAGAATTGTCATGGGTTAGAACCCTCTCAATTAAATACCTTAAATCTAGGTACCCTCTAGCATCCCTAGAACCAAATTCCCTCTATAAGGTTCAAGTGTTCGGGATTTCATGCTAAAATGTAGATATATAATCTTCAACAAAGTTACATGACAAGTAGCCAATGGCAAGGAAGTTAGATTCTGGATAGACTCTTGGGAAGGATTCCCTCCTCTTTGTAAGATCTCAAGGATTACCCAAGCCATGACTATATTAACTAGAGCATTACAAACCTTTTTAAAGGACAATTGGAAAGAAGATTCTTCCACATCTAAAGGTTTGTGATGTAAATCCTTCTAGAACTTTAATATCCCCCTAGAAGAATTAATTATCATAGAAAATGTCTTGTCTACAAGATCCTTCTCCCTTTTCCCATCCAAAGATAAACTCATTTGGATAGGATAAAAAATTGGGGAGTATAATTCAAAAGATGGTTATAACTATCTTCTCCAATGCAAGATTCAAACTTTGAAATTACTGCCAACATCACTATGTTGGCACCCATCATGTTTACCAAAAGTAGGAACCTTTACATAGTTGGTAGTATAAAAATATTCTAACTGTAGACAAATTCAAAAGAATTGGCTATGAGGGACCATCAAGATGCCCATTATGTAAAACAATAGAGGAAAATCCAAACCATCTTTGTCTACAATGTAATTACTCCCATATGATTTGGACATGGTTATATAAGAGAATAAATTTGTTTATGGTACCTCATGAAATGATTTTAGAACACCTCTTAGCTTGGTCCAAATTTCTCTATAATAATATGACAATTTCACCTTCAATTATCATTTGGGAAATCTAGAAGGAGATAAATAGTCATATCTTCAAGGATCATGAAATGTTTGGTGAAAAACTTATCCTAAAAATAGAAGCATTAATTATTGAAACCCTAAATAGAAAAATCAACCATAGTAATATTCAAATCTCATCATGGGATCGTTCAATGAGAAACATATGGATTGGACTCATAATCCCCTCCTTTATCAGAAAAGGTGATAGCTATAGCCAATTACTTAGGAAAAATTGCATTTGGTCCCCCTAGTAGTTGAATTGGTAAAACTCAATTTTGATGGAGCATCCAGAGGAAATCTCGATCCTACTAGAATTGGATGTTGTATTAGGGATGACTTAGGGAAAAAACTAGTAGAAAAATTGCTACACATAGAGAATATTACCAATAATATAGCATAATTTTAATCCCTAATAGAAGGCCTCTGGCTTTGTAACTACTTTAAATTTTGAAAAGTGGTAATAGAAGGTGACTTAACTATAGTTATTAATGCTTTATATAATCGATCCAACCCCAATTGGAGATTATCTAGTCTCCTCAACTTAGCCCTTGATGTTATCAATAAACTTGAAATTGCAACTTTCAACCATATCTTTAGGAAAGGTAACTCCTTGGTAGACTCTTTAGCCAACCTAGGGGCTGATGGTATTGATATGTTCCATAATTATCTCTAGGACCATCTTCAAATCCTAGATAATAGGTCCCCTCAGTATAAATCACCTTTGATTTATATTGGATCTCTCTATATTAAAATTGTGAATTTCCCCATATTTCCCTATACCCTTCTTGAACCATTGATCAATTTTTTTAATCTATGTTTGGTATTGAGTAAATCTAGGACAAGTGTCCTTATTCTAGAAAATATTGAGCTTAATGATAGAGAACTTGAAAAAAAGGCATGAATTAGAAGGGTTTGAGGACTCATTAGCACATATAATATGATCAAATGGGTTAAAAAAAGGGTATAAAGAACCCATAGCACACATATAATGATTTGAATGGGTCAAAAGGGGTCTTAGGGTACTCTATCACCCCTTTGATCCATTCAATCATATAATGTTTATCTTAAGGGTCTAAGGACCCCTTAACACATATATGATTTTTCAAACTAGTCAAAAGATGTAATAGGGTACCCTATGACCCCTTTTGACCCATTCAATCACATAATATATGTCTTGAGGGGCCGAGGGATCCCTTAAAAAATATGTAATGGGCCAAAAGTAGTCATAGTTTATCCTAGGACCCCTTTTGATCAATTCAATTGAATAATGTATTTATTAAGCTATCCAAGGACCGCTTAGCATATATATCATTCTCTAAATGGGTCACAAGGGGTCACAAGATATCTCATGATCCCTTTTGACCCATATGATTATATAATATGTCTAATAATGAGAGAGAGAGAGAGAGAGAGAGAGAGAGAGAGAGAGAGAGAGAGAGAGAGAGAGAGAGAGAGAGAGAGAGAGAGAGAGAGAGAGAGAGAGAGAGAGAGAGAGAGAGAGAGTTCAAATTGGTACGAGTGTGCCCTAAAATTTATATTTTAGTGTAAATTTTATATTTTATGTATACTTAAATATGATATTATATTTACATGATCCTAGTGCTCAAATTGACATTAGTGTACCCTATTTGAAAGGGTTTTCTAGTCTTTATTTATTATAGTGGGAGTATGCACTATAGTGTGTGCCCACTATAGAGTGTGTATTCTAATTAAACTACTATATTTTAATAGCACTATTGCTATTTAAAAATCACTATATCTTCATAGCATGCTAGCGCTATTGTGGAAGTGCTCTTTTTAATAATTCACAAAGCCCAAGGCTTGGATTTTCTGTAGAGATCCAACCCAAAGGCTTGGTGGCTTCAAAGAGGTGTGAGACATTTTTTCTAGCAAGCATATCAAAAAAATGAATAAATTTTCTTGTGTTTTCTCCACCAATTTTATTTATGGTTGAATATCGATAAAATCAGGTTACATGATATTGTAGATGATTGTGCTAGCTATATAACCATATAATTTATTTTGAATTTAGATTATTTTAAGACTTTCAACTATAATTTATTTTGAATGTATTTCTATTTTTTTCAACAACCAACTGTTGGAATTTACAAGTGGGAAGATTTACTTCTAAGGTGGGAGGGGTAAATCAGAAGTAACAAACTTTAACCTCTAAAAACTTTTAACTGAGATCAATCATATGCATCTAAAATCTCTAATAAACATGAAAGTAAAGACATGCATGAAAATAGATAACACAAGATTTTTGTCACCCAGCATCCCTCCAAAATAAGAAGGTAAAATTGGGGTGGGGATGACACCCACAAATTATCACTATAGTAATATGTAACTGGTTAAGGTTACAAAGTTTGACCACTTCCAATGGTCTGCCCTGAAAAGCCTGCCTTGTTAAAGGCTTTTCACCCTGTTAAAAAGTGACTTGGTTAGAGGATTTACAAACATTCACTTGGAATGTTACCATATTAAAGGATTTACAACCTTATTAAGGATCTACAATATGCCTACTTAACCAAACTATCATAATAGGATTTTCATTCTCCTAATACAATGGTTAGAAAGTATAGTAGAATGTCTTGACCTGAGAACTTACAATCTTTAATTACTGATTCCAAATCCTTGCTCTGCTCAATTTGATTTGATCCTTCCTAATCTGATAATTCTCTATTTGTTGTGCTAATACTTAGTTCTAATCAACTTGATTTTGTAGTGCTACTCTTCCTCTAAGTCTTTACATCCCTCTAGCTTCCTTCAAAACTTCGCTAGCATTTACTCATGCATTTCCATATGACCTCTTACTCTTCCATTCAACTCTCTCACACACATAAATTATGGGGTATCAACCTCCTTTTAAAGGTTTTGAGACTTAGGATTAGGTATGAATCCACAATTGATATTCATCCATCATTTTCTCCTTAAATCTCTAAACTTTTCCTATTGGTTGCATACTTTCTCCATTTTTTTGATTGGATGCATGCTAATTGCATAGGGAATGTAATTGATTCAATCTTATCTTTTAGATCCTTTGAGATTCATCTTGAGTTAGCTCAAAAATGTTTTACATCTAAGTTTGTGAAGGCACAAACTCATATGTTGATTTTGTGTTACTCGACACTAATTGATTACTAATGCTCGACACATATAAGATTATGTCTTGCTTGGCTCCTATACTAACTTTGTCTCACTTGGCATCTATACTTTTCTTGACCCCTATAGTGACTCAACACCTATAGTGAGTTGGCACTTGAAACTTGCTCGACACTTGAAGTTCACTCAACACCTGTTGAATTTTTGGCTCAACACATATTGTAGCTCAACATCAATCTTAGAATTTTCTTAAGTGTGTTTACACTCAATTGTCAAAACCAATTTGAGACCAACAATCTCCCTCTTTGATGTGAGTGTTAAAAACACTTAACTAAACATTATGAATCTAATCTTTGTGAGTATAATACACATCTTATTTGGCATATGTACAAAACTTCAAAAACTTGTTCAAAATTTTGTAGAAGACTATATATCTTAAAAACTTGTAACTCTCGCTGAGCTAATGTGCCATTTCTGTATCCAAAATCCATTATGCTAGATTTGTCTCATGCTATTTAATCTAATACTATTTATTTTTTCCTTTTCATTCTTTTCCTTGTCTAATTTGTTTCTATTTGTTGTATTTCTACTTTGTGTCTGCTCCCCCTTTCACACATCTCTATGTTGGATTTGTCTCCTTTTGGCCGTATCTCCTTATTACTCCTCAAAAATTAAAAGTTTATTATCTTCCCCTTTGGGTATCTCCCTAGTTTGGTTATCTAGCTCAAAATGTATTTCTCCCCCAATTTATTACTTCTCCCCCTTTTTGACACTTATGTCAAAAGGTCCTATGAATGAATTGAATACTTAGCCAAAAAAGATTTATTTACCTCCATAATAATCTTCAGAGCAACATTCCAATTGTCTAATACAATTTCTAGTGCTTTATGTTGGATGGCTATCTCTGTTGGAAGGTGTACCAAGCCTTTTAATGTAGAATTATTGGGATCTTTCTTCAAAACATTCTTTGCATAGGCCATCTCTTTATGCAAAACTTCCATATGTGGGGTTATTACAGACTATATTTGTATCACCTTGGCCTTGCTATTAGCCTCATCTGCTGTGAGTACAACTAATTCCTTTTGAGTGTGAAGAATAGTGACAAAATTTTTCTCACTTTGAGCTAGATCCTTTGGTAGCTATGTGCTAGATACCTTACTATTCCTTTCCAGGCTCAATATCCTTTGGCTTGTTTCTTGTGTGAAGTATGAGAAATCACACAATTTGGAGTATAATCAGAATATGTTCTCAAGTACTACTTTCACCTTCTCTACCTTTTTAGTTAGTTCAACTCGAGACATTGCTATCTCAATAGATATTTTATCATTTACCTCCATTTGAAATTTCTTCTCAGAGCATTCAAGCAATTTATCATTGGTATCTAGGTCTTCATTTTGTACCTAGTCCACTATATTGGATAATTTCTCCATGATGGGCTTTGTTTCATCAAGTACTTGCAAGTTGAAAGCATCTAGAAAGAGGTCTTTTATTTCTATCAATGCTTGCCTCTATCTATATTCATTTTTGAGTATCTCTTGCTTCTTCTTCTTTTCTAGTGCCTCTTGCACTTCATTGATCTATGCTATGTTCATTTTTTTAATACTCATAGCTTGGTATGACTATCTCCTCATCAAGTGTAGGGTCTCCATAGTGAAGTACCCTTGCTACCTTGGTAGAGCTCAAGCTTGCTAGTATAATTTTCAATGGTACTACATTAGTGCTTGACTGCTTAGTAGTTCTAGTAGGAGTCCCTGTAGTAGGCAAATTGAATAATTTTTGGATTTCCTCTTGTTCCTTCTCCTTAGGGCTCTCCTCCTTGTCTTCTTTAGTTTTGCCTTGATCAATTTTAGTGATTAGAGGAGGTGCACCTTGACTTTATGCTATAGGAGAAGAGGTATCCTTCTATCCTATTTTCTCTTTTACTTGCTCCTTGGTAGTTGAAGTTACTGTCACTATGGAATCAACCTTAGTGAATGCATCTTGTGCTTGTTGCTCTTGTGCTTTTCCAATTGTAGCTATTGGAGTTTGTGAAGGTGGTTCTTGTAGATTCACCTTCTCCTTGGTTATCTTAGCTACTACCTTCTAAAGTTCCTCTACACTCACTAAGACTGGATTAATACACAATTGTGCTTGTAATATGGTCTAGTGAAGGACCTTTTTGAGATCCTCTATAGTCAATGGGTTGATGTTTTGACTAGAGGTGTTAGTAACATATTTTACAATAATTATTTTTACATATGTAGGTGTTGCATTTGGAGGACTAGGTGGTGGTAGTTGTGTGTCTTGCATGCTCTGTTCTTGTTGCTACTCTTCAACTTTTGCCATATGACCCTTTTGTGTTTCCTTCTCCACTACAACTTCTTCCTTTTCTTTCTCTCCTTCTTCCTCCTTTTCATTTTCCTATTCTTCCTCATCATTATTTCTTCCCTCAAAGGGATCTTCTTGTCCTTTCTTGACTATAGTGAGCCCATAAATCAATTTCCACATTTGTGTGGACTTCTTTACAACATCCTCTATTCTATTTTGAAGTATGTTGAAGGCTCTATATTTGGGTGCAAATTTTCTCCCATGTTTATTGCTTTCCTTGCTTATTTAACCTTTAGTGAGGTCTGACATTACACGAGCCAAAGTTGACTCCCTTATTTCTTTCTCCATTTTTAGGCAATAATGTGGTTTAATTTCTACAATTGTATATAGCTCCTTAGGCATGGTATTATCCAATTCAAGTGGAGTATTCTTGAACTTGGTCATCATAGTTTAGATTGATTCTTCCACTATTTTTTTCTCCTCTCTACTTAACTTATTGAAATCAATAGTTTTAAATCCAATCAAATCTACATTACCCCTAATATTGTCACAAATATTTTCCAAGTCAGATTTAGTGGTATGACTTACCACTCTGAATTTTTCATTGTCATCTAACTCTATCCTCTCCTCATCTAATTCTAGAGGTGCCACATATTTTCTCCTCTTTTTATGTGCTGGCCCTTCATGCTCTATGGCTTTCTTCTTTTCCTATTATTTTTCCACCTTAGTTGTTACCCTTGTTTCTATCCTTGTGGTAGGTTTGGTTGGGATTAGCTTAGCCTTCTTTTTCTCTTTAGGCTATGCTACTTGCTATTTCTATGCTTTCCTCTTATTGGGTGGTGCTTTGGGTGCTTCTTTTTCTTAGTCGACACCTTCTTCTTCATCATCATCTTCACCCATGCCTTGGGTTAATGCTAGTGGCCCTTGCCCCTATTCCTCTTCATCTTCTTCTTCCTCTTCTTCTTCCTCTACCTCAGCTACCCCTTCTCCAAATTTAGCTTTGAGCTTCTTCACTAGTTTGTCCTTTTTCTTTAATGTAGAAGCTATCTTTAGCTCCATATCTACTTTGGATCTCACCACATCATATGTGCCAAAATGTGGTGCACTCTTATCTACTTCTTCTGCTAGTAGAACTATTATGGTTGTAGATGCCTCATCAATGTTTATCTCATACCCAAGAGGTCTAAGCCATATTATTCTTGGTATGGCTACTTGAATGTAAATGTAATCAATGTCAACAAGAAAGAAAATGTCCTTTGTATGCTGCTCTACTAATGAAATAGGTATCCTCAATCTTTGTTTCATGAATTCTTGAAATCTTCAAAATAACTGGTCATAAGTGTCTCAAAACTTGCTCCCATTTATTCAATATATTCATTCACCTGGGCTACAATGGTCCTGTTTGTTTTCCAGCTAACCTCTCCAAAATATGGAAATTCATTCTGTACATAGAAAAATATACAAATCACAATTGCACCAAATTTACAATGGGCTCCTTTTTTTCTCCTTATAACTCCAAGATTTTCATTGATTTTCTACAGTTGCAACTCAGCTAGATCATAGGTATGGTCCTTTTTAACAAGTTTGTAGCCAACATCTATTGCAATGTATGGAACACTATTGAGTTTGCTAGATTGATATAACTTGTGGGATATGACTCTAACAATAAAATCAACAAGAGGATCCTGAATGGTATCTATGGTCATGCCTCTCTTGTTCCATTTGGCTCCTGTATTCTTCTTAATGACTTCTTTGGAATCACTTCTTAGGGTTTTGGGATGATCTAGGGTTGGATACCCTATTACCCTATGAACAATCCTTTTTGATATCTTGACTGGGCCATCTTCTAATCACAAACTGCCATCATGAATCCTACTCAACATAATTATGATCCATTTGATCTTAAAAATAGTGGGGAATTCTAGGGGATGGGTTGATCCCTTCCTCTCAACAATTTGATATTCTTCCTTTAAGACTCCATTTTCACACAACTTATCATATGCTTCCCTTATTTCCATGTCTCCAATGGCTCCTATTTTGTAGTTATAGCATCTCCTAACATCTTACACCATTACTACCTTAGGAGGAATTATGGATAGGGCTCTGGTTGGGTTGTTCTTGTAGGCAACTTAGGGATAGGTCAAAAATTAGGTTTCTTAACTTCATTTGATACTATGTGAACTTTAAATGACTCTTTCTCTTGAGGTTTCCTAGAACTGGAGGCCATTTCTTTGAACTAGGGTTTAATAATGAAGAAATTTTGAAACTGCATAGCTTGACACTAGTATAAATACCTTGAATTCAAAGAAACTATGTTGAATCTTTGTAGAAATTTGCTCAAATGCTCAAAACACTACTTGGAAATTGTTTTGCGCTCTTCTCATATTTTCTCTTTTGTTCATGATGGTGAAAAATGGTTCAAAATATGATCATATACCCTTATTTCATAGCATTTAATGCTTAGTGCATTTACAGCTATCCACTTGAGTCCTTAAGAAATTTTTCTTTACTTAGCTTCCATTGTCTTTCCACCACTCGCATATACTAGAGTTTCCCTTGTCTTAAACTAGAGCTTTCCCTTCACTTGACATCCATTACTAACTTAGTTGCTACTAACCACTCGGCTTCTACTGACTTTGGCAGACATCTCAACATGTATTGGGATTTGACTCAGCATCTAAAGGTAACTTGGCAACACTTGTGAAAAATATAAATTTTAACTTTGCATCTCTATTCATGTTGATCTTTCCTTTTTAGTACTTACTTGTTTTGGAATTGATGTATGATAAAAATTTGTATATCAGTTCCACATACCTTCTTTTACTTAGTTAGGTGAAGTGTGACCACTTAACCTTTTGGGTGAAGTGATCCCTTCATTGGATGTACTACTTCAAGTTTTGTTCATTTCTCCTCTGATGTGTTCAACATCTACCTTCTCTTTTCCTTTGTTGAACTCTAAGTTGGGTTCCTTTGACCTTGTTGGGAAATTTATGCTAATGTGACCAGTCTTCAAACAACTAAAGCATGTAGATTATCTCAACCATCTACTGTAGTTTCTACTGAAATGTGTTTGTATGCAATTTTCAAGGATGTGTCCATATTCTTGATAGTAGTGATAGGTATGCCTAGTTTTTTAGTCCCAATTATAGTGATATACATGATTGTTTCCTCTTGTTGGTTGATTAAGTGTCCACATAGGCTTTGATCTACACTCAAAAGCTTTATGTCCATACTTCTTGCAATTGTAACAATGACCTTCAAATCTTGGTGTCCTGATATTTCTAGTCATGTAGTCATGTGCTTGATGTCCTTGCTTGTTGCACTTGTGACAATGACCCATGTTCTTAGGTTTGTTATGTCAATGGGAATTCTTGCTCCTACACACATTAGAGGTATGCTCTTTTTTATCGCAAAGATGACAAGTGGGTCTAGTGTTCTTACCTTTGTCACTTCTTTCTTTTGTAGTCTTGGATGATTCTCCTTTTTTAGTGCTAGTGTATTCTAGTCCTATAGTATTAATGCTAGCTCTTGGTGATTTTAGTAGCTATTTAAAGTACTCGATGGCTTCATTAGGTTTTTTGAAGCTCTCTACAATCTGATTTTCTCTTTTCAAGTCATTTTGTAGTTGTTCATTTTACATCTTTAGTGTGGAGATCTTAATGTCCTTGACATTCAGCTCATGATGTGCATTCATCATCTAGCTCAGGGTGTCTAGCTGCATATTGGAAATTCTTGCAAGTTCAATTGACTTTTCTTCTAGTCTATTAGAAAGGTTTCTCTTGTCTTCTTCTATCATAGCCTTATCTTCAATGGATCTTTTCTTCTATTCAGTCACTTCACAAAGCATCATGGCTTGAGATTCTTGTTCATGCTTGAGAGTTCTAATCTCTTCTAGTTGAGCTCTATTATTCTCCATTAGGTTTTCTATTGCTGCATCAAACTCTTTGGAATATCCTTGTATTGTATATCATTCTCAACTATGGAAATCTCTCTTCTTCTCTTTAAGGATTTCCTCGGTTCTTCCTTGGCTTCTTCCAGAGAATGTAGAATGAGGTATATCTCAATTTCTTGGTTCTCTATGATCTTCCCAAGTTTGTAGGCTTCAATTTCTAGATCTTTCTCTCCAAGCTATAAGGCTTCTCCTTGTGAGAACTCAACTCTAATGCCAATTGTTGGAATTTACAAGTGGGAAGATTTACTTCTACGAGGAGGGGTGGGGGGGTGTGAATCAAGAGTAACAAACTTTAGCATCTAAAAACTTTTAACTAAGATCAATCACATACATCTAACATCTCTAATAAAAATGAAAGTAAAGATGTGTGAAAATAGATAACACAAGATTTTGGTCACCCAAAAACCCTCCAAAATGAGAAGGTAAAATTGGGGTGGGGATGACACCTAAAAATTATTATTGCAACAACATGTAATTGGTTAAGGTTACAAAGTTTGACCACTTCCAATAGTCTACCCTATGAAAGGCCTACCCTGCTAAAGGCTTTTCACCCTATTAAAGGTGACCTGGTTAGAGGATTTACAAAAATTCACTTGGAATGTTACCCTATTAAATGATTTACAAACCTATTAAGGATCTACAATATGGCTACTAAACCAACCTATCATCATAGGATTTTCATTATTCTAATACAATGGTTAGAAAGTATAGTAGAATGTCTTGACTTGAGAAATTACAATCTTCAATTGCTAATTCCAGATCCTTGTTCTGTTCAATTTGATATGATCCTTCCTAATCTAATAATTCTCTATCCATAGTGCTGATACTTAGTTTTGATCAACTTGATTCTACAGTGCTACTCTTCCTCTAAGTATTTACACCCCTTTAACTTCCTTCAAAAATTTTCTAGCATTTACTCATGCATTTCCATACAACCTCTTACTCTTTCATTCAATTCTCTAACACAAATAAATTATGGGGTATTGATCTCCTTTTAATGGTTTCATCTTAGTTTTGATCAACTTGATTCTACAGTGCTACTCTTCCTCTAAGTATTTACACCCCTTTAACTTCCTTCAAAAATTTGCTAGCATTTACTCATGCATTTCCATACAACCTCTTACTCTTTCGTTCAATTCTCTAACACAAATAAATTATGGGGTATTGATCTCCTTTTAATGGTTTCAAGACTTAGGATTATGTATGAATCCACAATTGATATTCATCCATATGTTGATTCTATGTTACTCGACACTTACTGATTACTGATGCTCAGCACATATAGGATTCTATCTTGCTTGGCTCCTATAGTAACTATCTCACTCGACATCTATACTTTAGTTGACACCTATAGTGACTCGACACCTATAGTGACTCAGCACTTGAAACTTGGTTGACACCTGAAGTTCACTTGACACTTGTTGAATTTTTGGCTCAGCACATATTGTAGCTTGACATCTATATTATACTCGACATCAACCTTAGAATTTTCTTAAGTGTGTTGACACTCAATTATCAAAACCAATTTGGGACCAACACCAACATGTTGTATTTGGGGGTCAAATTTTGGCTCATTCATTGAATTTCACAACAAGTTAGTTTTTAGAAACTAGACTCCATTCTACACACTTTAAAAAAAAAAAACTTTTGATTTTGAATTAATTCTCAATAATTTTTAGGGGAAGCATATAGATATTTCATGTTTTTGGTATGTGCTACATGGTGTTAGCCAACTTCTAACTAGAGAAATTGAAGAATTTTCAAAAAATAAAGGATTTTAGGGGCTCAACACTTCACACTATGTTATGCTTTTATTGAAAAAGAAGTACCACTTTCTGTGGCCCCCTTTTTTGAGGGCCTTATACTCCACCATTTAAAAAAAAAAGTAGTTTAGAAACTAGATTCAAAGAAATACAACTTTTATTTTAGTCATATTTTGAGATGTTTGGTGTAACTATCATCAAATTCTTGTCGATGTTTAGAAATCATTGATTTCAGGAAAAAAGGGGCATCTTATATCCCTCTTTTGGTACCAAAACTTTGTGCACTTACATGTAATTTTATATAAATATTATATATTATATGGTTTATTAGTATATCTCATTTGAAATAATTAATAGTCTTATAAATTTTTGAAAAGATGTAATTAGTAAAGTTGTCCTTCCTCTTATATTTAAGAAGGTTACTTTATATCAAGTTATATTACTATGCACTTAAGGATATTATAGACCACATGGAAATAAGGAGAGTATCATAAGGTTTAGTTAATTTGGGAAACACTATATTTGTAACTATTTTTATAAAAAGGGTTTTCCCATTTATATCTCCTATAATGTGTAAATTATGATTCTATGATTCTTATATTATTTATTTTATATATTGTTTATAATCATGAGTATCCTAAAATCTCAAATTCTAATAGTTCAACACATCCTTATTCAACAAATATTGATATGGATGATAGTATGGATTTGGGTGGGAAGAGGAGTGAGGGAGGTAGTTAGAATGTTGTGCA
The DNA here is from genome assembly GCA_028749045.1 of Cupressus sempervirens. Lineage (NCBI taxonomy): Eukaryota > Viridiplantae > Streptophyta > Pinopsida > Cupressales > Cupressaceae > Cupressus > Cupressus sempervirens. The sequence continues at coordinate 246,204,887 of CM053792.1, forward strand.
TGTAGGAAATGAGGTTGGGGACGATGAAAATGATTCCAGAGACTACTTCTTTAATTGTTCCCATGTTAGACATGGGGAATCAATCATTTTTTTGGCCATATTCTTCTAGTACTAAGATTTTTGGTGTAGTTTGGGGTAGTAAGTGGCTTCTAGGGTCTCATGCAATGTTGGGAACAGTGTTCGCTACAACTTTTTGAGTGTTATTATGCTTGCTATTTATACTCTTGTCTAGAGGGAAATGCTTTCCCCCCTTGGATCTACCTTTGTAGGCCAAGAGTTTTCTATGCTTGTGGTGATAAAGGGTTCTATTTTCATGTTTGAGGGCCCCTGATAGCCTTGGTTTAGGGATTTTGTCTTCATAACTATTGGCTCCTCTGAGTTCTGGGTGGTTCTCATCAATATTGACCCTTTTTCTTTTGGTTGTGATGGGAGCACTCTATGATTCATTTTGATGTCATTGGGAGTGTCCTTTTTCTGGTCTTCTTTCATCTCAATGGCTTCACCTACATTGACTTTGGTTAGGTCAACTTGGCCTTGTTATCAATTTATGGTGGTCTAGCCTTAGTGCCAAAGGTAGGTGGAGATCTTATGCTCTAGGTGGGTTGGTGGCCTAAGTGTAAGGGAGATATTTCTTTGAGGAGGTGGGTGTTTCTAATTTCCTTCTTACATTCAAGATTGATGATCTTGGAATGTGCTCCATCTTCTTGGGGGCTCTTTATCCCTTGGCTTGGAGTTCCTAGGGTGTTTCCAAAGTGGGAAGTTGTGGGTTCTTCAAAGATTGTAGTTTATGGAAGGTCTTTGTTTTGTCTCACATGTGGGTTTTTTTTTGTTTGGAATTGGGTGGATGGTGTTACTTTTCAAGAGCCCTATTTGGCCTCTATTTGTTTTGGTTAAGTGAAAGGTTTTTGTAGGAAGGTTCTCCCTTTGTTAGAGTCTAGATCCTTTATTTAGTTATCTTTTGGTGGACTTTGATCCCTTCTTCAATTCTTCCCTTTGGAGCTTCTATTAAGGTGAAGCTTGTCCTTAGGCCTTTTTGGACCCTTCAATAGGCTCTTAGGTGTAAGGGTTGTTAGTTTTTTCTATCTCTTCAGTGCTTAGTCCTTATTGAGGAGGAGGAATCATCTATCAAGGTGGCAATTTTTTGTGTGGGCAAAGATGATAGTGGAAAGAAAAATGATCTCTTGGTACCTCAATGGGATGGTGGGAAGATTTAGAATTGGATTTATTTGTAGATCCTCATCCTCTCCATCTTCTTTCATATTTGGGATTTCTTACTTTATTGGTGTAAGATGATCATGTTGGAAGGATGGAGGTGGATAAACTTTTTATCCCTTTTAGATTTAGTTGACTCTAGAATATGGAGGGGGGTGGAGAAAATTTTCCTCTTGTTTATGAGAAATATGTGCTCACCTATATGGTGTACTTGGAGGGTGTTTTTTATTTCTCCATGATCTTTTTGATGGTGGGCTTCTCTCCTATAGAGGTGGAGTTCAATCTTGTGATTTTGGGGATGGAGGTGATCTTTTTTGAAGGAGAAGGTAGTTGGGCTAACATTAGTGATAGTGTTGATTTTTTGAAATTTTACTTCCCTAGTGTTGGGTTTGTGATACTTCCTCTCCCTACTTCAATTGAGGTGGATCTTTTTGCTGGTGAGGTGGGAAGAGATTATGTAGTGGTGAGAATATCTTTAGGAATACTGATTGGAATTGGTGGTCTTGTTAATTTTGTACCTTAAGCTATGATCGTGAAAGGAGGACAAGATATGTGTAGCCTAAGGTTGGTTACTAGGCCTTTTGAAGATGAGCTTGTCATCCCTCTTTATTTCTTTTCTTCCTATGATGATGTGTTTGTTGTTAATTTTAAAGGGCTCACCTAGGTCCTTTGTTGTTGTTTTTGGTTAAAGAATGCAACTAGTATGGGGGCTTGTCCCATGATGATCTTTAACAATGTGGACCATGGTTAGTGGTGTTGCAACATTTAGACCTTTATTTTTTTTATAGAGGTTTACCTTAGTTGTTGTTTTTTCTTTTTATCTTGCACTAGGTGCTATTTATATGTTGTTTAACTATGTCTAGTGTTTGTTGTTTCTACCACAATTAGCACCCTCTTATTTCTTTTCTTTATAAAATTAAATATTTATGAAAAAATATTAGGAAGTTATCTGTTAGATTAAAATATTCAAACATGAGACATTCCATTAAAAAATATGCACTTTGTTGTAATGTGATTATGAGTAATATGAAATTTTCAATTGTCAATATATATTTTTCTTCTAACAAATATGTTTTGTACTTTTAAAATATTTTTTCACCTTTATTATATATATTTTTTCTTGTTTTATTTATACAATAATAATTAAATTAATCATTACATTTGTAATAAAATTTATATATTTGTGATTGGTTACTATATTCATAATCAACTCTTATGAAGGTTCAATATAAGATATAGAGAATGCACAAATGACTTAGATATCACACTCAAAGATTGATTCATAAGCTAAAAGTGTTAAATAGTCAAAGTTGACTCGCCATTCCCAAATTTAATAATGGAAAATTAAGTTTAGATTCTAAATAATAAACTTTTATGTTTGATAGATTTATTCTACAAGCGTTCAAAAGTCAATCATCATAATTAATGACCAATAAGGAACAACCATGGTTTAAAAAAATACAAAATTAATATTTATTATTATCATTATTAATTTTATATTATAGAAACTATTTGTATTATATAAGATTTTAGCTAAAAAATTGAAGACATGTTTATTGTAATAAAGGATGCAATTGATTGAAAACATGCATCATACATATTTTTTAATCACAACTATGGATCCATGAATCAACTCTAATATTTATTGTAGCTTATTTGTTAGTTTTAGAAATAAGTCATTTTAAGAACAAAGAAGAGGTAAAATGCCAAAAAAAATATATATTTTATTTTGACACAAGGATTTTAAATTTTTTGGAATAGTCTCTATTGTAGACACCTAAATTTGATTACACTATTTTAGTAATCCTATTTAGTTATCTAAAAAGGCATTATTAATTAAATTTCTATTTAATTAATCCTTTGTCATCCCCTAGTTGATTAATTTAATTAATCATCTATAGTCCTAATTGATAAATCAAATAATCTATTATTTATCAATTAAATCCTATTCTTCTATCTAATTCCAAAAATCCCCATTTATTAAATAAATCTATTTGATAAATGAAATCCTCAAATTCAAAAACCCCTAACCTATCTCTAATCCTCCATTTAGCCTAATCCACCCCATCCACCCATGCTAACCAAGCTTAGCCACTAACTCACCCACCCTCATTAATGCCATCCACTTGCACATCTCTAACATCCCTAATCTAATCCTAAACCCAAGCCTAATCCACCCCCTAATGTTGTCACATTCCTTAAACAAGTTTAAGACTTTCCTAATCCAAACTAAAGTCTTCCCTCAAAAAACCCAACCACTAAGTCATGAGTGCTCTTACAAAACATAAAGACTCTTACAAGCCCACTCATGACTCTTACACCCATCTTCCACACTCTTCCCTCTTCCACACTCATTCCTCTTACATCCCTCTTACATACTCAACCCCACTCATCATGACTTTAACCAACCCTTAACCCTACCCTCTCACACTCATCCTGCTTGTGACAAGTGTCACCTTCCCATTGGTGCTAAACAAGCACAATCCATGTGCTCCCCTTTGAGTGCATCTTAGCCCTCCTTAAGCCTTCATCCATCCTTGCATCTAAGCCCTCCATCCCTCTACCCCTTAGCCTATAAATTGAATCCCATCCCAAGCCATTTCATCGACAATCTTTGAGCTAAAGTTACCATGCTATTTTGAGAACCAGAGGCATCAATCTTACCCTTATAATGCCGAATTGAGAGCTCACAAAGCTACCAATTTGCCATTACCCATCTCCATTGAAGCAGCTTTTGAGCATCTTGAGCATACATCCACAAAAAAAGGACACATCTACAAAATCAAGAAAGCATGGAGTGTTTTCTCTTGTGAGGTTTGCACTTCTTATTTTCTTTCTTAGTCTAAGCATATTTGTGAATTTAGTTTTTGGTTTGTGAATGTTTACTTCATTTGTTAATGTTCTTTGCATACTGATTCTGGTTCTACATCTATAATTTAAGGATTAAAAATATTTTCACCCCTTAGTTTTATTTTTTAACATTAATCATTATTATTTATTAAATTTTAATCAATTGTTAGTGCATTGGTTGGCCCAATGCCTATAGAGTCCCTTGTACTTAGCTACTTTCAAACAAGTTTTACTTATATTTATTTTATACTTATGTTTGAAGGGCTATTAAAGAGAAAAATTGTATTAACATGTGATGAGTAATTTAATAATTTTTTGAAAGAATATGACAAAATCTTGTTATCTTTTAATTAAATTATTATGGTTATCAAGAAATATAATAAGCTTAATATTCAATTTGTATTATTCAAAATCAGTCTAGTTAATTGAGCTAATTTTATTAGTTGAATAATTTTAAGTATATTTAGATAAATGAAAAATTAAGATTGTTGTGTCTTTTTCTTTATATTTATTTGATAATATGAAAAGAGACTACTTCCATTCTATTAATATACTAATCATTTTCTTATATTAATTTGAAATGATTTAAGAAACAAAATCTATTATGATTTCATCATGATGACTATTGACCTTTCATATATCTTAACATTGAAAAATATTAGGTAATAAATAGTAGTATAATGTTATTTAATTCTATTAGGAATCCTCATGATTGTTAGGGCAAGGGTGAAATGTTAAGAATCATTATATTTGTATTATGGAATCATCCTCTACCCAACCTAAATGATATGTTATTAGAAACATATACTAAGTGGTGTTCTGTGTACAATTGAATTTGTAGATTTTTTTCAATTAAATATTATATTAATTGTTTAAAGTAAAATAAATTAGAGATTTTTTAATGTTCACATGAATTATAAAGTGGGCATGACACATGCATCTACATACATAGGAATTATAAAGTGTGCATGACACCATCTACATACTTAAGGGTTTAGGTTTTGGCAACTATGCATTTATATAAATAAAGGTTTAATGTTTGATTTAGAAAAAAATTTAAAAGGATTTTTGAGACATTTATATAGTCACATATTTTATGTTTGGTGTAGAATATAGAAGTGTAGTGAGGGTTTAAGGTTTTTTCACAAATACTATAAGCATATATATAGTCAAAGATTTTATGTTTAATCCATAAATAATCCTATTAGTAAATTATTATATAGGTACTTGAATATTAATTTAAACTATTATTGCAATATTAAAAATAATTAGTAAATTTGTAATATCAATAGTTCACCATTTCTATTTAAGAGCATTATTAGAAAAATAATCATGAAGTAAATTTAGTTGTATTTTTTAGTATAGAAGATCATTCACTTTAAAATTAGTTATTAATGTTTAAAAATATATCATACAAAAAATTATAATTTAACCAGATTTAATTCATAGATTTAACCATACAATGAAAATAAATAATTATATTTTATTAACAAGCTAATATAGCTAATAACTAATTTTTATTTTTAATAAATTAAAAAATTCAAAACTTTTTAATTAATTAGAAGGAACATTAAAATATTTTTTTAGAAAAAAAAACAAAATTATCGACATCGCTCTTGTTGTGGTGGTCTTCTACGCAAATTCCATGAAATATCATCAGGAAAATGTTTTGGGTTACAGAAACTAAGTTGGAAACATTCACAAAAATTGGTTCTATCCTGGACATCACACGATGTTAACATAGGTTAAGATGAACATTTTTATTGTCATGCGAGGTGAATGATCTCTTATAGTAAAAAGATAAATTTTGAGTCTTCGGTGCCTGCAATTTCCACATTTATATTTTGCTCTGATAAATAGGTGGTTTCTCTTCTCTCTAGCCATGCAAAGATCTAAAATTTTAGTGAAAAGAAACTTTAGATCTAAATAACAGAGCTACTCTACACAATGGTCATAGGGTGTCATTTGATAGAATTCCAGGTACAACCCTAACCTAAATCTCCCATTGTAACCAAGGATTCTAATAGAAGCTTTCATCTGAAGTTTTTATTGATGCTCGTCACTCATTTAGTTTTTTAGGCATTTCATTTAATATTTTAGTCTTCATTGAGATTTAAAAAGAAACAAAGGACAAAATAGAAGCCAACATAAGATTTGATGTAGATTTCAATACAAGATTCCAAATTTTACCTAAAGTTCCTTGTCTATGCTTCTAGATTTTACATATGTAACCAAACCAAAGTACATAATATTTCTTAAAATGTGCTTCCCTAAGGTAAATATCATATCCTATTTCCATTTCATATCAGACAACTTTTTTCTTTATAACATAGACTAACTTGGGTTAGGGTTTTATTTAGGATATGCTATTAAGGGATGTTTTGAATAAACTAAAATAAAAGTTTGTTCATACCAAATTCAAATATAAGTAGGAGATATTTTTCAATAATAAGTCAAATTGTGATATTGCTATCAAGATCTAACTGTGTATTTATTGAGTCAAACTCATTGATCGATATTTCATGAGCAATGATTTACACAAATCCATCTCTCATGATAATAAATGGAACACTTAACACTTATTGAATTTAAGAAGTCTTGATGCTTCACCTCTATGACTATTACCTAGATCCAATGAGTGCTAAGTGTTCCATTTATTCTCATGAAAGATGAATTTGTGTGAATCACTACTCATAAAATACTAATTAATGAGTTTGACTCAATAACTATAGAGTTGAATCCTAATAGCAATATTAAAAATTCAAATATGTTAATTTTTTTTCTATGATAATTGGATAAGAAAAGTTTTTGATGTTGTAGAGAATCTTCTTATATTGTTTCATAGTTAAAAATTCCTATTTCTAGTTTGTGGTAAAAGAGTACAAATATGGTCATCAAGTTTAACTTCTTAATATATGAAAGGGAGAAAATTTAACTTCATATATGCTCAAAGAAATCTTTATTACTATAATCTAACATTCATGATAGAATGGGGAGCCATTTAAATGCCAACACAATACATAAATCCCTCAATTTTCTTCTAACATTTTATTTTGATTTGATGAATTTTGCAAATACAAGAACATGAATAATATTTGAGCTTTAAAAATATTTCCTTTGATTAAAATCTGATTTTGAACCTCATTTGATTAATGAAAACTAAGGTTTTCAAAGCATAGTGTGAGATCTTGAGAGATATGTGTAGAAATTTAGCAAAATATCACATACATCTTGATGGGTAGGTACAATTAGATCAAGTATACGGTTGTGTGAATTTAACTAAATATGACATAACATGCAATTAAAAATTACCTAAAGAAAAAGGAAAGTGCAATGAGAAAGATGAATCTTGATCTTACTATTTTTAAGAATCATCAAGGCTACAAATGATAAGAAAAATCAAAAGTGTAGTTTTATTGGAGCTGATTAATCTTGCTACCCTAGAGAAGCACAATTATAGTACAAAATGCTAGGCTATTAAACCCATGGGACTCATGTTTGTGTTGAGATTTTGGACTATGAGAGTTGGTACATGTAAATAACTCTTACAAATATAGAGCAATGATGAAAATTCTCATATAAGAGAGAAAAAAAACTGTTCATGCATCTATAGATCTGAAATGGGAAGACAAGCTCAATAATGCATTTTGGAAGGATATAATTATAGCTGTTAGTTTTGAAATTGGAGCATTAAATTATCTTTAAATACATATGGAATTAAAATTTGACATTAATTTGATCTATCATATGATATGATGGATTTTTCCAAGTTACTGCATGATTACAATTTAGGTAAAGAGAGAATTAGGTACAACATAGTTTCAAAAGAATTTTTTTTGGATTTAGAATGCATTTTCCAAGTATTATGATTAAATTAATCCTACTATGCCCTTGTTTTGTCTTTAATGGTTTTAAAGTTTATCTTTTAGCTTTAGCCATCATTCAATAGACAAAAAGTAGTAGGACTATATTTTATTATTGTATATGCTCTTTCCCAAATAAGCAATGTATTATGCACCCAAAAAAATCATGAATGATGTAGGAGCATCCAGAGGTATAAGGGAAATCTTGTTTCACCCAAAAAAAATGTACCTAGACATAGTTTTTGTTTCATCCTGTGTCTCCCAAGATCACAAGGTGTGATTGCATGGTGGACAAACTAAAGAAGCAGTTCATTCCTATTGACTACGAGCTTGATTTGTTTAAGAAGATGCATAGGTTAAAGCAATTAGGAAAATTAGTCCAGGAATGTACTGAGAATTTTTACCAACTTCTGATTAGAGCAAGGCATGTCGAAGCAAATAAGGAGAAGGTTGCTCGTTATATCAATGGGTTATGACCTAGCATCTAGGACAAATTAAGTCTAGTCAGAATGACTAGTGTTGAAGAGGCATACTAGTTTTCCCTACGAGTTGAAGAGAAGTTAAATAAAAAGTTTGAAGGGAGACAAGGAGGGCACAGTCAAGGAGGAAGGGGTAGTGGTAGGTCATCTAGAGGCCGAAATGAGACCTAAAGGAAAAATGAAGATGTGGGTACTAGCAGGAACCAGAGGAATGAGGATTTCAACCACTCCCATGATCAAAACTTTGGAGATCAGAGAGGAAGAGGTAGAGGATGTGGACAAGGTTCAGGAAGAGGAGGTTTCTATGGTACCTATTTCCATTACAATGAACAAGGTCATCATGCCTTTGAATACCCTCAATAACAAGGAAGGACAGATAGGAGAGCCGAAGGCCAAGCTAGGGTTGCTCATGTGGATGAGGACGCACAGTCATCACATTCATAGGATGTAGAAAGAGGAGAGACTTTAGTAAATGAAAGGGTCCCACTAAGTGGTGAGATTGAATGGGGACAAAGGAGGAGTCTATTTTGTACCAGGTGCAAATGTGAGAATAAATGTTGCGATGTGATCATTGATGGTGGTAGCACTGACAACTTGGTGTCAAAAAAGATGGTCTCTAAGCTTAAGCTCAAGAGGGAGAAACACCCCCAACCCTATTGAATCACTTGCATGAAGGATTATCATAAGGTCCTAGTAAGTGAACAATGTTTAGTGAAGTTCAAAATTGGGAATTACCATGATGAAGTTCTCTGTGATATTATTCCAATGGATGTCTCCCATCTATTGTTGGGAAGACCATCGCAGTTTGATAGGCATGTAGTACATTATGGTCATACAAACACATACTCTTTGAAAAAGGATGGAGTTTGCCACAAACTGAAGCCCATGGTAAAGGAAGGTGAAAAGGTATGCAGTAGTGCTAGGATCTGCCTAGTTGATGGAAGAAGGTTTTTAGATGGCATAAAACATCAGCGTATGTGCTATGCTTTGATTCCTAGAAAAGATAAGGAAGGTAGTAGTGAAATAACACTTGAAGTTTTAGATTTATTAAGTGAGTTTGGAGATATCATTTCTAATAATGTTCCAAAAGGATTTCTACTAGTAAGGAAAATTAGTCATTAGATAGATTTAATCCCTAGAGCTAGTTTTCCTAACAAGGCCGCTCATAGGATGACTCCTACTGAAATTGAGGAGCTAAAAAAATAGGTTTAGGAGCTACTGAAGAAGGGTTTGATTCAAGAGAGCCTGAGTCCATGTTCAGTACTTGTAGTACTGGCACCAAAGAAGGATGGAGAGTCGAGAATGTGTATGGAATCTTGAGATAAAAATAGGATAACCATCAAGTATCGAATTCCTTTGCCAAGAATGGATGATCTTATGGACTACTTGAGTGGAGCTCAATACTTCACAAAGATAGATCTCAAGAGTGGCTATCACCAGATATGGATTTGAGAAGGAGATGAGTAGGAAACTACCTTCAAGACCAAGGAGGGTCTTTATGAGTGGCTAGTCATGCCCTTTGGATTGATGAATGCCCCAAGAACCTTCATTCAGCTTATGAATGAGGTACTTAAGAAGTTCTTGGGAAAATTTGTTATTGTCTATTTGGATGATATTTTAATTTTCAGCAAGACTTTGGAAGAACATTTATTACATATTTGTAGTGTCCTTGAAAGGTTAAGAGAAGAGAAACAATTAATTAAACTGAAGAAGTGTAGCTTTGCTAAAAAAGAGTTAGTCTACCTGGGGTTTTTTGTATCACCTGAAGGTCTCAAAATGGATCCAGAGAAGGTAAAAGACATCTTGGAATGGCCTACTCCAAGGTTTGCTACTAAGGTGAGATCATTTCACGGTCTAGTTAGTTTCTACAATAAGTTCATTAAGAATTTTAGTGGCATATGTGCACCCCTAACTGACACAATAAGAAGGGATAGAAAAGAGTTCAAATGGACTGTGGCAACTATGAGAAGTTTTGAATTGCTAAAGAAGAGGGTGACAGAACAACTTGTGTTGGCACTTCCTGATTTTAACAAGGTGTTCCAAGTGGATTGTGATGCTAGTGGTAGTGCTATTGGGGCTATATTAAGCCAAGAAGGTAAGCCTATTGTATATTTTAGTGAAAAATTAAATGATGCAAAAAAAAGTATTCTGTTTATGATCAAGAGTTCTATGCAATAGTTCAGGCCTTAAATAAGTGGAGGCATTATTTATTACCAAAGGAATTTGTTTTATATACTAATCACTAAGAATTATAGTATCTAAATAGCCAAGGTAAATTGAACCAGAGGCATATGAAGTGGGTAGAGTTCTTGCAGAGCTATACATTTGTGTTGAAGCATAGAAGTGGAAAATCTAACAAGGTTGCAGATGCATTAAGTAGGAGGTAGTTGTTACTTACAGTAATGTAGGTTAAAGTAGTTGGGTTTGATGAACTCAAGAACCTGTACCCTAAGGATCCTAATTTTTCTAAAGCATGGAAAGCTTTTAAAGAACCTATTGTTGTAGACAAAACTAAGTGGTTAGACTATTTGATTTAGGATGGTATGTTGTTTAAGGGCAGTCAATTGTGCATTCCAAGGAATTTCATGAGGGAAAATTTGATTAAGGAGAAACACAGTGGAGGGATGATAGGAAATTTTGGTCGAGAGAAGACCATTTCCATTCTTAGAGAACATTATTTTTGGCCTCAAATTTCATAGGATGTGAAGAAGTTTGTACAAAGTTTTCAGGTTTATCAAGCAGCCAAGGGATTTAGTCACAATACTGGACTTTATTAGCCATTACCTGTTCCATCAAAGCCATGGGAGGACATAAGTATGGATTTTTTTCTTGGATTCTCAAGGACACAAAGGGGTAATGACTAAGTATTTTTGGTTGTTGATAGGTTCTCCAAAATGGCACATTTCATTCCATGCCATAAAACTCATGATGTTGTCCATATTGTAGACTTGTTTTTCAGAGAGGTGGTAAGACTACATGGCCTCCCAAAGAGTATAGTTTTTGATAGAGACACTAAATTTGTGGGGTATTTCTGGAGAACATTATGGAAGAAGTTGAGAATGGACTTGAAATTTAGTTCCACACATCATCTACAGACTGATGGCCAGATAGAAGTGGTAAACAAAAGTCTGGGCAATTTTTTGAAATGTTTAGTTGGGGATAAGCCCAAGGGATGGGATTTGATTCTACCACAAGCAAAATTTTCTTACAATAACTCTATAAATAGGAGTATTGGTAAATCACCATTCCAAATTATATATGGAAGTAGCCCAAGGACTACACCATAATTGAGGAAGATGGAGCAAGGGGAGAGGAAAACTACTAAAGTTGAAGAGTTTGCTGAGCATATCAAGTACCAACATTAGGAGGTCCAGGCACACATTATCAAGATGAATCAATAGTATAAATCTAGGGGTGATCAAAGGAGAAGACATAAGGAGTTTCAAGTAGGGGATCTAGTCATGGTACACTTAAGAAAGGAAAGATTTCCAGTAGGTACTTACAACAAGCTGAAGATGAAGAAAATTGGCCCCTGCAAAATTTTGAGGAAACATGACTTAGGAAATGCATATGAGGTGGAGTTGCCAGATGGAATTCAAATTTCTCCTATCTTCAACATTGTAGACTTAATAGATTATCATGATGATGGTGTAGATGAGGAGCTAATGTTAGAGCCATGTAGTACATTATGGTCATGCAAACACATACTCTCTAACAAAGGATGGAGTTCACCACAAACTGAAGCCCATGGTAAAGGAAGGTGAAAAGGTATGCAATAGTGCTAGGATCTATCTAGTTGATTGAAGAAATTTTTTAGATTGCATGAAACAACAGTGTATGTGTTATGCTTTGATTCCTAAAAAAGATAAGGAAGGTAGTTGTGAAATACCAGTTGAAGTTTTAGATGTATTAAGTGAGTTTGGAGATATCATTTCTAATAATGTTCCAAAAGGATTGCTACTAGTAAGGCAAATTATTCATTAGATAGATTTAATACCTAGAGCTAGTTTTCCTAACAAGGCCGCTCATAGGATGACTCCTACTAAAATTGAGGAGCTAAATAGACATGTTTAGGAGCTATTGGAGAAGGGTTTGATTCAAGAGAGCCTAAGTCCATGTGCAATACCTATAGTACTGGCACCAAAGAAGGATGGAGAGTGGATAATGTGTATAGACACTCGAGCTATAAATAGGATAACCATCAAGTATCAGTTTCATTTGCCAAGAATGGATGATCTTATGGACTACTTGAGTGGAGCTTAGTACTTCATAAAGATAGATCTCAAGAGTGGCTATCACAAGATATAGATTCGAGAAGGGGATGAGTAGAAAACTACCTTCAAGACCAAGGAGGGTCTTTATGAGTGGCTAGTCATGCCATTTGGATTGATGAATGCCCCAAGAACCTTCATGCGGCTTATGAATGAGGTACTTAAGAAGTTCTTGGGAAAAAAATTATTGTCTATTTGGATGATATTTTAATTTTCAGCAAGAATTTGGAAGAACATTTATTGCATATTCGTAGTGTCTTTGAAAGGTTGAGGGAAGAGAAACTATTAATTAATCTGAAGAAGCGTATCTTTGCTAAAAAAGAATTTGTCTACATGGGGTTTGTTGTATCACTTGAAGGTCTCAAAATGGATCCAAAGAAGGTAAAAGCCATCTTGGAATGGCCTACTCCAAGGTCTGCTACTAAGGTGAGATCATTTCATGGTTTGGTTAGTTTCTACAAGAAGTTCATTAAGAATTTTAGTGGCATATGTGCACCCCTAACTGACATAATAAGAGGGGATAGAAAAGAGTTCAAATGGATTGCGGCAGCTACGAGAAGTTTTGAATTACTAAAGAAGAGGGTGATAGAACAACCTGTGTTGGCACTTCCTAATTTTAGCAAGGTGTTCTAGGTGGATTGTGATGCTAGTGGCAACACTATTGGGGCTGTATTAAGCCAAGAATGTAAGCCTATTGCATATTTTAGTAAAAAATTAAATGATACAAAAAAGAAGTATACTGTTTATGATCAAGAGTTTAATGCAATAGTTCAGGCTTTAAAGAAATGGAGGCATTATTTATTACCAAAGGAATTTGTTTTATATACTGATCACTAGGCATTATAGTATCTAAATAGCCAAGATAAATTGAACTAGAGGCATATGAAGTGGGTAGAGTTCTCGTAGAGCTATACATTTATGTTGAAGCATAGAAGTGGAAAATCTAAAAGGGTTGCAGATGCGTTAAGTAGGAGGTAGTTGTTGCTTATAGTAATGTAGGTTGAAGTAGTTGGGTTTGATGAACTCAAGTACCTGTACCCTGAGGATCTTGATTTTGCTAAAGCATGGAAAGCTTGTAAAGAACCTATTGCTATAGATAGAACTAAGTGGTTAGACTATCTGATTCAAGATGGTATGTTGTTGAAGGATATTCAATTATGCATTCCAAGGAGTTCCATGAGGAAAATCTGATTAAGGAGAAACATAGTGGAGGGATGGCAGGACATTTTGGTTGAGATAAGACCATTTCCATTCTTAGAGAACATTATTTTTTGCCTCATATTTCACAAGATGTGAAGAAGTTTGTACAGAGTTGTTAGGTTTGTCAAGCAGCCAAGGGATTTAGTCACAATATTAGACTTTATTAGCCATTGCTATTCCATCAAAGACATGGGAGGACATAAGTATGGATTTTGTTCTTAGATTACCAAGGAAACAAAGGGGTAATGACTCAATATTTGTGGTGGTTGATAGGTTCTCCAAAATGTCACATTTCATTCCATGCCATAAAACTCATGATGCTATCCATATTGCAGACTTGTTTTTCAGAGAGGTGGTAAGACTACATGGCCTCCCAAAGAGTATAGTTTCTGATAGAGACACTAAATTTGTGGGGTCTTTCTAGAGAACATTGTGGAAGAAGTTGAGAGTGGACTTGAAATTTAGTTCCACACATCATCCGCAAACAGACAACCATACAAAAGTCTGGGCAATTTATTGAAATTTTTAGTTGGGGATAAGCCCAAGGGATGGGATTTGATTCTACCACAAGTGAAATTTTCTTACAATAACTCTATAAATAGGAGTATTGGTAAATCATCATTCCAAATTGTATATTAAATGTTTATTCAATGATCTTTTGATATATTTGTATTAATATTGGATATAAACATTAAACTTTTCTTTCCAATAATCTTATTTAGGAAGGTCTAGTACCAGTGCCTAATGCCAAATACATTGGAATGCCAACCTTAGTCTCTAAAAGTATAGGATTCCTCAAAAAAATAGGATTCTCTATTTCCTTCCTATGTAGAACTTTTGGTTTTTAATAGATAATCAAGGAGTATGAATTTGGGGAGGGTTCTACGCTAATGCCTTTCAAATATTGATCCCACTTTAAGATTCTATTGTAGGAGTAAATAAAGAAATAAATAATCCTATACTAGTTTTCTAAGAAAATATAAATGGACCACTTCTACCTCTATTTGAAACATGGGAATCTGTAAGTGTAGAGCTCCATCCATATGTTCAGAAAGCTAATACATTTAAAGACAGGCCTTGACTTGATCCTATAGCAATAGTCAAATAGTCAAGTTTGGCAAAGATGCCCTAACAATATTAATATTAGGTATCCTAATAGGCCCTTGGCCATGGAAAATTGAATTTGAGCTTGAAATTTTTATAAAAGTCTTGTTGTAAAACATTTATATTGGCTAGAGTTAAGCTCAATGCTGCTACATACCATAGAAATACTTTTAATCTTTGAGATGACTATAAGTAATTTGTTTCACAACAAAAATGTTGTCTAATATTTACAACCTACTTAAAAATACCTTAATATTGTCTCATGCTCTTGTGAATTCTACCACTTATCTATGTTCTATTTTCAAATGACATCTAAATTTAAATGGCATATAAACTCCTTGCACACAATTCCTATTCATTGTCCGAGTTGAGAGTAAAAGTATTGGAAAATAAATCATAATAAGATATAATGTTTCTAAATTTTTAGAATAATGTGCATGTTATTAGACATAATATATGTTTCAAAGGTGTTTTAGGTATTGGTGCTATTAGTGATAATTTGGTTGGCTTAATTGGACTTTACCAGGACTTGGTTGAGTCAAAGTCTAGAGGCAGTCAACCTCTAGAAAGTTGCCTCACCTCAGGAGTCATAGAGTCATGTAACACTAGTAGAAACATTGAACAAATAATATTCTATTATGCATCATTAGTTACTTTATATA
Organism: Cupressus sempervirens; assembly: GCA_028749045.1. Taxonomy (NCBI): domain Eukaryota; kingdom Viridiplantae; phylum Streptophyta; class Pinopsida; order Cupressales; family Cupressaceae; genus Cupressus; species Cupressus sempervirens. The sequence goes on from CM053792.1 coordinate 246,220,528, forward strand.
ACCAAAACATCTGAAGTATACTAAAGTTTTTCTCCGTTCTTTTAGAATTTAAAAAGAAAAACTTTTTATTAATAAAAATGAAAAAAGGGAATGTGTCCCTAGTTTCTGTAGAGGGCATGAGACAACACAAGATGATCTCTTAACATCCCTGTATCAACCCTATATGGCAGTAGTCACAGGGACACAAGGATAGGAAGTAGGAACTTCCCCCATGGAAAATAGATTTATACATTTCCAAAGTTTTATTCTAAGACATTTATAAAATATTGACTAAATATTAAGAAATGTTTCAAGCAATTGTCATCCCTACACAAGACCTTTGGAGCTATAATTCTAGAATATACCATATTTTTCCAAGTATTTCTAAATATTCTTAATAGTATTTCTAATTATTTCTACAAAGTTCTATAGTTTCAAATATTGTTCCTATTATTTCATTAAGAAGTCTACCACAAAGTCTTGTATTTTCCTACAGTTGCCTTCCCTATTTAAGACACTTCTATTTCCTAGGTTCCTCCACACATCCATTTCCAAAATTTTCATGTAACATGGGCTTATAGTGATGTCTATGTAGAATTTATCATGAATTTAACCTTAGAGAAAGTTTGGAGATAATCTAAGTAGTATAGTGTTAGAAAAGAAGCACAAGGCTCAAACAAAAAAGGAAGCATAGAAAAACTTAGGAAACCTAGAGGACAAACTAATATCATTATCATGAATGCTTTGGAAGTGTAGAAAGGCAATATCAAATTTAATAAAAAAAATCTAGAAGACAATGCAATTTTAGCTTCAAAATGACATACTAGCTAGGTGCTCTTTCTTTGCCTTGGAACCTTTCACACCTTGCCATCCTCAAAAAGCATTTTTCCATTGAGAGGGCCTAGTTGGTATTGGATCTAATGTACTATTATTTAGGAACTCGAGAGGGCTCATAACTTGTCATAACCCATAATTAGAAAATACACCCAAATTATGTTCAATAACTTTCAGTCTCTAGGGCTACAAAATTATAGTTAAATGAAGATTTTGTAACTATTTTAGAATTTTATTTCCTAGTGGAAATCACATAGCCATGAATTAATTATTGAATATTTTAGGAATATTTATTTTAACAAATAACTAACTATTCACAAAGATAGTCCATACAATAGTCCAAGAAACATAAGTGATACATAGATGTAGCAGGTTAACCCATAGATACAAAATGAAAATAAACTAACATTGCACATGAGTTTTAGACATTTGAGTTGTTATTTTCAAAAGAATGAACAAATTTGTAAGAAATTTGGACCTTGGTGCTATTGGTGATAATTTGGTTGGCTCAATTGGCAACTCTGAAGGAGCATACAATCACATTTACAATTTCCATATGCTTGATGCAACATACCACAAGCTTCCTCAATCCAAAGATTTAGACTACTTGAGTAGTTATGTACCTGTATGTAAGATTTCCTCTATACTAAAAAAAGAAGCTTAAATGTATTATTCATATGCATGATATTGAAGGTTGACACTATTATAGTTTAAGTCTTTTATTTAATTATGTTGTTTCATCATTTACAAAATATGTAGAGACAAGCTACTATAACACCTCTAAGATTTCCTCAAGTTTAATTGCCTATATTTGAAAATCCCACCCTTTGGGAGCACTTGGACACATATACTCTCTTTTTTACTTTTTACTACTAGCAAGTAGGGTACAATTCTACAAGATTAATATTCAATTCTTCTAAATAAAGACAAGCTCTTTATATTGAATGTTATTTATCTACTAAAGACACATCCTAGCTTGAAAACATAACATAATACATATCAGGAGTACTGTAAGAGAATTGAAGAAATAATCATGGAGGTACCATAGGAAATATAATACATGGTTCCAGAGACTTGAGGAATCAAAAGTCATAATAGATGAATATGAACATGGCACATATGTGTACTTTGATTTCAACATACTACATGATAACAACAACATGGCTGGCATGATATTTTTCAAGTTTTGTGCTTTGTCATAATTTCTCAATGAATTATTTTGGATAAATATGTAGGTTCTTGCTTCTACCATGAATTGAGTATATCATGAGAAGAGTATATCTTTTTATAGTGGCCATGGTTATGGTAGATGTAATGTTGGGAAGACAATTTTGTTAATTTTTTGCATTATTCTTTAAAGGGTACTAGCTCAAAGGAAGAGCACTTGCTTTATAAGTAGGATGATGGTGGTTCTATTCCATCATGCTCTAATATGACTAAATTAATGATTAAATAAACTACCAAATAAACTAACAAATATATTACCAAATATACTACCAAATATAATACCAAATATACTACCAAATAAACTACCATATATACTACCTAAAAAATTACCAAATATATTGCCAAATCAACTATCAAATATATTACCATATATACTACCCAAAATACTATCAATTATAGTACCAAATAAATTACCAAAATTACCAAATAAACTAACACATAAACTACCAAGTAACAACAATAAATGACTAAATCAATGACCTAATCAATGATTAAAATAGTTTAGTCATAAATTTGGTTGGGAGATAAAATGTATGACAATAAACTACTATTGGCCACGTGATCAAAATTAGTCACATATCTACAATTTTTGGTAGTTTATTTAGTTATATATTGTTGCTTTTGCACTAGTGAAGTGATTTAGTTTATATACCAAATTACACAATGTTCACCAAATTGCCATTGCTAACTAAGTTTAGATTACTTTGAAGTGATTCTAGTATGAACCAAGCTTCTACATCTACTAAGAGCATGCAATGTTGAGTGTTGACAATGGTTGTTGAGTATCAGAAACTCATCAAGTTTGTCTTGAAAACTTGAATGCAAGCAATTGAGCTAACTTTGTGTAAGGAAACTCATAAGAAAGAATACAATCATTTCCACATAACCCACAATAGATCTAAAATAAATATGTAATTAAAATCCACATGTAAGAAAATAAACAACATACCCACAAAAATGTGACACAAGATATATCCTAGGAAACCCTCATTGAGGAAAAAAACCTAGCCTCCAAAAGCATCCATAATCATGTATTATTCATCAAAAATACCATTGCAATTCAACCATGGAAGCCTTCAAAGCCATAGCTACAACCAAGAAATCTATGTGAACAAGCATGAATCCACACATCCCATGCCATGCTTCCAACCTTCACAAATGCTCCCTTGGCTAACTTGTCAAGCCTTGTCCCACTTGACTCTTTCCCTTTTGCCATTTTGTCTTTCTCTTACCAACAACAACTACCCTTGTGGCTACTTATATAGTAGCAAGTCTTACAAAACCACCAAGTGGTATTACATAAACCATGTGCTACCTAACCCATTGACCCCACATTTAATATTGGAAATCTAATTTTTTTCTCCAATATTAAATAATTACATCAAAATTTATCACAATGTTACAATATAACTCATAAAGTATATCCCATGGGAATCTTTAACTCATCTAGGTGCAAAATTACATAATAAAATAAAATAATACAATATAACAATATTATACAATGTGTGCAACACCCATTATCTCAATACTTTGTGAGCTTATTGGAAATCTATGTTGTAGTCAACTTTGATGAATTGTGATTTGGACTGGTATATATGTAATCTTGTAAGGAAACTTGCAACAAAGAATATAGCCATTTCTACATAACGCATAATAGATCTGAAATAAATATGTAATTGAAATCCACATGCAAAAGAATAGACAACATACCCACAAAAATTGTGACACAAGATATACCTTGGAAAACCTTCATTGAGGAAAAAAACCCAGCCTCAAAAAGCATCTATCACCATGTATTATTCAACAAAAACACCATTACAATACATCCATGAAAGTCTTCAAAGCCATAGCCACAACCAAGCAATCCATGTGAACAAGCATGAATCCACATATCCCATGTCATGCTTCCAACCTGCACAAATGCTCCCTTGGCTAACCTATCAAGTCTTGTCCTGCTTGACTCTTTCCTTTTTTGCCTCTTTTTGTTCCTCTCATCAACAAATACACTTGTGGATGCTTATATAGTAGCAAGTCTCACAAAACCACTAAGTGGTATTACATAAACCATGTCCTACCTAACCCATTGACCCCACATTTAATATTGGAAATTTAATTCTTTTCTCCAATATTAAATAATTATATCAAATATTATCACAATATTACAATATAACTCATCAAGTATATCCCATGGGAATCTTTACAGGTTGCATGTCCATCTAGGTACAACATTACATAATAAAATAAAATAATACAATATAACAATATTATGCAATGTGTGCAACACAAATTATCTCAACACTTTGTGAGCTTATTGAAAATCTATGTTGTAGTCGACTTTGATGAATTATGATTTGGATTGGTATATATGTAATATATTATATCATATCTAAATATAAATATAATAAGAACGATGTGAATATAGAGAGCAAAAGTGTAAAGTGAAAAGGTTACAAGTAGTATAATGAAGAGCAAAGGTTTATCTATCACAGCAAGGTGATCAGTACATTTCAAAAGAATCTCAACCAACAAATTAGAGTTGTAGATAAGAGATCAGCCACTGGTTCATCCTAAAAGTTGTATTAGTTAAATCATTTAATAAGATAGACTTAATAGTCTTTTGCAAATCTCTTTACCAAGTGCATACTTCATTGTATGTTTTGTAAATCCTTTCACAAGGTGGACCTAGTAGTCCTTATTTCTCTTAATAGGGTAGATCATCAGAAGAGATCAACTATAAGCCTTAACTATCCAACTTTGTACTATAGTACTAAATCTTGTGGAATCATCCCCACCTCAGTTTTACTTTCTATTTGGAAGGTTTCTGGATCACCATATCTTGTGTCAATATGTTATGAATGTTTTATTTCTTTTTGTCTTTAATGCATGCAATTGGATCATAATATATATGAAGGATTAATTGGTGAAATAAGATTAAGTTTTATTGGTTCATGATTCATCCCTCCCATCTTAGTAACCTAGCCTATCCTATATTTCCAACAATTGGTATCAGAGTAGTTGTGGTTCTTAGAGAAAAAGTTTAACAACTTGAGAAAAGATTAGAGGCAATGGAGGTATATAGGCTAGATAAGGCTATTGACAATGAAAAGATGCATTTGGAGTTGGCTATTGGGAAACTAAGGAAAGAAAAGGAGAAACTCTCTTAATAATTGAAAATAGGAAAAGATCTTTTAGTACAAATAAATGACAATCTCTACACTGAAGAAAGAATTGAAGACATCTATCTAGAAAGAAACTCAAATGAAGTTGATAAAGCAATCAAAGATCTATTAGAAAAGAATTCCAATCTTCAAGAAGAAGTTAGAAAGCTAAAAAGAGAACAATAAATTCAGTCAATAAGATTACGTGAATTCATGGAAGAAAAATCCAAAGCCAAAGAAGAGATAGAAGAAAAGAATGATGAAATTCAACATCTACCCCTTCAGAAAAATGACTTCATTGATCAAATCACTAATGTAAATGAAGAAATCATGAATCTAAGATTAGAAAATGAAAGATTGCAAAATGATCTAAACACTAAAAATAAAATCAATGAGAGGATGATGAAATCTAAAGCAAACATGAATCATTTGAATGAGCAAAGTCAATACAAATAGAAAGGAAAAGTATGAATATGATACATAGAAGAAGGTGAATCATCCAAGCAAGGAGCTCAAAAGAATCAAAGGCCTACTTGTAGTCACTATGGTAAGTTAGGTAATAAATCAAACAAATGTTGGAGTAATAATAAAGAAAAATTCAATGGAAAATGTTACAATTGCAATAAGTATGGTTATAAAGCAAGTGAATGCAAAGAGAAACCTAAATTTGAAGGTAAATGTCACAAGTGCAAGAAGCATGGAAACACATATTTTGAATGCAAAACCAAGATATTAAACCTAGTAGAATAGATTTTGAAAGCTATATTTGGATGGGACTACAACACATGGTGTAGATGCCACTGGTGTGGAGAATGTGGGCACATTGGATCAAATTGTATAAAACATCACATGAGGAAAAAAGACACCATTGGAAGATGTTTTATTTATAGAGAACTTGGACATCTTGCCAAGAAATATATGAACACTACAAGGATTGAAGATGAAAAGAAAGCCAGAGTTGATAATACTAGAAAGCAAATGAGGTAGCAATGGATTCCAAAATCTTTTGAGAATGCAAGTCTGAGTCATGAAGAAAATGTTATTCAAGAATTAGGTGACTCAAGCATTTCAACTTGATCTCCCATAGGGATAACTAGAATTTAGACTTTGAAGTAAACATCTCACATCAGTTCTAGCTAGTAGAAAGAAAAGATCCATATCAAAATTCAAGATGCAAAGGGATCATTGAGTAATTGTAGAAATTCAAGACCTAACCAAGCTAGGTTAGGTTGCAAGATCCTGTTGAGCAAGGTTGGGATACATTGAAGCACTATGTGGATATCGAGCTATGAGTGAATCCACCAAGCATTAAGCTTGAACCAAGTGGAAGACACTTTATCACCAAATGAGTGATCATCCCAATCATTTATGGTGATTAAAAAGTGAAAATTTGTTAAAAGGAAGGAAATTGAATTCATTTTTCACCATGAATTTTTGAAGAGAAATTTGAAAAGGGAAAATTTTGTGCTTCCAAGTGATTTGTGTGTTCATTTTGAAGATTTTCATGTTTTCATAAACCCTATTGAGAATGGCATGTTCTAATAGAAAAACTAGGAAAGGATCAAAGATGTTGGTTTGTGGAATTGAATGGAAGACACTAGACTACAAGTTGAGTCTACCAATTTTAGAAGCGCTTGACCCAACTAGAGCTCAATCATATATTCCATCCAAGGTATTACTTGTTAATGATATTCACTCACATTTTTTTTGTTCGATACAAAAACTTAGAACCCTAGAGATGGATGAATCTTTGAACAAGTTATGTGTCAATGGTGTGTTGAAACCCAAGCATCAACATTTGGAGACCAAGGGTTTAACACACATTTTGCATATATCCTGAGATTTTCAAATAAAATGGATCAAGTTTATTCTCAACCACATACATAATGGGTAGTTATGGCTAGAGCAGCTTATTCAAATATCAATGAAAATGATTCATAGGATAACAAGGCTCCTGATGTTGAGCAAAGATAAAGCTACCAAAACCCTAAGTTAGGTAGAACTAGAAAACAAGACTCTTTCCAAATGGGATGGAAGAGGATTGAAGATAAGAAATATGGCTAATCTAGAGCTGAAATTTGGAATTCATGTGATATCTCATAAGATCTATAGATCCAATCATCTCAACAACATCTCATGTGAGGAAATTGATCTAGCTCTCAAGGTAGTGAAGAAAGACCTATCCTTTGACTTGCCAAGTTAATGCTAAATCAATTAAACAAGAACATGGAGAGCATCGATACTTCAAAGGAAAATCCATGTAAGTTTGGTTCACTCTCAACTTGTTTACTCTTCTATGTGGAAAATTTTTCCTTTTGAAAGGCTTAGTTGTATGGAGAAAAGATGTACCAATGTTATATCAAATTAATGAATACATAGTAGAGATGAGTGAGAACTTTGTCTACTGTGGACAATTACTTTGATTCATTTAAGGAAAATTTGAATAATAGATATAGAATTCCAAAGAAACTTGTAGAAGATTACAAGGATGATGTATGTTTCATGGTGGAATGTGACAAAGTGTACATTCAAGCAATCAAACCTAGAGTGGTGTGGATTAAGCATCTAAGCTATGAGGTTAACATTGATCTAAAGATATCATTGAGGTACTATTGAATGAACCCATGGATCCTAAGGCCATATATTTTGGTACTTACAATGAAGCCAAAGAAAGAATAGAACTTGAAATCAAGCTTCCTCAAGTAGTTAGCAATGGAAAGAAGAGGATAGTAAAGCTGAGGCAAGCAAGTTCTAATCTCCTATTGACTGAAGGAAAAGGAGATCATGTAGAAGAATATGAAATAGAGGATGAAGCAAAAGAAAAAAAATTTGAAGAAGAAGAGCCAATTAGGAAGAAATTTAAGGTTATCATAACTAGACCTACTAAGACATCTACTGCATTATTCACTAGAAGAGCATCAAGATCTAGAAAGAAATTGAAATTAGGTGAGGAAGATGCCAAGGAAGTTATTTTCAAAAGACCTCCACCTACATTTCAAGAAAAATTAAAGGAAACTGAAGGAGGATGTGGAAAGGAAAACTTCAAATCTCTTAGAGATGAAACTAGGAGTGTAGATGAGAAGAAGCAAATTGAGGATATGTTGATGTCAAAATTGGGTAAATGGAAATATTCTCCTGATCAACTTATAAAAAAAATTCCAAATGAGCTTATGTAAGTAATCAAGCCAAGACATAGAATCAAGTGAAGATAATGGATTCTATGTGATCATGTAAGTTGTCTTCCTTATTCAACATGTCTTGTGTTGATGAAAGACATAGAATCCATTGTGAAAACAACTACTACCACATGGAAGAATATTTATAAACTTCATCAACTAGGTGATTTTTTTTTTCATGTTAATGATAAGGAAGATGAGGAAGACATCAAGGCAGATGATGAAAAAGATGATGTGGAAATTCAAGATGATGTAAATTTGGATGATGAGGATCAAGAATAGGAAGTTATAGAGGAGAATCTCCCCAAGATTTAGAGTATTGAGGAAACTAACCTAGAGAAGATTAAAGTAGTATTAATGGCCTCATTTCCTCATTCTCCAAGAAAATCTTTAATGCCATCAAGCTCAGAGAAAGCTTCTACCAAGTTGGTTGTGGCAACCACTGTGACATCAAGCACCCAACTAGACTTTGCACCTATATAGGTAAGTACCATATTGATTGAAGTCATCAACACTTTATCTATTGAGAAGCTAGTGCCTCTGTCATCATTAGATTTAGTAATGTAGCAACAAGGTATTTCTACTATTAGTGAAATATCCACGTTTTTTTTCTAGCCCTTTGATTTCTATTGTTGTTAGAATTCCAAATGTATTAGTAACAAGTACAAGGATAGTTGAGAACAAGTCTCAATTGAGTACTAAAGTTTCAAGCAAGGATAAAGGGTAAAGAAAAAGACATTGATCTTTATGAGGATATAGTTATCCCAAATTGAGATATTTCTACTCTAAATCTTGATCAAATAAACATAATTTGTGAACTATTATAAAAGAGAGCTAAGCAACAAAAGCTTAGGGAAGAAAAGTGTAGAGAAAACCAAGTGCTTGAAGATGTAAAGAACATATTTTTAGATGCAATAAATATTGAGGTTGATTGTACACAAACTATTTTGGTTTAGTTGGTAGAAGTTGTCCACAAATTCAATGAAGATCTGAATAGACAAGAAAATTTTCTATAGAGAGCAAAGATGAAATTTGAGAACAAGTATTGGAGCAAGTTGTACAAAAAATTGCAATCAATCAAGTAGAATTGTTTACTATTCTTAGCTCATTGGAAACCTCTACAAATAATGTTACTTCATTATTCAACAAGTTGTGTGATACATCTATCTTAACTCAAGGAATCAAAGATAAATTATCTAAGATAGATGTAGACTTGGAGACAAGCACACACTAGTTTTCACTTGATTTGAGCTACAATTCCACTCACTACTCAAAGATGAGATTTTTGACTAATTTGCAAGAAAAATTATTAAGAGAAGAAGCTGGTATCAGGGACACACTTGTAGATATCCATGGCATGATACTTCCAAACATGGATGCATTACAGAAACACATTACACATGCCAAAACTCTCATCCATGATAATAACTTCTCCATAGCTGATCACATGATGGAGTTATTAGTAGAAGTATAGAGTGCATATTATGCAGGAAAAGTGTTATATGAAAATTAGGACAAAATAATGACATTAATTTTTAAGGTACATTTTGACTTCTGGTCACATTTTGATATTTATGTCAAAAAGGGGCAAAAGTAAAGTATAAGATGTAGCATTTGAGTAAATATGCCAGTCAAATCCATGAAGCCCAAGAATACCTACACGTATAAAACCTCACAAAGAAGAAAAATACAAGAAAAAGACAAGAAGAGGCAAGGGTTTGATCAGAAAACACACAAATTGTATTCAGACGAAGAAAAGATTATTCAATTGATTAATTAATTACAAAGAGATCAATCCCTATAAAAGGAGATCAAAACTCAAAAAGGGTAACCTAAAGCCTAAAAAAGATAGGTTGCACATTATAATTAATATAAAATATTAATTATATGCACCTAAGAGATAGCTTAAGAAAACTAGAGTAATAGATAACTTATTTAATTAAATCAAAGTGATTTAATTAATAAGTGTAAATAGATAATTACTCTAATACCCCCCTTAAGTGAAGCTCAAGAGGTAAGATAACCTAGTACAATTGTGAAACTAGAAAAATAGGTCCCGACAACAAGGCCTGATGAGGTACCCAATCACAACAAAATCTCTATGAAATAGAGAAATAGAGAAAACCACATGGGAAAAACCCTATTGCAAAAAGAAATAGCAAAGAATGTTTCAGAAGATAGGAACAAAGAGTGATCATGAAGAGAACCACTGAAGCATGAAGAAGCTGCAAACTCTATAAAAAAGAAACTACAAATCTAAAAAACCTCCACAAAAATAGAAGGCTGTGAACCAAGAGTGTCTATATGATAGATGATCCATCTCACCAAAATGCATAGGTAGCCAACCATCACAATTTCCTAGTATATAGGATCAAAAATTGAATACATAGCTCACTCCAATGAACCATCAAACCAAGAAAGCATTAGAAACAATAGAACAACCTCCTCTTAATGTAGATAGGGTGAGGTGACAATCAATTGAGAAAGTGGGCCAAAAATAGTCCTGCAACAAAAGAAGAACTAGGCACATCAAGAGTGAGGTATAGACACCTATAAAGGCACATGTCAATAACACATCATGGGGCTAATGTCATGGAAGAGACACTCACTTGACAAAGGAAGAGGGCCTAAATGGTAATCAACTATCCCACATGGCACTTTATAATATAGTGCGAGTACAATAAATCACAATGATGAAACGGATCCCAAAATACATGAAGCAACACTTTATCTCAGTGTGTTTGCATAAGAATTCTTATAAATGATATCAACAAAGATCAGAAAGGGGAAAGAGCTAATACAACAAATAGTACAACCCAAAAGAAGAGATCACATGCCAAGAAAATGATCCTCAGACTTTAAAAAGCCAAGATATCCACCATAGAGAAAAAAAGACAAAAACATGATAGAAAGAGCATGGATCAAAATCTAGAAATTATACTACTTCTAAAAAGTAGATAGAACCAACTTTCCAAAAATATAACATTTTCAAAAAACAAAGATGGGACACTCAAGATATGCCCCCCAGAGTGAAAAATTGACATCTAGCTTTGACTACCAAAATAGGAAACCAAACTACATCAAAACCAAAAAAAATCTACACTAATGTGTCCATCTTAGAACCATCTTTTTAGTGCATTTTTTGGATCGAAAAAATACGTCTGTATGCTCCATTTACAATAAAAAATAGACAGGGCCTTTAGAAATGCATTAAAAAAATTGTTAAAAAAAAAAGAAAAAAAAAACTCACAAAAAAATTCCACCCATGGGGCAAAGGTAGAGCGGAGGTGGGTAGTGATGGTGGGTAGGTGGCACCACTAGTGGTAGCCGCTCATAGGAGGTAGCGATGGAGTTACAGTGGCCACTGAGCCACAACGGTCTGCGGTTTACCATAGTTGCTAGCGGTCTTAGTGGCCATTGGTGGTTTTCTTAAACCATAGCAGTAAAAACTTGCTTTAAAATTTTTTTTTTTGTGATTTTTTATGATTTTTCCACCTCAAATTGCATGTAGAGGTGATATAGCCCTACCGGGCAAAAATTTTTTGCCTCTCGAATCAACGTTGTCCAAAATAGACAAATTTTATATGGAAATAAAGGTTTTAATGCCTTCTAAATCCATCTATGACATCCATTTGGGATCAAATTACCTCAAAAATTAGCGACCCTCCTATTTTTTTAGGAAATACCTAAAAAACACTAGATCTGATCTGCCAAACCCTTGTTCTCCCTTTTTCTCCAAATACTAAACAAGATACAACAGATTTGGCTTTGATACCATGTAGGATTTGACAAAATATGCCAATCAAATCCATGAAGCCCAAGAATACCTGCATGTATAGAACTTGTCACAGAGAAGAAAAAGACAAGAAGAGGCAAGGGTTTGATCTTAAAAACATGCAAATTGTATTTAGATTAAGAATAGATTATTCAATGTATTAATTAATTACAAAGAGATCAATCCTTTTTAAAGGAGATCAAAACCAGAAAAAGGGTAACCTAAAGCTTAAAAAAGCTAGGTTGCACATTATAATTAATATAAAATATTAATAATTTGCACCTAAGAGATAGCTTAAAAAAACTAGAGTAATAAGAAACTTATTTAATTAAATCAAAGTGATTTAATTAATAGGTGTTAACAAATAATTACTCTAACATAAGATGTTATAGAGTGATATATAAATGAAAGGGGGAGCAATATATATATATATATATATATATGAGTGGGGGAGTGGCATAATATTATACTTCTCCCCAATATATGTACATATTTCTCCCCCTTATATATATATATATCACATCTTATACTTTACTTCTCCCCCTTTTAATGGAAACAATTGATTAATTGTGTATTGTCCTTGATGTTATGAAAAATGTCATATTATTACCAGTCAGTGCATGTCAAGCTCACTTAGGAATTAGTTTAGAAGAAAGTGTCTATCACGTTCAATCGGACGACAAAAGAAAGTTTACAGAAGTTGAGGGTTAACCAAGCTCACTCGATTAATGAAGAAAATGTTGGATGGAACTAGTGCTAACCAAGCTCACTTAGTTACCAAAGGAACTTTGTGAATATGCAGTGTTGATCAAGTTCACTTGGTTAACATACAAAAATCACTTTGAGTTAGTATCTATCAAGTAGGGTTGGCTAACAAAGGATTTTCTTGTTTTGACATATTGAGTTCAATTGAATTGTTTGTTGGTTCTAGCCAAATAAGAAGATGAATATTAATTATTCTAAGTTGTATTCAAGTTGACTTGACAATGAATAAGATATAAATATAAGGTCAAGTTGAGGATTGAATGTGTGGAATGTAATTGAAGATTTGATGATGCTTAGAGGAAGTGAATTAGAAGGATAAGAAAATATCCTTAGTGAGCTACAAAGATACATTCAATTAGGAAGGATTAAGTATACAAGCCAAAATTAAGATCTATAATCAGTAATTCAATTGCACAACAAATTAGGTCATCTGATTTTTACTTTCTAAACATTATAGTAGTGATCTAAATCTCTTAACAAAGTTGGCTTAACAACTATTTGTAAATCCTCTAATTAGCTGGCATTTCTATTGAAGTGTCTAAATACCTCTAACAAGGCCACTCCTAATAGAGTGATTGAATCCTCTAATAGGGTCGCACCTAATAGTGTGTTTTGTAACCTTTACTAGTATTGGCTCCTAATAGGGCTCACTTTAGAAGAGTGAAAATCAACAACTAGTTGCAGTTGGTGGTTTTTCCCAAATTGGGTTTCTACATTAAATGTTGGTGTCAATTTTGTTCATGCTATTTATTTGATGTATATATAACTAGGTTAAAGCAAGATTAATCATAGATAATATCTTAAGATTTTCATGATAAGAATTTGCCAAGTTATTTTAGTGTTTACCAAGTTACAACATTTGTTAGTGTAAAATGAGTGCCTATGTGTTTGTTGAGTTACAATAGAGTTCAGTTGAATCAGAGTTTTAATTTGTATTGACATCTAAGAGATCTAAGATTTTTTTTTTAGTAACTAATTTACCCCTCCCCTCTTAGTTACTCCTCTTATATTTCCAACAATTGGTATTAGATCTTTTGGTGCTTGCAGAGAAGGTTTCAAGGACCTAAGCTAAAGATCATGATGTCTTACTAAAGAGAAATTCTCAAGTTGAACAGAGACAACTTTGTAGCATGAAAAAGACTAACGAGGTTACATTTGACAACTATCAATGATTTAGGATGTAAATATATTGACAGTGAATATGAGACTCCTATTGGAACATTATTAGTTGAAGAAATTGTTGAAAAGAAAAATTATATCATCATGATGATTGATATTGCATATGCTCTTAATTATATTATATTTGATGAAGTCAAAAGTTGCACTATAGCTTATGATATGTGGATCAAACTAAAAGCCATCTATGGAGGAGATGATAATGTAAGAAGAGCTAATGCCAAAAGTCTTAGAAGATAATTTGATCATATGAAGATGAGAGAAGATGAAAACATTGCAAAATATGTTGAGTGAATTAAAGCAAGTGTGAGTACAATCAAAGCATCTAGAGGAGACATTGATAACAATATAGTTGTAAGCAAGGTACTCAAAACCTTTCTTCCTATATATGAAATTAGAGTGTCTGCTATTTAAGAGGCAAAGTGTGATCCAAATATAAAAATAACATTGGATGCTCTAGGTGGAAGATTGATAGCTTTTGATTTGGATAACTATGATAAATATGTCTCTAGTTCCAAAGGTTTGAGTTTGCATTTGAAGCCAAGATTTCACTCAAAAAAAGGGGTAAGAAATCAAAAGCCAATAAATCAAAAAGTGAAGAAGAGGAAGAAAGTTTAGATAGTGATCTTGAAGTTGTTGAAGCCCTACTTGGAAGGAAATATTCCAAAGGTAGAGAAAAGTGCAAAGGTAAGATTCCTCTAATCTATTTTTCATGTGAAGAAGTTGGTCACATCGCTACAAAATGTCCCAACAAAGAAAGTAGAGAAGAAAAGAAAAGCAATAAGTTAAAGGAAAGAAGGAATTCAAGAACTACAAGGACTACAAGAATAAAGGTAAGAAATCTTATTTTATAGTGAAAGATTCTAATAACAATGAAGATGAAATGGTATAAATTGTTGTAAAAGATGAATCTGATGATGGAGATAAAATGAAACTTATCTCTCATGTTAGCAAAAATGATACATGGATTATTGATAGTGGTTGCTTGTATCATATGATTGGAGACAAAAAAAATTTTGAACACATTAAACATTATGATGGTGATAGTGTGAGATTGTAAACAATGAACCTTGTTGCATAAAGGGAAAAGGTTGTATCTCATTAACCAATGAACTTAGATGTGATAATGCTTATTGGGTTGAAGGACTAAAGCATAATCTACTGAGTGTGGCATAGTTGAATAACATTTGATTCAAGGTAGAATTCATGAATGGGAAGGCCAAAGTACTAGATGGAAAAGGTAATCTAGTTGGGTCTAGCAAACAAACAAAAGGTAATCTATTCTACCTAGATCATAGTGAAAGTTCATATTTTATTTCTCAAGTAGAAGAAAACTAGTTATGGCACAAAAGATTATGTCATGTGAACTTTGATAATCTAGTCAAGATAAGAAAAAATAGAAGAGTGAGAGGTATTAATAGCTTGAGGAAACCTGATATGGGTCTATGCAAAAATTATTAAATTGGTAAGATGAGAAAAAATAGTTTCAAAAGAAAGAAATATAATTTTGAAGAAATCTTAGAACTTGTGAATACAGACTTATGTGGATCTATTGGAATAGAGAGTTACAATAGAGATAGGTTTTTCATTCTTTTTGTTGATAATTATTCTAGAATGATGACTATAATGTATCTAAAAGAAAAGTTTGAAGCATTTCAAAAATTTAAGTGGTATCTGGCAAGAGTAGAGAAAGAAATTGGAAAGAAACTAAAATATTTGAGATCAGACAGAGATGGTGAATTCATTTCCAATGAGTTCAATTAATTATGCATTGAAAAAGGAATTAAGAGACAAGTATCAGCCTATGGTACACCACAAAAAAAATGACATAGTTGAAAGAAGGAAAAAATTCATCATGGATTGTGGAAGAACATTGATGATAGAAAATAATGTTACAATCAAATATTGGAAGGAAGCAATCAATACTATAGTACATACCTTGAATAGAGTATAGTTGAAGAAAGACTCAAATCAAACTCCTTATGAACCATAGTATGGCTACAAACCTAGTTTAAGTTACTTGAAAGTATTTGGTAGAAAATGTTATATCTTGAAAGAATCTAGGAAAGGTAAATTTGATGTCAAAGGTGATGAAGGCATATTCTTAACATAGTCTTGTAGAAGTAAAGAATACAAATGTTTGAATTTGTCTACTCATAAAATTATTGAAAGTGCACATGTAAGAATTGATGACTTTGCAAAAAGGAGTGAAGAAGTGAGCAACAAAGAACCTAAGGATTATAGAAGATTTGTTTATTATGAACTTGATACATTGCCAAGCCTATCTAGAAGTAAGAAAGCTTCACCTCCCAAATCTCCAAAATCTCAAAAAGCTACTGAGTTGCAACCAGTGCAACCTAAGTCACATTTTGAAGGACCCAAGTCATAGTTAGAAGCTATTGAGCTATTTCATAAGAAAACTAAGTTTGATGGACCTGAGTCACAAATAGTGGGACCTAGGCTTAATATAGAAGATCATGAAGAGGTTAGTGCAACAAACTCCAAATCCAAAGAACCTGTGTTAGCAAGATATGTTAGAAAGAATCATGTACCTGATTAGATCATTGGAGACAAGTCAAATAGAAAAATGACAAGAAAAGATTGAAAGGTACATGTTTTCTTTCTGAATTTGAACCTAGAAATGTTAAAATGATTTGGATAATGAAAGTTGGATTGGAGTTATGAATGAAGAAATAGAATAGATAGAGAAGAATAAGACTTGGACTCCTAGACCCAAGGATAAAAATGTAATTGGCATAAAGTGGGTTTTCAGAAATAAGCTAAATGAAGATGGAGAAGTTTAAAGAAACAAAGCAAGGTTGGTTTGTAAAGGTTATTCTCAAGAAGAAGGTATTGATTATGGTGAAAGTTTTTCTCCTATTGCAAAATTAGATGGTGCTAGAACTTTACTAGCATGTGCAACATATAGAGGATATAAAGTTTATCAAATGGATATAAAATTTGCATTCTTGAACGGAATTCTTGATTAGGAAGTCTACATAGATAAATTGAAAGGTTTTGTAGACCTAGCAAAAGAAATATGGTCTAAAAATTACACAAAGCTTTGTATGTCTCAAGCAAGCTCCCAGAGCTTGGTATGAAAGATTTCATAACTCCTTGATAAAGATTGGTTTTCAAAGAACAAATGATAACAATAGTCTATACATCAAAGAAGGACTAGACAAGAAGTTTGTAGAAATATTTGTGGATGACAATTTATTTATAGGAAATGATGAGTTGTGAAAAGCATTATTAGAATAAATGAGTAAACAATTTGAGATGTCTATGTTTGGATAGATAAAATTCTTTTTTGGATTGCAAATCTAGCAGAAGAAAGATGGTATCTACATTACTCAATCCAAATATATCAAGGAGATACTAAAGAAGTTTGGAATGAAAGATTCAAGACCAGTTGGAAATCCTATGTCTATTGGACATAAGATTTCCAAAAATGATGATTCTAAGGGGATAGATCAGACCACATATAGATCAATGATTGGAAAATTGTAGTATGTAGTGCACATAAGGTCTGATATTGCATCAGCAGTTGTTATGGTGGCAAGATTCTTAGCAAATCCTAAAGAAAATCACATGATGGAAATCAAGAGAATCATGAGATATCTAAAAGGTATTGACTATATATTATGGTATAAAAAATGAGGCAATTTAGATTTGACAGCATTCATAGATGTTGATTGGGCAAGAAGAGTTGATGCTAGAAAAGTACCAGTGGTGGAGCATTCTTTCTTGGTAAGATACTAGTGTCTTGGACAAGCAAGAAACATAATTGTATTTCTTAGTCCACATCAGATGTAGAATATGTAGTAGTAGTAGTTAATTGTTCAAATGTTGTTTAGTTCAAGCATTTTTTGGTAGATATGGAGATAGAAGTCAAGGATCTAGTGGTTATCTTCTATGATAATACTAGTACAATTAATATATCAAAGAATCTTGTGATGCATACCAAAACAAAACACATTTCTATAAAATATCATTTTTTGACATAATTGGTACAAGATAAAGAGGTAAGATCAAAATATGTGAATACTAAAGAGAAAATTTCAATTATATTCACTAAGCCATTACTTAAGGCTACATTTCTAAATCTAAAAGGTAAGTTGGGGGTCACTCCCCTATCTAAAGCTCACTAAATGAAGTTTAGTGATGCATCAACTAGAGCATGTTAAAATATCAGTTAGTTGATATAGTATTGACAAGGGCACATTGCAAATGAATTAGTACATGAGGTACATTGATATTTACTGAACATTGTCTTTGGCATGAGATGTCAAAGAGGGAGAATGAACTTGGTCTTATATCAAAAATAAATTTTGCTATCAGAAGATGTTACAAATAGAGCTTTATTGACAGAGGGAGAAACTAAAGGCAGAGGGAGTTCACACTAATAGAGGAAGTTCTCATGGATGAGAATCAAAATAAAACTAAAGATACATTCCTTATTTTATTCTTGTTCTAAAAATTTCATTACATTGTGACATGTTGTATTGCCATCAATGCCAAAGAGGGAGATTGTTGAAAATAATTGATTAATTATGTATTGTCCTTGATGTTACACAAAATGTCATATCATTTCCAGTCAATATATGCCAAGCTCACTCAAAGATTGAAGATAGTTTCCTATGTTTGGTGAAGATTCCAAAGTTTGCCTAGTTCAAAAGAAAATGTATATCGAGTTCACTCAGGCAAAAAAGGAAATTCTATAGAAGTTGAGTGTTAATCTAGCTCACTCAGTTAATGAAAGAAATGTTAGATGGAACCAGTGTTAACTGAGCTCACTTGATTACTAAAGGAACTTTGTGAATATGCAGTGTTGACCAAGTTCACTTGGTTAACATAGGAAAATTACTTTGAGTTAGTATCTACCGAGCAAGATCGGCTAGCAAAAGATTTTCTTGTTTTGGCATATTGAGTTCAATTGAATTGTTTGTTGGTTCTAGCCAACTAAGAAGATGAATATTAATTATTCTAAGTTGTATTCAAGCTGAATTGACATAGAATAAGATATAAATATAAGGTCAAGTTGAGTATTGAATGTGTGGAACATAATTGAAGATTTGATGATGCTTAGAGGAAGTGAATTAGGAGGATAAGACAAGTATCCTTGGTGAGATGTAAAGATGCATTCAATCAAGAAGGATCAAGTATACAAGCTAGAGTTAAGATCTATAATCAACAATTTGGTTGCATTAGAAATCATGTCATCTCATTATTACCTTCTAACCATTATAGAAATGATCTAAATCTCTTAACAAAGTTGACTTAACAACTATTTGTAAATCCTCTAATAAGGTGGCATTTCTAGATTGAAGTGTCTAAAGACCTCTAACAAGGCCACTCCTGATAGGGTGATTAAATCCTATAATAGGGTCACACCTAATAATGTGTTTTGTAACCTTCAATAAGGTTGGATCCTAATAGGGCCTACTTCAGAAGAGTGAAAATTAGTAACTAGTTGTAATTGGTGGTTTTTCCCAAACTGGGTTTCCACATTAAATATCAGTGTCAATTGTGTTCATGCTATTTCTTTTATGTATATGGAACTAAGTTAAAGTAAGATTAATTACATATAATGTCTTAAAACTTTCATGATAAAAATTTGCCAAGTTATTTCAATGTTTATCGAATTACAATATTTGTTAATGTAATTTGAGTGCCTGTGTGTTTGCCGAGTTACAATAGAGTTTAGTTTAATTAGAGTTTTGATTTGTATTGACATCTAAGGGATCTAGGATTAATTTTTGTAGTAACTAATTCAGCCCTCCTCTCATAGTTCCTCTTCTATTTTCAACACTATTAATATTTCTAATTTCTAATTACTTTTATAAAAGAGGATCATCCACTATACAATGAGTAGATTATGTCTTCTTTTATAAATTACTGACAAATATAAGAATACAAAAGATTAAATAGGTTTATGTAAGATTCATACTTTTAATTAATAGCTATAAATCCATTAATTCATATCTTCTTTAAATTTATAAAATATAAATGAATTAAATTATTTTTTAATGAGATTTAAAATTATACCAAAAAAATCATGAAAATAAATAATTATTATGTTACCTGTAATTGATAGTGAGTCACACTAATCTTTCTTATTAATGTACCTAAATATTTTTAATCATTAAACTAGTAAGACTATAAGAATAACAATGAACTATATTAATCTTCAATAACTCAAAAAGAACATTTATGATAATTGTTAAATTTAATTAAAACCTAATAATTTCAAGTTAAAGTTGAATAACCATCTTAAAACAGACATTAGGTAAATTTAGATAAAGTTTTATTTTGAAAGAATGGAGAGTTTATTGTGAACTTTGGCATTAGCAATAGATTAAAATTTTAAAAATAATGATGACAAATGATCAAAATTAAAATAAACTGATGTAAATAAAGTATCCACTAGTTGATGAAGATAATCTCAACCTTTGGATTATAAGGATTTCTCTAAAAATCCTAAAGTCCTCCTCAAAACAAAAGATATTTGTGCAATATATAAAAAACCTCTAATTAGACATAGTATTATAGAATAGAAAACAAAAATTATAGAAAGATTTTTTCTTAATCAATTATTTTTATTTTCTTAGTGAATTTTTTTTCTTGTGTATTTATTGATAATGAGTAACTTGTTAAATGGTTTATTATTTTTTAAACAAAATTTTAACTAATAGAAATAATTTATATCATGTAGACTAATAAATATTGTTCTTGACTTTTAAATAATATGGCTTGAAATTGATAAAAATATTAACTATTAAAATCTCTATATACTTAATATTAAGAAAATAAATATATGAATTATTACAAAAATACAACTCCACTTCACTCAAAAAATTAATAATAAAAAATATAAGTACACTCTTTAATTTTTAAAAATAAAAAGAAAATACTCTAATATACTTTCTGTTTTAATTTTCCATATCAAAAAGAAATATGTATTGATAAACTTGAGGAATGGTTAGATAGGAAAAATGGCAAGGGTATCCAGTTAGATGAATTTTTAATAAGGCTTCTCCTTTATGCAAACGATCTAATTTTGGTTGTGAAATCTGCTTATGGTTTGCAAGAACATCTACTTTCTCTTATGTACTTTTTCAAAATGGTTGGGATGTAGATCAATATTAGTGAGACTAAAATCATGATTTTTTTAAAGAAAACAACATCAGCTTAAGTTCTATTTTGAAGGCAACACACTTGAGGAGGTTGCAGAATATAAATACCTTGAGATAGACTTCAACAAAAATCTAAGTTGGGAAGGTTGTAGAAAGAAAATATTATTGGGTGGGTGGAAGGCATTTTATGCACTTCAAAATAGGTGTCAGGAGGTAGAGGCTTGGGATTGAAAAACTAGTCAAATTTTTTTTGGTCTTCTTATGCTACTAGTTGTTCTTTATAGATGTGAAATATGGGAAAACAACACTTCAGCCTTAGAGTGGAGAAAAAATGAGAGGATTTAGAAGTGTTAGATCAAAAACAAGTTTAAAATCAAGAACACTATCTCATACGATATTATGTTAAGTGAAGTGGGGGTTGCATCTATTGATGCAATTACTATAGTTCTACTCATTAGCTACCTAAAAAGAACTAAAAAAATGTGTGAAGATAGATGGCCTAAAATGGTCTTTAATGATACATTGTGCAAATATAAAAATACATGGATGCAACAAAATATCAAGTGGATGTACAAATAGAATATCCATTTCAATAGGTGTCCTACTAATAATAAAGAAATAAAGCTCTTTGCTATGGAGAAATTCTATAAGAAGATTTGGGGTAATGGACTTGGAGGGAAAAAAATATTATTATATCAGTGAGTTCAACCTTACATGTGATCAATTCCACATAGCATACATAGGGACCAATATTTCTTGGAGACCTAAAAGCCTCATTGCACAGCTTAGAACCAACTCTCATCAGCTCTGAGGTGAGATTGGTCAATGGAAGAGGCCAAAATAGTCTTGGGAAGAGATAATTTGTACATTTTATAACTCTGGGAAGATGGAAATAGAAAAACACTTTATGTTAAAATGTGATGCGTACAAGGACATCAGGTTCAAATTTGTGGATATTATATCTAGAAGCTCTTGGTGCAAATTAAATTCAATGAGGTGTACAATGAGAAGTTAGGGGGGCTCATCATTAGCTTGCAGAAAAAATATTTATATTACTAAAGTTGGTTTAGTCGAAAGTCTGTCCCATAGGCTATTCTTATCCTTATAGATGCTAAAAATCCCTCTATCTATCTTTCAAGATGTACATGATAAATTATGAAAAAAAAAAAAAAAATATGGAGTATAAAAGACATATTGTCCTCTTCTATATTCATTTTGATTTGGGTGGTCATTTCACTGATTGGTAGGAGAACTTAATTTTAAAAATATTATAATATGGCTACTGACAATATTGACATCATACTAATGGATGGAGAGGGCATGCATACAATACATCCATTACATTTGTACTTAACAAAAATAAGGAAACAAGCAATTTCTTGCTAGCCCCACCTAAGACACTTCAAGTGGTTAAAGCTTGAAGGGTGCAAGTTAAGCTCAGATGGCTTAAACATCACACACTAAGCTTGATTTTTAGACTAAAAGTGTTAAATAGTCAAAGTTGGCTTATTTTTCCAAAGCCTAATTTTTCCTATAATGTATGATGTTTAAGAATGACTGTTAAGCTAGGCTATACTAAATTAGAGAAAAAAAATTAGAAGTGGTATCCATGATATCATAGACTGACCCAACATTAAACTAACAAGTAGGATATCCCTCTTCTATTGCTATTGAAGCACAAAAGCAATTGAGAGAGCCTCAATTGTGTTCTAACAAGTTAGAAAGTAGTATCTTATATACAACAATTCTCCCATAGCATTTTAGAAAACATAAATGCAAATGGGAAAGGATCTCATTCCTTTTGTATCCATTTTTAGAAGACAAAGTATTATTTTATGTACAACAATTCCCCATGGAATTTTCAAAATTAGAAATTGAAATGGGTTCTCATTCTTTCCAATGTGATCAAGAGATCTCTCATAGTTCTTTGCAAAGACATTTTCCCAACCTACGTTAAATATGCTCTAATAATTGACCCATTCAATATGTTTTTTTCTCTTATTTTACAATCACTGGTAAACAACGATCTAGGTTCTCATGCAAAAGATTATTTTTTGAAGTCCGCAATCGCCATAAATGTGCTCAATCCACCTTAAATCCATAGTTGCAATAGCCAAATTTTGATACGTCAATACTCGTCCCATTTAAAATACTAAACTAAATATTCAACATGTATCTCTAATTACAACTCTTGAAAAAAGATACCTATTAGATGGTCTTCAATTCTGTAATGGGCACTTTTCTGAGTTGTGTTGTCATGTTCCCTTCCCAATAACTCATGTATACATTTTATTGTAGCTTCTAAATTCTCAATCATCATGTCCAACTCGAATCTAGAAAATCACATTTTGATAATGGTTAATACATTGTAATAAAAATGTTTGCTATCTTTAGAAATAAGGAGCATCTATCACCAAATGATAAGTTCTGAAGCACAATATGTAGTATGTTAGGCATTTTTATTAGCACTCTAGAAAGCTCATGATTTTCCATATATAGAATACAACATTGCAATCCAAGTAGTACCTGTCATCCTCACAATTTCAAATGGCCTCCTCATAGTAGTTAACTTGATTTTTTTTGGTAATACCCTCAACAAAATGATATTGATACACAAATATCATTTAGGGCTTGTTTGGTACTCGAAATATGAGTGGAATAGGCATATGTAAATTCTTAAAATTTTGAATTCTTCATTTGGGTGCTCCAGTTCAGAATTGTGAATAGGAATAAGTATATCCAATTTTGGTCCAAAATAAGCATTTGCAATTCCACCTAAATAGGTGGAATTGGAATACATATTTGTATTCTATTTTTATTTATTTTAGAAAACATAAATTTTTGGGTTCATAAACTCCCCATCAAATTTTGACCGAACCAAACAAGAGTAGGAATATGTATCCCCATTTTCTATTTTAGAATAACTATTTTGGAATAACATATTCCAATTCCCATATTTCTATCCCTGTAGTCAAACAAACTCTTAATACCTTTGCTAAAACAACATTTACATAGTCAGCGATGGGTTTCATGAATTGCAACATAACAATATTAAAATTGATTCATCATCCACATTTTATGTAAAAATAACAATCAAATATCTCTAAATTGTGAAATGTACTAAAAAAGAAACAAGAGCTAGATAGGGTAGTAGATATCTTGAAAATGAGTGGACAAAATGGTAGCATTTAAAATAGGGATTGCATTCTACAAAATACACAATACACAACTAAATAGTTTTATACATTCTCCATTAGCAAATGTTAACTAGGAGTACATTTCTCCCAATGAGAAAGACTCATCTTTGATATTAGTTTGTATGTGATTTATCATTGTTATTTGAATCTACAAAAATATTGGTATCTGGCATAGCTCTTGATTTATGGTTTTGATTTTTGTGTTCCTCTCTATCTTAGATGAAAGGAATTTGTTATGGACTATTGTTTATTATGGGCTATTATTTATTGTCATCTTGGAGCCAATCTATAGGAAGGTATATGATAAGGGAAATCACACATGTGGAAAATAAAATGTTTAAAAATAAATAGTATGAATTAAAAGTCTACAAGCTTCTATATTTCCTCAAGGGGAAGGTAGATAGTTAGTCAAGGTTATAGAAAAGGTAAGTTTAATATTGAATTTACAAGATCTCAAGTAGGGGAGTAAATGATGCAAGAGCATCATGGGTTGCCTTGCTATTTTGCTCATCTTTTTTTCATTTTGCCTATTAATGTCAAGTTCCAATGGTTACAGAGTTGTAGTTAGTACCAAGTTTTTCAATGGTTGCCAAGCTATTCAGTATTAACCAAGTGCTTTGGTGGCCAAGCATTCCTTCATATGCCAAGTGAACCTAATGTTTTCTGATGTTTGGTTCCTTCTTTGAATGAGCTTGCCTATGATTTGTTCCTAGTCTGAGCCAACTTATGTATTTAATTTAGATCATGAATTTAATGTGAGAATCTTATCTTGAGATGTATACAGACCATTTTAAGGTCGACCTTTTGATATGTAATGATCTATAATATTCTCTAAGCCATTTGGGTAAGTTAAAATATGTGTGTTTAGGTTTATGTTAGTATGTGGGGAAAGAGTAGGAAATCTATGAAGCTAGAAGAGCTAGAAGGAAGGATTTGTGAATGTTATAAGTTTGGAAATTTGTAAATCTTGTTGGTCATAACCCAAAAGGCCTTATAGTTGGTAATGTGTGATAATAATTTGATGAATCAATAAAGTATTCAATAATCCTTCTCTTCTAGGTGTTGTTCTCTGTGTTGTTTTCTGTCATTGTGTTTACTTAAAGAGGTGGTTAGATAGTTAGGTGTACCTCTAGCCCTAGGTTTCTTACCCTCCTTGCATCAGGTAGTATCTGAGTTTGAGGTTTGTCCTTGAGGAGATTAGATCATATAGAGCCCCAAGTTGGATATGGTTGTATGGTGGAAGATTTGTACATTTGACCTATACCTTGCAAAGGGTTACAATTTTCAAGGAACCTATTTGTCAAAATGGTTCAACGTAGAGGGAATGTTGATAATTCCATAATGGATATGTTGAGATAAATTGTAGCTAGATTAGTTGTTGTGGAGATATACTAGAAGAGGGGAGTTTGTTGATATGAGATTATTTTGAAGTAAAGAACTTATAATGGAATAATCATTATTTTGTCAATGATGTCAAACTTGCTACCTACTAGTGAGACAATTTCTTTTTGGTCTAAAAGGTATCATTTAGTTGATTGATAAAGAGGATTTGAAAAGAGGAAATAACAAGAGAACTTAGAGAAAGGTTGAGTTATTTGGTGTATGAAAGGAGCACTAAGACCAAGTAAGACATTGATACTATAGTGTATTGTTTATCTACCTAAAGTTTGAAATGAAAGATTAATCAAGTTAAGACTAGAAGAAGATCAAGTAAGAAAAGTGTCTACCAAGCCTTGCCAAGTATTTAGTGCAAGTTGAGTAGAAAATAGTAGAAGTTGAGTGAAATTCAAGAGGTACTGAGCAAAGATGAAAAATAGTGCAAGCTGAGTAAATGTTAGTATATGTTGAGTAAAGTTTAGTTGGTCCTGAGCTTTAGTAAACTTTAGTGTTTGCTAAGTGAACTAGTGTTGGCTGAGTGACAAAACAATATAGATGTCGGATGACAACAAACAGTGTTAAATCAAAGATTTGATGAATTTGAGCCAACTAATTTAATTTCTTGAGTTGTGTGAAGTTTGTGGAAGATAACTATGATGATCTAGTGGCATATGATTCAAGGTAAACCATTTTGAGGTGAATTCAAGGAATATTATAGAGGAAGTTTCTAGAGGAACAAAGTATAAAGGTAGGTAGATTCATTGAATCCTACCTAACACTAAAATGGATGATTGTGGTTAAGCAAAAAATGATCTAAATTATCTATTTATAGAGATAACTAGTCAGGAGAAAAGGTTGTCATGTGTGAGAACATAAGGAAGACAAGGAGTCTAGGGTATTGCTGAGTCTAGTGGCCAAATAGAAGAGATTTTAGTTGGTATACAAAGCAAGAAGGACAAAGAGTATGGATTCTTGAAGGGTGAACAAGATATCAAAGATGAAGTGTATGAATGCCAAGTAGAATGGAGGACTAAAACATAGATTTACAATCCATAAGTGAGTTATAAGTTTTTATCAGATCAAGTCCTACTATTATTTTCTACTAACTATACCAATATGGATAAAATCCTTTTGATTAAGGTTGACCTAAGAATCAATTGTAAATCCTTTAATTGGGTGACATTCTAATGGAATGATCTAATGTCCTCTAACAAGACTCACTCCTAATTGGGTGATTGAAATCCTTTAACTAGGTCACATTTAACAATGTGTATTATAAGCTTTAACAAGGTTGGCATTTCATAGGGCATCATTTTAGAAGAGTGAGAATTAGTGGCATGTTACTGGTGGTTTTTCTGAAATTGGGCTTCGACGTAAAACTCTTGTGTCAAATTGTGTGATTATGCTTATGGTATTTCATGTTTACATTTTTGAAAAGTTGTTTTGACCTAGTACAGTAACCTACAAAGTTAAAGTATTGTATGATCTAATGGATGCATGCATGTTGAGGTTCTATGGATGTGGATCTGATTAGTACTAAAAATTTTTATTTATACATCTGGACCTTAGGTAACTAATTCATCCCCCTCTTAGTAATTTTAAAGAATTCCAACGATTAGTATTAGAGCATTGGTTTCTTGCGAGGAAATAGTTTGAAGGTACTAAGAGCTAAAGATCAAGATGTATAAAAAGGAGGTACCCAAACTGAACAAGGAAAACCTTCCAGCATGGAAAAGTTTGGTGATGCTACATCTAGGAGGTCTTGGAGACCATGCATAATCTACCATCACCACTAAGCATGTTGATCCTATTGAAGTCCTAACTACTGATGATCTAAAAAAGAAGAAAGAACACTATCAGGCAATGTTGGAGATTATCTCTTCCCTAAGTTACTCAGATTTTGATGACATCAAGGATTGTGATACTAAAAAGAAGATGTGGGATGCTATAAAAACAATTTATGGAGGATATACAAATGCATTGAGACCCAAATCTGAAAGTCTAAGAGGGAAGTTTGATGAAATGAGAATGCAAGAAGGTGAGAACATTATTCAATATTACACTAGAACAAAAGATGTTGTGAATTATATTAGAGGATCTAATGGTATCAGTGATGATGAGACTACAATCAACAAAGTACTAAGAATGCTGCTACCTATCTATGCTATTGGATATTTTGACATACAAGAACTAAGGTGTATACATGGTAGCAATATGTCACTTGAAGGATTGATGGGTAGGTTCACTGCCTTTGAACTCTCTAATTTTGATAATTTCAAAACTGAAAATTTTGAATATTCTTTCCAACCTAAACTGCCATTAAAGGAACCTAAAGAGAAAAAGAAAAAGGTCAAATATATTTCTAGTGATAATGATATAGATGTAGAAAATTTTGAAGCATTGCTAGCAAGGATATTTCATAGAGGCAAAGGGAAATTCAAAGGAAAGTTGCCTATCATGTGCTTTAATTATAATGAGGTTTTTCATATTGCTGCTAGATGTCCAGAGAAGAATAACAATAGAAGTGGAGACAAATACATAAGTAAAAGAGATGAGGACAAAAAAGATTATAGAGATGAAGGAAATAAGTCTTGTCACATTGTTGAAGAGGAAACCAAAAATGAATCTAATGACCATGACGATGAAGTGGTATATTTTACAATGAAGGATGAGTTTGATGAGGATGAGGCAACTACACTATTATCTTATGTGAATAAAAGTGATAGATGGATCATTGATAGCAGGTGTTCACATAACAAGATTGGAGATAAAAGTAAGTTCATTTCCCTTGATTATTACAAGGAGATAGTGTAAGATTTGGTAATGATGCACCCTGTATAATAAAAGGAAAAGGATCATTCAAACTAACAAAAAAGATCATGTGTGACGATGCTTATTAAGTAGAAGGACTTAACTATAACTTGTTGAGTGTGTCACAACTAAATAGTTTAGGTTGTAATGTTTAGTTTGAGAACAAGAGAGAAATGATCTATGACACTGATGGGAAGCTAATTGGAAAAGATGACGAGACTAGAGGCAATCTATTTAATCTTGACATGAATGATGCTACTTGTATTGTTGTAGAATTTGATGATGTGTGGTTATGGAACAAGAGGTTATGTCACACTAATTTTGATAACTTAGTCAATATCAGTAACGTGAAAAGAGTTAGAGGTTTTCCTAAACTGAAGAAACCTAACAATATGATTTGAAAAAATGTTAGTTAGGCAAGATGAAAAAATCTAGTTTTAAAAGTAAGACTCACTGCTCTAAATAAATTATGAAATTAGTTCATACTAATTTGTGTGGACCAATTGATGTGCATAACTACAGGGGTGACAAGTACATTATCCTATTTGTTGATAATTATTCTAGGATAATGACAGTTATGTTTCTAAAACAAAAAATTGATACTTTCTAAATGTTTAAGTGGTACTTAGCTAGAGTTGAAAAGGAGATAGGCAAAATTTTGGAATTTCTAAGATCTAACAAAAGTGTAGAATTTATATCAAATGAGTTTGAGATATTCTATAATGATAGAGGAATCAAGAGATAGAATTCTACACCTAGGACCCCTCCACAAAATGGGATTGCTAAAAGGAGGAACATATCTATAATGGAATATGCTAGAACACTCAGGATGGAGAAGAATGTTTCTTTGAAATACTAGAGAGAAGCTGTAAGTATAGCTATCTATACCCTAAACTAAGTACAATTCAAGAAAGGTACTTGTTAAACACCTTTTGAAATATGATATGGATACTCACCCAATGTAAAATATTTTAAGGTATTTGGAAGCAAGTGCTACATTCTTAAGGATTTCAAGAATGGTAAAATTGATGATAAAAGTGAAGAAGGTATATTTCTAGGCTATTCCAGTAGAAGTAAATCTTATAAGTGTTTGAATACTAACACTAACAAAGTTGTGAAAATTGCAAATGTGAAGTTTGATGAATATATAGAGGTACATGAAGTTGAACCTATGAAGGAACTTGAAGAGTAAAAATCCTTTATATAATTTTATGAAGGTGCATAATAATGAAGGTATTGTAAACCAAGTTATAAATCTACAACAAGTTTTAGTGACTGCTGAGGTACAATAAATGTCGAGTTGCATTCAAGAACTGAGTTGCATTTAGGAGCCGAGTTGTAGGTAGAAGCTAAGGTACATTTTGATTCTAATGTAAGTGTACATGAAAGGAATGTTGATAGACAAGTACATAGTGATTCTAAAGTTGATAGACCCATTGAAGAAAGAAGAGTAGAACCAAGATTGTCAAAGTATGTCAAAAGACATCACCCTACTAAACAATTTATTGGAGATAAAGAAGCTAGACCAATGAAAAGGAATAGGTTGAGAAGTGATACATTTTTTTTGTGCATGTGTGTCTAAGATAATGAAATATTCCTTAGAGAATGAAGACTTGAGTAAAACCATGAAAGAAAAGATTGATCAGATTTAGAAGAACAAAACATGAACTCTAGTACCCAGACCAAAGGAGAAGAATGTGACTGGAACCAAGTGGGTGTAAAAAAAAAGTTTGATGAGAATGGTGAAGTCACAAGGAATAAGGAAAGATTAGTTTTCAAGGGGTATGTACAAGAAGAAGGAATAGACTATGGAGAAACATTTGTCCCAGATGCAAGATTGGAAGGAGTAAGAATGTTGCTAGCTTACTCTACATACAAAGGTTACAAAGTTTATCAAATTGATGTGAAGTCGACATTTCTAAATCGTATATTAGAAGAAGAGGTTTATATAGAACAAATTGAAGGATTTTTTGTTGATCCAAATGATAAGAACATGGTATGTAGACTACACAAAGATTTATATGGCTTAAAGAAGACCCTAAGAACATGGTATGAAAGGCTTTACAATTATCTTGTGAAAATTGGTTTTGAGAAGATTGATGATAACAACAATCTGTACTTGAAGAAAAAAGTGAGGATGGAATATGTGAATGCAAAAGAATAGATAGCTGATATATTCACAAGAGCTTTATCTAAGGATGCACATAGATATCTTAGAAGTAAACTAGAGGTGATACCCCTATTGCAAAATACTTAAGAATCATGAGTAGTTCCCTACATCAACTAAGTTGAATGTTGAATCATACAGTGGATCTTACTTTAGGAGCTTCCTAAAATAATGGAGCTGAATTAGAAGACTTAAAGTTGCATAAAAGGTAAAAAAGGGAGAATATGAATTGATTATATCTGCATATAAAGATGACAATTCTTTGGCATTGTTGTCAAAGAGGGAGAAATCAAAAAAAGAAACAAAAGAAAAAAAACTTGAGATAGATACTCTAAAGGAGATATAAAAAGTGAAAATAATCTACACTGGGAGATAAAAGAAAGATACACTAAAGGAGATTAATAAAGTTCACATTACCCTATCCAGAGGAAGGACATATACTGATAGAGGGAGAAATTTCAAAGATATTATTTTATTTTTGGTATTGTATTTGTTTGTCATCAATTCTAAAGAGGGAGATTGTTGATATGAGATTGTTTTAAAGTGAAGAACATGTAATGGAACAATTATTATTTTGTTAATGATGTCAAATCTGCTACCTGTTGGTGAGACAATTACTTTTTGTTGTAACAGATATCATTTAGTTGATTGATGAAGAGGATTTCAAAAGAGGAGACAACAAGAAAACCTAGAGAAAGGTTGAGTTATTTGGTGTATGAAAGGAGTTCTAAGACCAAGTAAGACATTGATACTATAGTGTATTATTTATCTACTTAAAGTCTGAAATAAACAATTACTCAAGTTAAGGCTAGAAGAAGATCAAGTAAGAAAAGTGTCTATCAAGCCTTGCAAAATAGTAAGTGCAAGTTGAGCAAAAAATAATAGAAGTCAAGTGAAAATAAAGAGGTTCCAAGCAAAGCTGAAAAATAGTGCAAACTGAGTGAATATTAGTATTTGCCAAGTAAAGTTTAGTTGGCCCCGAGATTCAATAAACTCATGTTGGTTGAGTGACAGAACAATATAGATGCCAAGTGATAGAAAATAATGTTAAATCAAAGATTTAACAAATTTGAGCCAACTAATTTGATTTCTTGAATTATGTGAAGCATGTGGAAGATAACTATGATGAGTTGGTGGCACAGAGTTCAAGGAAAACCATTTTGAGGTGAATTCAAGGAAGATTGTAGAGGACATTTCTAGAGGAACACAATAAAAAAGTGGGTGGATTCATTGAATCCTACCTAACCCTAAAATGGATGATTGTGGTTAAATAGAAAAAGATCTAAATTCTCTATTTATAAAGATAGTTGGTCAGAAGAAAAGGTTGTCATGTGTGGGAACCTAAGGAAGACAAGGAGTCTAGGGTATTGCTTCATCTAGTGGCTGAACATGAGAGATTGCAGTTGGCATACAAAGAAAGAAGGCTGAAGGGTATGCATGCTTGAAGGGTGAAAAAGTTATCAGAGCTTAAGTGTATGAATGCCAAGAAGATTGGAAGACTGAAACAAAGATTTTTAATCTACAAGGTAGTTGTGTTGGAGTATCAAAACTACCAAGTAACAAAATACTTTTTTAGTAAATAGATTTGTCCTTGAAATAGAAATGTAAAAAATGACTCAATATGCTTCAAAAGAAGAACACAATGTACTAACAATTGGATAGATTATCATTTCATTGATAATATTCCTCTAAATTGAGAGGTACTTCTCCCTCACAAAAGATGTTCAATGAATGTGATATCTGGTTATTTTTTAACCTAAAGACACAAAAGGATTTCTAACATCTACCCATCAACATGGGATGAATGTGATTACCAGATTTATGAATACATAGAGAAGACAAATAAATAAATCTATGATCACTTATACAACTTCCCACATTACAAAAGAGTTAAGAGGGGTTACAAATATCATTATGCAAAAATGTGAGTAAATGAACCATAAGACTACATACATCACAAATTTGGTGTAATAAAGCATGACTATATCTAAAATAGGAAGTAAAAGACCACAAGATCTTTTAAAACAAAAATATGAGTGCACAGACCATAGGATCAAAAACACACATATCCTTTTTATTTCAGAAACATAATAGAATATAACAATAGTATTATTCCATCCCTACCATTACAATCAGATTGAAAAACAAATCTCTCTTCCCTACTACAAACATAAAATATTCTTCTCCCTTTTCCTATAGCTACAAAACTCCAAAACTGAAAAACAAGAACTTGGCTACAAAGGAATTTTACCTTTTTAATGAATCTCCCCCAAAGAAGATTGACAACCACCACAACTTCTTACCAAACTAATTTTCTATTCTTGGGAACATTACTGTAATAATTTAATTCCATTAAAGAATTAATTATTTTACATACTTTTTTTAAATTTAGCTTCTTTCCCAAGAATTGCTCTCCATACGATTTTTTACTAAAGTTTCATGTTACAATAATAATTAATTCTTTTGAAGAATTAATTCCTTGAAATTCCGTTTTGACTTTATCTTACTCCCATTAATTAACCATATTTACATCTCTTTCTAATTATAATAATAATTAATCCTTATAGAATTAATTATGTGAGAGATTTATTTAGATTTATTTAATATTTAATTGTTTTGAATTTGAATATTTGAATATTTAATTCTTTTAAATAATTTAATTTATATAATGAAAAATAATTTATAAATGATCTTTAAGAGCTTAAATTTTATGGTTTCTCACATAATTGAATGGGGGGAAATATTTAGGGTTCCAAAACCCTAGGTAACAATGACTCTCTCTGAGGGCTACATTTTGTATTATGATGCAGAGAACTCTAGAATCTTTATCTACTATTGTCTAGTGTTTTATTCCTTGGGCTGTAGAATCATTAATCAATGTGATTTTGAATCTATACCATTTCAATGAATACTCTAATAAAATCCTTACCATTATCTCTTGCTTCTGCTTTCCAATGAATGTTGCATTAAGATGCCATCACATGTGATTTGGTTGTAGCTTCTACACATGAATCTGGTAAAACCATAACCCAAATAGTATGCATTAGCTTCTGCTAATCATATCTTGGACTTCCATGATGAAGAATAATCAAACTTGACTGTAAGGTTTTGGCCCATACTTGACGGTCAGAGATTAGCTTGTAAATATTATTTAAAGGGGTATCTCTCAACATAGTTTGGTTGTGATTTTTACCTGTTATTCTATTAGAATGCTTCTTATGGTTCCTCCTATGTTTTGCTTTTGGATGTGCATTAGGGTATTTCCATCCACTGACAACTGACTTATTACATCTTTTGTTATGTCTAGTTTCCATGCTTTTGGTTGTTGTTGCTCATGACAATGAGGATTATTAGAGATGTTCTTTGCCTCCATCTCAATATTGTTGAGGTAGAAACAATATCTAGTCGAAGTCAAAAGTCATGATTCACTAGTACCTCAATGGTAGAGCACCACCAACACTATGAACAAGGAGATCTTTGAAAGCTAAAATGTTTGCCCCTCACTTCACCACACTCTAGAAAAGTTAGATCCTTTCTACATCAATGCTTTACAATTTATAGGAATCTTTACAATACCAATCTCAATCGTGAACCACTTCAATTCTCATGTGGGTAGGTATGATATTAATAGAGGTTGCATAATTCAATTTTGCACCCTCTTATTTGATGGATATGCATAACCATTTCTATTATTTGTTATAATAGATAGTTTAGTAGAGAATCTAACATTGCATTTGCCATCTTTTCTTCAAGCATGTGCAATGTTTCTCTTTTTATCAATGAGATTGGTGTACATAGCTAAAGGTTGTAACTCATACTAGCTTGCTGATACCACATAACCTAATGAAGAGAAGAAAACCCTCCAAGTTTAATGACATCTTCCTATTGCAAATTGCAAGTAGTCATGTACAATCTATGTGAAAGGTCCATTGGGAAATTATTGCAAGAGAGAAGATCTCCTCCATTTCCACATTTTGTACAACATTCTCCTTTATCATGTCCCTTGATTCCAATTACTAGAGAATGTTAAGATATGATCTTTTCAATAATTGGTTGAGTTGTAAAGACTATGTGTATATTCAATATAATATTTTGATGACTCATTAATTGTCTCATGCTAAACAAGCTCTCATGTTCTTGAACATGCCATTGTCATATGATAAAGGATTCCTTCATATGTGCTTCATATCAGATGCCTTCCAAATGTATAGTCAAGAATTGGTCAAATTGAAGGTAGCAAGGTGAATTCAGTTGGTGGAAAAATCCAATGCATGTAAAACATGACGTGTGAGATTTCCTAGTGCAACAAATATTGCATGCTTAAAAGCCAAGTCCTCAACCATGCAAACTGAATTGCCAAGACATCCATCAAATTAGGTGAACTCCTCCTAAAGCATATCTTCATTTTCTCATTTCTCTACCTTGGATGAAGGAACAATTCTGAACATAGTAAATCAGACTCTTCCATGCTGCGAATTCAAATTCTTCATTCTCTCCTCGATGGCTGCCCTCCATTGCTTCTTTGCTTCAAGTAAATCATGAGACATAAAATTTTGCTCAACCAAAACTTCCTATCTCTAGTGCCATATTCTCCAATACATATCAACCCTAAAATGTGATGAAGTATTTTTCTTTCCCTTTTACTTTTCACTTATTACTTTAGGGATCCTATTTTTATCATGCCACCATGAATAAAGTACTTTTCAATATAATAGAAGCATTTCCAACTTCTTTTAAAAGATTTTAGCAACATCTAATCAGTAAATTTCATTTATATCTTCCTTGGCTTCAACTATGAGGCTAGTAAACTATATATAAAAATGTATGCTCTTGTTGCAAATTTCTTGTGTAGCTATTCCCTAATTGAATTTGGCATCCAAAATCTACATAAGCATGGGAACTTAATGAGTACATTGCATCTCTTATTTCCAATTGATTTTCTTCAAAAATCTCACATGGGCCAAGCACCTTGGCACAACATTGTTCACACAATCTTAGACTAGAAGGCATGCTTCAATATGTATTGCCTACATATTAGGGATGACCAGCTATAACACAAAACAAAATTTGAATATCTCATAGTTACAATGTTGCTCACAATATTTTCTCATTTTCCACAAATATTTGAATTAAACTCGTATATCAGAGTTTGAACTTGAACTTGAATATGAAGGTAAGACTATGAATTGATCTTTGAAACTGCATGTTGAAATGTAAAATTGAGCCTTGAATTTGAACTTGGACAATACAGTTGGGTGAGTTTAGAGTGTTGCCAATAAATTCATAAGGGATTTTATTTTTTGCAAAAATATTTTAGAATATGGATTGACTTAAGGGAAGGAAAATATTAAAAGATGATGCAACTTGAAATGGAGGGAAACAATAGACAAAACACAACCAAAACAAAACAAGCCAAGAATGCAAAATGGAAACAATTATTTACAATGGAGAGGACAAAACCTAAAAACTAAATGTGACCATTTATAGGCTGGAAAAAGTATGAGCCTTTTTGAATCAATTCTTGGCGATATGGAGGAAGAACAGTAAGAAAAAACACTAGTATGTTTTTCATTTCATATACAAGAAATTATTGCAAAGGGGGGGAAATGAATACAGATTCAAAATTTTCCTTGGCATCATTCAAATCAACATTTCCTTTCACAAATGTAGGTAAAATGTCAAAAAAATTTGTCATACTTTGTGTCCTTTGATTTTTGGATTGCCCATGTGATTTTTCCATTGTAATTTGCTGCACCGATTCTTCCAAAGGAAGAGAGGGGAAAACATCTGCAATGAGCTGAAAAATGCACAAATCTTTTTCTACTTCTTGGCTATCATTTGGTGCTTTAGTCTATAGTAATGCTTCATTAGTCTCCATGAGATCAAACAAGAACAATTCATAATCAACTTCATCCTCATAAGAAGGGCCATCCAAGAATGTTCATAGATATTGCATTGTGTGATCAGCCATACTTTTAGAAGAGCATTCTTCATCAATCTTTTCTTGTGTATGTTGATCCTTCATACCTTATCAAACAAAATTATTTGGTGAAATAGCATTAGAAGTCCTAAATATAAAAGAATCAAACTTTGAAGTTTGAAAATCTCCTAATAAGTTTTCATTTGATCTTTCACTCTCCAGGCTTTTTTCAATGTGAGCTATATCAAGGCCAATCATTGAGTCAGTTAATTGTGAGGTGTATTCATCATCATAATCAACTTGTAGATGGTAGGCTCCAACTACACTACAGGGAGTTATTACAATCATAGGAGGGATTACAAGATCTTCATCATTGAAAACTATTAGACTTTGAGAAAAAGAGGTAGGGGGTGCTGATTTTACTGCTTTGAGAATGAGCCTTTTCTGTTTAGGCCTTACCTTCAGATAATTCTTCTATTCATAAAGACAAATTATTTCTTGTGTAGTTTCTTTACACTTCATTCCACTTATAATCATGTCATCATCTAAACTAATAGCCTCTATTTGTGCATCTTGTAATGTTTGCACTCTCTCTAGTGCTTTAATAAAAACTTGATTTTAGTTTGTAAACTAGCAATGAAAACACACAGTTGATTAATTTCATTTGGTTGGCTATTTTGGGGAATTTTACCATCACACCTATTGAACCTATCTACAAAATCTCTCATAGGTTCAATCTCCTTCTTTTGAATTTGAAAGAAATTTAATAATAACTTAGCGACATCAACTGTGGGCCTAAATCTTTGGAGAAATTTTACCTCAAGGTCACTCCAACAAGTGATACAACCATTATGAAAATTTTGAAACCAATCAATAGTGATATCAATGAGACTCCCCATAAACAATCTAACAAATATGTTCTCTTCCTACACACCAAGAATATCATAGGTGACTGTAGTTGCTTTAATGTGATCACCAGGGTCTTGATTTGCATCACCGAAAAACTTCAAGAAATATTCAATTGAACTTTTAGGTAAGGCTGAGTATTGAGATAAAGCAAATGATCCAATTTGAGCCCCTCATAGCTGGGCTATAACCAAAACCATAACACCAAAATTCTTTCACCACAATCAATTAGAGTCACAAACCTTTGTCCTTGGGGAGGTACCTTTAGATATCCAAGGAAAGAAAAGCACTGGAACTTTTCTTTCTTTCCCCAGTGGAGTCACCAAAAAATTGTTAGTAAACAGATTTTTCCTTCAGATAGAAATGTAAATAATGACTCAATATGCTACGAAAGAAGAACAAAATGTACTAACAATTGGATAGATTATCATTTCATTGATAATCTTCCTCTGAATTGAGAGGTACAACTCCCTCACAAAAGATATTCAATGAATGTGATGTCTGGTTATGTCTTTAACTTGAAGACATAAAAGGATTTCTAATATCCACCCATCAACATGGGATGAATGTGATTACTAGATTTATGAATAAAGAGAGAAGATAAATAAATAGCTCTATGATCACTTATTTAACTTCCCACACTACAGAAGAGTTAAGAGGGGTTACATATATCATTATGCAAAAATGTGAGCATATGAATCATAAGATTACATACATCACAAATCTAGTGTAATAAAGCACCACTGTATCTAAAATAGGAAATAAAAGACCACAAGATCTTTTTAAACTAGAAATATGAGTGCATAGACCATAGGATCAAACACATGCTCCTTTTTATTTCAAAAACATAATAGAATAACAATAGTATTATTCCATCCCTACCATTACAATCAGACTGCAAAAAAATCTCTCTTCCCTACTACAAACAAAAAAATTCTTCTCCCTTTTCCTATAGCTACAAAACTCTAAAACTAAAAAAGAAGAACCCAACTACAAAGGAATTTTCCCTTTTTAATGAATCTCCCCAAAGAAGTTTGGCAACCACCACAACTTCTTACCAAACTAATTTTTTATTCCTGGGCACATTACTATAATAATTAATTCCATTAAAGAATTATTATTTTTACATTTTTTTTTTGATTTAGCTTCTTTCCCAAGAATTGCTCTCCGTACAATTTTCTACTAAAGTTTCATGTTACAATAATAATTAATTCTTTTGAAGAATTAATTCCTTTAAATTCCCTTTTCACTTTATCTTACCCTCATTAATTAACCAAATTTCAATCTCTTTCTAATAATAATAATTAATCCTTATAGAATTAATTACATGAGAGATTTATTTAGATTAATTTGATATTTAATTATTTTGAATTTGAATAATTGAATATTTAATTCTTTTAAAGAATTAAATATTATATAATGCAAAATAATTTATAAATGATCTTTAAGAGCTTACCTTTTATAGTTTCTCACATAATTGAATGGGGGTGATATTTAGGGTTCCAAAACCCTAAGTAACATACTTGATACTAGGATTCTAAGGATAAGTCTCAATCTAAGGGCTAGCTATCTCCTATATTCAACTAAGGCATCTTCAGATATGCACCCAGCTTTAATAGAATCATAGGGATTTTCTACTCTTTAGGTTTTGCAAAACCAAGACGAGTGCACCTAAGGGATAAAAGGTTCAATACTTGACATTATATTGACACTTCACTCACTCACTAATATTCTTTCATAACACTTATCCCCTATAGCAAACATTGATCACAATTCTTCTCAGATTTACAAATAATTTTGGGTTAAAATAGCTAACCACAACATGCAGAGATTAAATGTAAACAAGTGCTGACTAGATTTTAAAATCTTTATACATGAAAGTAAAATTGATTTGATTTTTTAAAGTTTTTCTTGATGTAATCCCATGATTTCTCAATATGCAACTGCATAAGTGATTAGTGCCTTATCCCTTGGCATTCAGAGTCTACCTAACAATTGTCACCTGATTAATTTCCTTACAATAAATTTTATCATAAATTAACCCTAAACCTCATTATTATGAATATCCTTCTTATATGACTGGAAATCTTGTCAATTTAATAAATTATTTACTTAATTCATTGAGTTAAAAGCAATAGTAAATTGACATACAACCTATCCTAGCTACATTAAATTGCATAAACATTGCTCATACAATCTCAATATAACCAACACATAATAATGGAGATAGAATTTAGAGAAACAATATATGGTAGAACATTCCCTTTTGTATTAATTTTTCTTGAAATCATACAGTACTAATGTAAACTCAAAATAACTCAAGATAAGACAATTTTATCTTTCAATGTCAATGTATTCTCATATTTGCAGAGAAAAATACATCACAAAGTTAACATCAAAAACCACTAGACCGAATGCAAGACTAGCATAATAATAAAATTTACATAAAGGTTTAGATACTTTCTCTATCCTTGGGATCTCATTTATATAGTATAAGATGCAACAAGCTTCAGACCTAGAGAAGAAAGACAACTATCCTTAAGACAAAAATATTTTGCAAATAAAGGTCACTATCATAATAAGACAAAAATTTGGTCTCTTATTTTCTTTCAACAAAATTTCTACATCATGAATCTTCTTGTTGTGGGACCATTTGTTGCTGAGAGACTTCATGCAATGATTGGTTTGGATGCAGTGATTGTTGTTCTGACCGTTGGACTAGCTGATCTACATTACGTTCTACTACATGAAAACTAATTGCGACTCATGGCTCTCCCTCCAGTTCATCAAGCTAGACTACCAAATTAATAGTTACAAATGGTTGCCCTTTCATTAAGTTGTCAGTTTGAACTTCCATGTTTGTTACTACAGTTGGTTGTTCCTCTTTCTCTTCTTCTGATTTACCAAGTGCATCAATTATTTGCAGCTCATTTGGATCCACCTCATCTTCATTGGTTTCTCTAGATACCAAGTGATTCTTCTAAGAAATATTTTTCATCCACTTATTGAAAAGTGTATCATTTGGCTAGTTAAAAATCAAAATTTCTTACTACTTCTTTAAGATTTCTTCTCCTAACTTCTCAATCTCATCAAAATCCTTTTAAAAAGAATCGAAGAATATTTGCACCTTCACAGATTCCTTAGTTTTCTTGGCAAACCATATATGGTCCTTTTCATTTATGACATTATTGAGTCTGATGCATATCAAATCATCCAATTCTTTGGCCTATTCTTCTTTATTTTTCAATTTATCTACAACCTCAAGTGCATGAGGGAAAAGCTAAATTTTTTTGCTAATATATTTTGAGAAATAATTGATAATTCTCCTTTGTAGTGCAATTCTCTTGTTATCAAAATCAGAGAGGCCATTAGTCATGTCAATTTTTTTTGCTATTTGCTCACACGATAGACTAATGACTAAGAAACATAAAATAGTGATATCACTATCCCTACTATTCCATTTTTTCACAATTTGCTTCAAAGTGCCCTCATTATTTTTTAATTCATTTCATATATCCATTAGTTTTGACAATTATTCATAAAATGTAGGCCAACCTATCCTATCTATCAGATACATAATTGAATCTCTTAGTTTGTTTTCATATTGCACCCCCAACTCAACATGTATAATTGACCATATTTTAGCCATTTCTTCTTCAAGATCTTTAGTTGTATATGTTTGGGGTAGTTGGCATTTCTATGAGTGAAATTGTGTTGAAAGGTGCAATTGGAGGATGAGGAGGATAGGTAATCCTTGGCTATTTAGATTCTTCTCCCATTTTTTTTCTTCCCTAATTGTTTCTCCATTTGAGTCATCATCTCTTCCATTTTATGTATTCTATTCCCTCTTTTTCCATATGCCTCCAATAGCTTTTAAATTTTATTATTTAATTCTAGGAGCTTATTTTTGTCCTTAGCTATAACCACAACTCCAAATTTTACCATTTCTTTAGTCATCTGGGAAACCTTTTCACTATCCACCTCTTCAACTCTATAAACCATGAGACTGCCTATGCTTTCATAATCTGACACCTCTTGAATCTTGGCCTTTTCTCTTTTTTGGATGGACCACATCACCAAAGCCTAATGTTCATCACTATAATTTAACCCTTTATGGTCTTGTAAAACTTCTTACCTAGTCTTGAACTAGGTGTCCTTTGATTTCCTTATTGCATAAAAAACCATTGCATTAGCAATACATCCCACTCAGGTAAAATTAAAACTCTTGAATCCTTTAGCAACTACCTACCTCCTTCAAGGGTTATCTATATGAATTCCTCAATAAGAATAACCTTAATGTCTTCCTCAATTTTAGAGTCCTGCCTACTAGGTTTCTCTATTTTAAGCCTTTTGCATTAATCCTCAAAATTCTTTATAATTCTTCTCCACAAAAATTGAGTAAATGCTCTTGATCTTACAAAGCTTTCATCATTTTAATTTCATAGACACCTATTCTACTATAGGATCTATCTCTTTACCTTTGAAATCTCCTATAGTGAGCGCTAATGTTGGCATAGGGGGTTCCTTAGGCAATCCCTCTTCTATGTCTATTGTTTTTATTAAAATTTCCTTCTCCCCTCCCATTTGTCTTAGCTATTCTCTCAAAGATACTTCATCATCTATTCATAGCACGGAGTTTGAGTAGGAGAATATTCTTCAATCCTAGAAGGAGAACCCTATTCTAATTTTTGTCTCTTGGGAGCAAGTGCAGTAGTTGGGCTCTCAGAAAGTTGTCTTTGGTAAAGAGATATGGGCTACACACTCTTTGCTACCACATACCCAACTTTTCTTTGCAATGTATATTTCCCTGTATTTATAACTAATCTATTATCCAACCTATTTTCAACCTCTGTGGCCTTGTCTAGATAAGTTTGGGTTAGAATGTCCTTCTTTTCATTTAAAGTTTTCATGAACCCAAAAAAATTATCCATAAGCATATCTATCTTTGCACCCCATAATTTTTTATTAGAAAAGGGATCATAATTTTGCTAAAAAACATTTATAAAATCCATAACCTTACTATAAACTTTCCACTTTTTCTTCCTAACCTCTCATTCCTATAATGAAAACCTATTCCTGACTATATTCTTAGGAAAATATATAAGGTGCTTCTAGGCTTTGACCATTTTTCTTTCTCTAAATATTCCATAAAAACCCTCTGGGTCTATAAAGTGAGAATGAGATTGAGCCATCTAATATTTGTCTAAAAACTTTTCTGTATGTCTCCATCCCTTCTTGACAAAACCAAAATTATGCACAATAGTAATCTGAGGAAAGAATGTACCTTTGGATTTTCCTAGTAATTCTCTTTCTTCTAATAATCCTATCTGTTATAGGAGTTCAACAATTCTTACTTTTAAAGGTACTTGGTATGGTAGCACATGAGGTTTTCCCAAAAATCCATATACTCTAAACACTGTGGAAACTACAAATGGGATGACATTGCCCCAATTATGACTCACCTTCAATCCTTTTGCATAATCCTTTGGTCTAATCAATTCTAATAGTGATTGAGGCATTCTGGGACTATCTCTAATTAATAAAATCCTCAACTTGGAGACAAAATATCTGTCAAACTTCTCATGTCATATCAACACTCCAAAGCTAGACTGGTAATCTCTCTCCATCCCTTTCTAATTCCAACTTCATTTCCTTAGAGAAAAAGGTAACTCCCTTATACAAATTATGAACATTAACATGGAGTACTAGTAGAATGGCTTATTGACTTTAGCCTTAGCTATACCCATTAATCTAGTATGAATCTCTTCTACCAAAAGAGTACCAAAATCAAAAAATAGATCTCATACCATACTAAAGTGTTTGGGCAATAATAAAAACAATGGATCCTAGAATATGATCTTGCTCATCAATTTCCAAAATTCTACAAAGAGAGAAGTAAAGTGCTTGAGCCCTAGGATTAAAAAATTTCCTTAGAAATGGCTCTAGAGTAGAGGCAGTTATTAACAACAATGAACCTATCTTGACAAAATGCTCCTATAGTGGTCCTCTTCTTAGGTATACCCTTTGTGCATCATATCTTGTCTGTATGTCTTCCATATCAATCTTCTCATGCACTATGTGGGTAGGGTTTAATTTGAAAACCTCCCTAATTAATTCTGGTGAAACCCTAAAAAGATTATCACCAACATGAATTTTAACTATCCTTGTTATTGGGTCATATTTATTTGACATTAGTGCAAGTAATTCATCATCAAAAAAAACTCCTAAGATAATTAACTTGCCAATGTCAAATTTTGATACATTATTCAAAGGAGTGTCAAGTTTTCTTTCTACAGACCATTCACAAAAGAGCTCTAAACCTCCAACAGATGTCTCAGCATCTCTTAATCAGTTTTCTTTGTTATAGAAACCCTCACTAATTAATAACTTAGGGTTCTTTGGTATTAATTCTTACCTTAGAAAGTTCATTTATGGATTGTGGCATTTGATCTAAAAAATCATCATGCACAACTCTTTTTAGGTAATCTACTTTCCTTGAGAAATCCCTTTGTGTAGGCATATTGAAAAATTATCTTACTGTG
Organism: Cupressus sempervirens; assembly: GCA_028749045.1. Classification (NCBI taxonomy): domain Eukaryota; kingdom Viridiplantae; phylum Streptophyta; class Pinopsida; order Cupressales; family Cupressaceae; genus Cupressus; species Cupressus sempervirens. The sequence continues at coordinate 246,264,674 of CM053792.1, forward strand.
ACTATATTTTCTGAATTAAATAGAAAATTAGATACCTAATTTTCCTACTTATTTCTTTGAAAAATCATTAGCAGCAACTTGGGACTCTAAGGAAATGCACTCTGAACTTTAAAAAATTTTCCTCTTTGAGAATTTTGGAACCTTGGTGTTCAATAATGAAGAAATAAGAGATCTTATGGAAAATTTGGTTTCACACAAAGTCGCATTGATCAAAATTAATGTCTCTAATAGTCATATTTAGGTCACGTCATGAAATTTGTAACCTAGTCATTGATCTTTATCCAATCAAATAGCAAAAAGGTTGCATTACCCTTTTTTGAAAATGGCCATGTATCATCAAGTCACTTCCCTACATTCTCTAAAGTTTGATCAGTTCCATAATGTGGGGAAACACAAATCGTCGATCTCCAAAGGATTGATGATCATGAGAATTTATATTTTCCTTAAGTTTTTGGGCCCACTAAGCTAGCTCACTATCCACCTTATTTAACATACAATACACCTTAGCAAATTATAACAACACATTTGGTATGCAATCCACCTCAACATTACTTGGAAACCTTTGGCAAAACTGAGCCCATATGGCCACATGTTGCAAAGTCACTTCCTTACATTCTCTAAAAGTTGAGCATCTTTATAAAGTAGGGAATCACCCATCATCAATCTCAAAAAAATTAATATTTCCATAAGATCTTCTATGTTTTAAATCAAGTCATCAATTATGTCCAATGAAATAATGCTAACTTGCCAACTTGTCCTAACACACTTCCAACTATTTTGATGCCTTTCCAATTTTGTGGCCCACAAAAGACATCACTTCCTTGCATTCTCTAAAGGTTGAGTAGTTTCAAATTGCAGGAAAGCGACACTTGTTGATCTTCTCATGATCAATGGTCAGGGCTTAAAACATATAAGGCTAAAGGCTTTCAAAGGAACTCACAGTTAAAAACCATGATTAGAGCATAGGCGATTGGGGTAAAATTCTTGGAAAAATATTTTTAAAGGATTTATGCAACAATTACAAAATAAGGATTTTCAAAGGGCACAAACTTCCCACGTAATTTTAAAAAGAACCAATGCAACCTTATTTTTGAAAACCTAGGGCACAAATAATATTATGGCAATATGAAATTAGAGGTTTTATCTAGTGTAATGCCTTGCCAAGGGATCCAAAAGAATTAACCTAAAGTTTCACTAAGTTGGTAGCATTTTTTTTTTAAACATGAAAGTTAAACTATTCACAACATATACATAGTAGTAGAAAAAATAACAACATTCAACTGAAAGTATACATAAACATACATAACAGGTTACATTCCTTAAGGATCCCTTAATGTTGAATCACTTTTAATTAACTAATATTGATTCCATCTAATACCACATCCACATGAAATAATAATGATAAATTCAACATTCTTAAAATAATATACTTTGTTCCAAATGTCCCTTAATAAATTACATTTCAGAATGCTCAATCATCCATTGTACATGTCACAGGGTATGAAAGACATAAAAGAATATACATGTGTGAAAATAAAGTACATCATCATATTCTAATCCATGATGCAAGTGCAGTAAAATAAATGAAACCACATGTTATACATGATACATCATCATAGAAGATATAAACATCCATCGTAACAGATAACCAAAAATCACAACACATAATTATCTAAGTGCACAGTTCCTCCCAACTGTAAATAGCATCATTAGACCATCATGGGCCCTAGCCATCCCTCCATGCATAACATCCCAAGTCACCAAAGAGATCATCAACATTATCATAGTAGGAATGTCACTCCTAAAATATACTACATCATATGAAGAAAGAATCTAACATACTACAACATGTGCATAAGAAATCTAATCATGCAAATTAAAGCATAAGATAAGTAAATAGCATCATCTAACATATGATAATCATCAATATGAGGATACGTGTCCATAATCCAAGATCAAAATGAAGATAGATGCCAACAAAGAATGCATTAGCCATGGTGTCTCAGACGGATCTCAAATGGTAAGAGTGAAAAAACACTACCACCTGACTGCATGGAACCTAAATGGCCCACTCCCATCGTGCTGAGGAGATATCTCAAGTCTCAAACATGCTATCAAATCACATAGCACAAATACTCTCTAAGTCCAGGAATCCTAAAAGTTTACTAACTCAAAGGTTCCAATCAAAAACCAACATCTAATCCTAGAGGCACACAAAGACATGTAGGAACCTACTATGTAAGTGGAAAAGTGTCATCGCACAGATCATGTTAGAGTTACCCTGGTAGTCTCTCAATAGACCCCATCCCCCTAGTGATCCCTATGCGGCCACTAGTATCCTCTCATACTAACGAGGCATACTACGGAATGCAAGGTCACAACCAAGCATTCTCTCTACTCCCATCCTAGTCTGTACTAGCACTCGAGGCATGGGCGAGAACAAACAATTATCTTATTAGGTTCATTTAAGTCAGTATTAGATGTAATGTTTTCACTTATTAAACAACTTATAATGAGTTACCCTGGCAGCCACTTAGGGCCCCAACCCCCATTGCAAGATACTTCCTAACACTACATGTAGATAACCTACCCTAAGCTCATGGAATTATAAATCACAAAATCACCACAGTCCTATACAAGAAATTGGAAAAATACCAAAAGATAATCCACAATAAGAGCATCAAATCTCCATGAGCAACTAAAAAGCATCCATAGACAATCATGACCACAATAGTTCTCTATTGGCAATTGAAGGTATCACTGATAATCACAATATCCATTGGTTCTCAACAAGCAACCAAAATGGCATATCAAGCAAATAATATTGATCGAAGACTCCAAAATGGTTGAGTCAAAACATGTCACAACATGAGATCATCAAGATCAAATAAACAATTCAATCCCATCAAGAAAACTGGAAAGTAATCCAAATACAACTAATTGATACTCAATCATGATTACATAAATCACAACTTACACAAGAAGACTGAAAACCATATCAATCAACATGCCATCACATAACCATGGTTTGGTTTAAAGAAGATCGAGATCAAAAGACATCATCATAACATCACAATCATAACCCTTGAGCCTCTAGTAGACGTCCTATAACTAGTCAACCAACTAATCAACCCAAACCCAAAACAAATAGCATAGAGAAAGCACAAGATGCAAGCACATGTTTTGGTTCGTTAAACTCACATAGTTGGATTAAGAGTGGGGTTTCAGTTTTCGTTTGCAAGTATATTTGAAGTGTATAAGGTTCTTCATTTAAATACAAGTCAACCCATTTATCTCTCCAAATTAAACATAGAATTATCCCTCCATTATTTTAAAACAATTTCTTAAAATAATCAGAAGATAATTATTTACTTATTTAAATCATTAAGCTAAATCCCATTAACTTTTAATAAAATCATTGCATTATTTTGCTAACAACAATGTCACTAATAATTAAATATAACTTCCTTAAGAAGCATCCCCCATTAAATGAGTCATTAGCATAAGACTTATCAATAATCAAATAAATAATTTATAATTTCCTTTAAAATCGTATCAATTAAAAATCTCCATCACATAACTTAATTATCAATTAAATTTTATTTAATTCTGCAATTAATTAAATTAATTAATAACTAACTAACTTTATTAATATCTCTTTTACTTAAATAATAATTAATGAATTATTAATAATTTAATAATTCATATTTATCCATACTTATAGAAAATTAACAATAATTTATATTAAATAACATTAAAACATGTATTAATGTTAATTAATATATATACTAATTAATAAAAATGATTATTAAAACTATATATATAAATCTAAAACATATTATTATCACTTAATAAAATTTAAGCTACACAATATATAAAAAAAGAAGACAATAAAATATTTTTTTTAAAAGTGATTTTAAATCAGTTGTTGGCTTATTAAAAGGGTCGTGTGGCCCTGCACCCTGTCGCAGGGCCTGCAACGGCAGTCGCAATACCTGTGACAGCGATATAGGCAACCGCTAGCCATAGGCTATAAAGGAAGGTGGGGGTAGGGGGTGGGTAAACCCACCCCTCCCCAATACATATATAATTTTTAATTTTTAATTTTTTTTATTAAAATGATTTCATCAATCGTTCTTCCAAAAATGCGCTTCAATTTTTTATATATGATTTTCCACTATGATTTTTATAAGCAACATATATACATACATACATACATATATCCACACACACACACACACACACACACACACACACACACACACACATATACATACATACATACATACATGTGTGTGTGTGTGTGTGTGCAAATTTGTAAGAAAACATTTACAATAACGTCTGCGAATGTATACAAAAATTTTAAATGGAAAGGGCTTCCAATTTTATAAATTAAGAATTTTTCCTATAATGGTCGTTCTCTAGATTTACCTATTAATCCTACTAATAGGTTTGCATAGATTCCTTAGATCTATGCATGTGGAATTTTCTCATATAGAAATTTAACTACCCATGACAAGAATGCATACAACCAAGATATTCAACACATGAAATTCTCAAAAAATATTCAGAAGACATGAAGAAGATAGGAAGTGCAAGAAGCGAAAATAACATATGCAAAATCACAAGTGTCTGCCTGGACACTGATGCTAATTCACTTCTCCTCAGAAATTGTAGAGCAAGCTCCTTCCTTCTCCAATGCTCACAGATCCACCCACAAATGCTCCCTGAGCTTCTAGGAGTGTATGAATATAAGGACCTCTCAAGAAGTACCTAGAATGTCTCTAGAATCAACCAGAAGATGAGATAAGTGTTGACAACTAAGCACAAGCTTTTTCCAACCTTCTAGATGAGTCACAAGGTTGTAGACACCATGTACTTAATTTGTGCGCTAACTCCTGTGTTGTAGACACACATGCATTCAAAAAGTGCGCTTACTCCTAGGTAGACTTATAAATTTTATTTTAATTCTTTTATTATTTTTATTATTATTATTCATTTATTATTTTATTATTACTTTTATTATTATTAATTTAATTTTTTTTTATTTAATTCTTTTACTCAATTAATTTCCCACTTAATTAATTAAAATCAAAATATCAAAATATCATAACAATATATTAATTTTCTCCAAAATAATTAAATTATTAATTAAATCTTTTAATTTTAGACTTAATTAATAGAAAATTCACCAAAGACCTCCAAAATAAAATTTGAAAACCCATCATAGAACAATCCATACAAAATTAGTCTAAGGGGTTAAAATCATGAATTATGTCATCTGACACATTTGGAAGGTAAAACATCTCAGATACTTGTCCTACCTCTCTAGGACAAATGGTTTAAGTGCTTTAGGACTTGGGCTTGAGAATTTATCTCCCCTCTCTTACCATTGAGATAGTGCGCTAAGGTACGCTAATCCTGGCAATTCAGGGAGGTCGATATTTGGTACCTACAACCTGCATAAAATCCATGCATGTACATGCAATATATATATATATATATATGCTAAGCTAAACAGGCAATGGCAGGAAGTGGTGAATCATGTAGATCCTAACTAGTAGGTGACTACGAATCCCTTCCTTAACCACATCAGAAATGTCATACATGAAGAGAACAAACACACACACCATACACATGCAAGTATGGGGTAAGTATCCATAAGAAAACACATGTGATAATAAACCATCTATCTAATCATCATCAATAATAAAAAATAATGTAATAATCATCATGCATACATGAAATGTAGAGTCTAAGTAATCTCATCATATATCACTGAATCCATAACACAATATCTGATAGTCTCAAAACAATGCTACTAACCATCAACATAAAACTAGTCTAATAGAGTTCAACAATAATAGCAACAATGTATCTAGAAAAATGTAAACTAGGGTAGACACTACATCTAGGGCAAGCAAAAATTGAGACACACAACCCCTAACTTCAATGAATCAATTGGATTTTCACTCTACAATACAAAAATTTTTGAATGTGAAAAACCAAGCCAACGAATTGTAAGTTCTTATCAGATCAAGTCCTACTATTACTTTCTAATAAATATACCAGTGTGGATAAAATGGTTGACCTAACAAGCATTTGTAAATCCTTTAACTAGGTGACATTCTAATGGAGTGGTCTAAAGTCCTCTAATAAAGCTCACTCCTAATAGGGTGATTGAAATCCTTTAACCAGGCCACATTTAACAATGGGTATTGTAGTCTTTAATAGGGTTGGCCTTTCACAAGGCATCACATCAGAAGAGTGAGAATTAGTAGCATATTACTAATAATTTTTCCCAAATTGGGTTTCCACACTTGTGTCAAATTATGTGAATGTTCTTATGGTATTTCATGTTTACATTTTTGCAAAGTTATTTTTCCCTAGGACAATAACCGACAAAGTTAAAGTATTGCATGATCTAATGGCTACATGCATGTTAAGGTTTTATTGATATGGATCTAATTAGTTCTAAAAAGTTTTATTTATAAATATGGACCTTGGATAATTGATTCATCCCCCCTCTCAGTTATTTCTAAAGATTTCTAATAGAGCACATCTTGATGATGAGAGTGATGATGAAGCAATGACATCAAACTCTAATCTAGAACATGAGGAAGATCAAGATGAGGAAATATTGTTAAGAGTGTTGTCTAGGGCACATTCAAAGCATGTTGTAGAAGTTGTTCTTTATGATGGAAAGATAGATACCAATAACACATTGGATTGGATCTTTGATATGGAGAAGTTCTTTGAATTTAAAAATACTCATAATAATAATAAGGTGAAGATTGTAGTCACTAGGTTGAAAGGTCATGCCTCACTATAGTGGGAGAATTTGACATAGTACAAGGTAGGATAATTCCCAAAGGAGATGTTCAAGCCCCTAGAAAATAACCATAGAGTAGAAACACAACAACAAGCAACAATAATGTAAGATCTGATGGCAAATCATAACTCTTTATTCATAAAATATCTAATTACATGAAATATGCTCAATGGTAAGGCCTTCTAGGTTAGGGCCAAAAACAAACAAAAATTATAATATGAGTTTAACAAGATCCCACAAGATCCAACTTACAATCTCAGTCCCAGCTAGTCTAGATAGACAATTGGATAAGAACACCAAGAAGAATCCACACTTGTACCCTCAAGTCCACCAAGCAATCCTCTAGTTCTCTAGTTGTAGCTACTAGCTCTTCAAAGTTTGCATCTACCCTTCATCCTCTTCTCCAAGCCAAATGATAACAATGATGAAGAACTCCACAAAATCACCTACTTACACCCAAAGAAGCCACAAGTCGGCCTAGTTCTTTACAAATCAAATTGAATACCTTACAATAAATATATGTTGAGTTATAAGTTGACTACAACACAAATTAAATACCCAAAGTCAGATTGTAGACAACTAGGCACCAATAAGAACCAAGACCAAGCCAACCATCAGAAAGACCAAGCCAAGCACCAACACATTCCCAAGCATTACCAAGCTCTTAGTGCAAACCAAGAACCAAAGTTTATGCCAAGCTCCCAGTGCATGTCAAGCACCATAGTGTATGTTGAGCTCCCAATATCTTGTAAGGTCCCTTCAGTGATTGAGCTAACATAGGAAACACTACTAACGAGCTCCTAGAGAAATCCAACCTCCTAGTATCTGCTAAGTGTCATAAGCTTTTCTAAACATCTTCATTAACTGAGTCATTTAGTTAACACAAAAACCAAACCAACTTAGTATTGATCGAGTTTTGAAATTTCAAAGCCAAATCACCCTATCTTGTAGGATTGCAAGCCAACTAGGTATGTTCCTTCATTAGACACCCCAGGTTTGAAAAGATGTTCTTAATAACTAGAAGAATATCTTCTTGGATTCAATGCATAAATCCCAAATGAGTTCTTCACTTACATATCTTCCAAGTCTTCAACTTCTACACTCTTTCCCTTGTTCTTCTAATCCTTCTTCATATCCATCCTTGATGTACTACATGTCTACTTTCCATAGTGATCTCTAACCTTCTCTGAATCTTCCAACTCAACTTGACTACCAACACTCAGGTTCCTCCTATTAAGCTCTTCATTTTGCAAAGGAATCAGAGAAAACTTCCTACCACCTTTCTCAATAATAAACACATTCTTGACACAATCATGCAGAACCCTACAATCATACTACCAAGGTTGACCGAGAGACACGCGACAATTTTTCATGTCCACAATATCAAAGAACACTTGATCCTTATATTGTCCAATCTTGAAATCAATAAGGCATTTCTCCCTCACTTCCAAAGCATGCTCACCTTGCAACCAACCATTCCTAATGATAAGGGTGTCTCACTCTCTTCAAACCAAGTTTTTGAACCCTCTCTATAGCAATATGGTTATTAGTACTACCACAATCCACAATCACATTACAAAATGTTCCACCAGAGTTACAACAAGTCCTTAACAAACTAGTCCTCTAACAAGAATCTAGTGTCCTCTACGCAACCAGTTCTCTTTGAACTAGCAAACTCTCTCCTTATTAAGGTTGACTATCTTGGACTATGACCTCCTTAACAACAACAACTTTTCTATCATGAGGACATTCAAAAGATATATGCCCTTCTTCACCACATTTGAAATAATTACCACTAAACCCACCTCCACTTGTCCTTTTCTTCTTATCAACAGGTTTTGGTTCACCTTAAGAACTTAGTTTATCCTTTGTCAAGTTATCCTACTTTTTCTTCCCTCTAAGACTACCTTGACTTTTCCTCTTCAACTTATCTTCTACCTTTAGAGCATACTGATAAGCATTTTCAACTAGATTACCAACCTCATCCTAAATATTGAATCTCAAACCATTAATGTATTGAGCTACCTTCTCCTTTGACAATTCTCTATGCCCAGATTGACTATTCAACTTTTAGAACTCCTTGTTATAATCCTTCATAATCATATATTTTTGCTTTAGATTCTACACCCTCTTAAATAACTCAAATTCATAATTAGTAGGAATGAACATAGCCTTCAACTTAGTCACCATCAATCTCCATCTAGTGATCTTCATTCCTCCTTCTTCTTCTCTATCTCATTACAATTCTTTCCACCAAAGAGAAACATGTTCTTTCAAATTAGTTTGTGCCAACCTCATTCTAAGTTGACCCTCAATATCCTCAAGCTCAAAGTAGTCTTCCGGTTCACCAATCCAATTAATCAACTCTTTGAGAGTTAAAGTACCTGAGAAATTAGAAACCTCCATCCTATGCTTCAACTTAATCTAAGATCTAGGTCTACCAAACTGACCAGCCCTAGTTTCAATAGGGCTCTCCAAATGATCAATTTTGTCCTCACCACTAAATCCAACAGTTTCAAAGTTTTCAAAAACTTCCTCATAACCATCTTTCATACCCACATGCCTAGGTACACCACTTAAAGCACTCACAATTTTAGCAATCATGTCACTCTTCATCAATGCAATCTCAGATTTGAATTATGCTCTAATCTTCTTGAGATCCTTTCCTCTATAGCATCACTAAGATTATCAATTTCCCTAGGGTCCAATCTTCTTGGACAAATCTTTCAAAAATTTTGCAAACCCAAGCAATAGATCCACCAATCTAGAAGATCAATCCGCTCTACAATATCAACCTTCACCAACCCAAGAACCTAGTGCAAACTACCTTGAATCTAGCAATTGGTTTACACACTTAGGAACAACCTTCACTTTGATACCACCTAATACAGTTTAAGGTAGGAGAATCCCTAAAGGAGATGTCCAAACCTCTAGCAAATAACCACATAGTGGAAATACAACAAGAAATAATAATGGAAGATCTAATACCAAATTACAACTCTTTACTCATAAAAATAACTTATTACATGCAATATGCTCAGCTTTAAGGTCTTCTATGTTAGGGCCAAATACAAACAACAACTACTATATTAGTTCAACAAGATCCCACAAGGTCCAACTTACAATCCCAATCCTAGCTAGTCTAGATCTACAACTCAACAAGAACACCAAGAAGAATCCACACTTGTACCCTTAGGTCCACCAAGAAATCCTCTAGTTCTCTAGCCATAGATACTATCTCTTCAAGCTTCGCATCTACCCTCCATGCTCTTCTCTAAGATGAATGATAACAATGACTACGAACTCCACAAAAACTCCTACTTATACCCAACTAAGCTACAAGTCAATCTAGTTCCTTGTGTAAACTAAAATTAAATCCCTTACATTAAATATATTTTTTGCCACAAGTCAGCTACAACACAAATTAAATACCTAAAGTAAGCTCACAAACAACTCAGAACCAACGAGAACCAAGACCAAGTCAAGCGTTAGAAAGATCAAACCCAAGCATTGCCGAGCTCCTAGTGAAAACCAAGCACCACAGTACATGCTGAGCTATTAGTGCATGCCAAGCACCATAATGTATGCCAAGCTCCTAATATCTTCCAAGCTCCCAGAGAAAAATGAGCTCCTAGTATCTACTGAGTGCCCCAAGCTTTACTGAATGGCTTCATGAACCAAGTCACTCAGTTAACACGACAACCAAACCAACTTAGTATTGAATGAGTTCCCAAATTTGAAAGCCAAATCACATCATCCTGTAGGATTGCAAGCCAACCAAGGATGCTCCTACAACAACATTTGAAAATTGATAGAGATGAGGAAAAGAGAAGATTAGGACCTGGTTGAAAATGGTGAACAAGTTGAAGTAGAAGTTCCTTCTTGTTGATTACCAAGTGAACTTGTTGAGAAATATGCAAAATCTGAGACAAAAATACATGACTGTGAAAGAGTACACTAAGGAATTTAATAAATTGGACATCAGATATGAACATATAGATGATGAGGTTGAGAAAGTTACAAGATATCTAAATGGATTTGAGATTTGGAATTCATGATGAAATAAGTTTTGTGAAATTAGAAAGTGTGGAAGAAGCATACCAATATGATTAAAAGCTAAAGAGATCTTGACAAAGAAGCATGAACAAAGATGGAGAGGTAGAGGTGGTAGATTCTAGAGAGGAAGAGGTAGATCCTAAGGAGAAAGTGATAGATCTAACAATTATGTGCAAGATAAGGGAAAATATGATTGGAAGAATGAAGATAAAGGAAAAACTAAGTGGAAAGGTGGTAATTCTTATCAAGAAGGTACTAGGTCTTACTAAGGAAGAGGTAATTCTTATTCTATAGGTGGTTTTTATCATAATTGTTTTAGATGTGGTAAATAAGGTCATAGATCCTTTGAGTGTAGATACTCTAGTGAAACTAAACAAGGTAATAGAAATTCTATGATTCAAGGAGAGATTGAGGGTTCATCTTGTTGACGTACAGTTGGAGAAAACCTTATGGTAAGGAAAAGTTTGTGTAATAAGAAAATTAAGGAAGAAGCCATTGTGAGGACAAGTCTTTTCAAGACCAAATGTAAGATGGCAAAAAAATCTTACAAAGCAATTATTGAGAGTGTTAGTTAAGAAAATTTGGCACTAGAGGAGTTGGTTACAAAGTTGCAATTGTAGAGATTGAAGCATCATAAACTATATTATGTTTCATGGACTAGGGATGGGAATAAGATATTGGTAAATGGGCAATGTGTTGTGAAATTCAAGATTGGATATTACTCTAATAAAGTTTTGTTTGATATTATGCCTATGGATTATTATCATATTCCATTGGGTAGACCTAGGAAATTCGATAAACATGTTGTGTATGATGGAATATTGAATCAAAATACTATTTGGACAAATGAAGTTTAGGATACATTGATGCCTTTGATTGAGTCTACTAATGAGATAAATTGTACTACTGTGAGAATCTGTATGGTTAGTGGAAATCAATTTGAAAAAGATATTAAAAATAACCAAGTCTATTTTTCTATAATTCCTAGAGGGCCAAGTTATGGTAGTAATGGCCAAGTGACAGAAAATAGTAAAGGTTGAGTGAAAAAGGATAGTGATGAATGAGTAACAAAAAATAATAGAGGCCAAGTGACAATAGAAAAATGTAGTGTTAGTTGAGCATCAATAAAAATTGAAAGCTTGCTAGATGAGTACAATGAAAATGTTACAGCGGATATACGTAACACACCACAAACAAAAAACAAAAAAATAAAAAATAAATAAAACTAAGCTATTAACAAACATAAAGAACCATGGAATTTTTAAATCATCAAATTTCAAGATCAAGTACAAAGATTGAATCATTCTCAGAAATATAAACCTCTACAATAAAGAATATATCATCACAATATATTTCCATAAAGATATCTATACATAAAGAGTTTAGTACAATATTGATGAACAGAATCATTTAAAGATGCCTAGGTCCAACAAATGAAATTTTACAAGTATCCAATTCAGTTTCATGAAGTAACTTCAACAGTCTTCCTTCAAACTAGATATTCAACTTGAATACTTGAAAATAACACAAACATACAACACAACACACACAGAGGGCTCAGTACACACTAAGTTAAAAAGCATAGTCCACCTGCATACATGTCAAAATTTAACACACACACACACACACACACACACACACACACACATATATATAAAACCTTAAAGCAGATATCCAACTACATAACATAGTGCAATTCTAATATTACTATGCAAGAAGTAATACCTTCTAAACAATGCAAAATTAAACTCGCACTAAGAATAACTAGTTAATGAACCATATATATACTGAGGTGTCATCACTATGGTGCTAAGATACTATATTTGTATATGGTACGCCCTTAGATATCTCATAGTGGGGTTCTCTATAATACTCGTGAAATGACGAAATAGAGACTTGCCTTGTTCTTCGTACTTAACCTTACTGGTTTAAGTCATAGGTAAGGCCAATTATCTTTTATTTATAATTAACCCTCCCAATTTCATTTTAAAATTATCACTGAATTTAATTAACTGAATAGAATAAGTCAATATTCAGCCACCTCGATATATGTTCACTACAGGTATCCTTAACATACACATCAAATAGATATTCTAAGAATGTACATGTAACTAATAACAAGTCAGATTTCTCATGACATTACATTCTTCATCTTTTAAAACTTTCATCTTCTACTGTCAATTTGAAAGTAACTTAGGTTATTATAATAACAGTAGTAAATACTAGAATATTACAATCTCATAAATATCATTGAACTGCTATATCAGTTGAATGATATTTACTAGTCACAGTACTGTACTACTTATCTCTACTATCATAACAAATCAAGCTTAACCTCCAAATTGGCCAAGATAATAATATAGTGAACATATGATACCCTTGTTTCATCACATCAACATATATCATAATCCATCTCCTATCTTAAAATGACTTTCCATTTTCTCTAAGAACAAAATTACATCTTATTGCAAAACAATCTGAAAATGCTTATTAAAACATTGTATACTAAAATCAAGTATTACTAAATCCAAGTACAATCAATGCTAAACAAAAGATAATTTACTAGGTTAATGAATATCCAAGTGTCCATTGTTGTTTTACCACTGTTTGACGGTGAGATATCACCCTATTTTAACCACAATCAACATTTAAAATAAAATATCTGAATCAAATTTGAAATACGACTTACAACATGTAAAATAACTTATATTACAATAATGACCAAAATGACTAAAATGCAAAATCCCAAAAACAGTAAGATGCTCCCAAGCTGTTCGCATAATCACCTTGGTGATACTACAACATCTTCCTATATCTATGTTCTCAAATTAATGTCTTGTTTATTTGCAACTAATTTTCACAAAAACAATTATTCATAACTCTATTCTCCAACATAAATTATGAAGAAAATTTATACTATCACAGAGTTTCTATTCAGAACAAATTTTCTTTTAAAACATTTAACAAATTGTCATATCCAAAACCATTATCAATAGTTTACTAAGTTATTGTTTTCAATAAATAATTCAACTATATTATCAGTTTTGACACATTTCTAAAATTAAAATAAATAAATGAGATAACCCTCGAATTACTTATCATTATCATAAAACAAGATAACTGTCATAAGAGATTCGAATTAACTATGTTCAAACTGTAAATCGACAATGATTCATGAAGAAATTTCATACATTTCGTTACCCATAAAATGTTATGAAAGTTAACATGACAGTTTTAACATTGCTATGGTTTCACGCAAACCATTTGACAAAATGTCTCTACCCTCAACAGCAGACACGATCACATATAAAACATTCTTAAGACTGAGGCCAAGCCTCTCGAAATTTGTTATATATTACCATGCAAGCTGGAGGTATAGGTTCTCACAAGCCCATACTAATGAAAGCACAAACTTGCTTGCTATTACACAACAGCTGACATGCTCAATGCTGCAACCATATGTTTCTCCCAAAACTCAACTTGGTGGGAAACATATGTTTGGGCAAAGCTTTGTAATAAAAAATAAAACAACTTCCAAACATATCTCTCCACAACTTCCACATTCAAAGGTGAATACATGCAGAACTTTGCATAGCACGCAATGAACAAACTCATCTTTGAATATAAAATTTCACAATATGCAAATCTGATAACTTTTACATTATGCAAATGAAAGCAACATGGCATTTGCAAACAGAGTGAAAGAGTAGGGTAAGAAATTGTCCCCTACCTGAACAATTGAAGATGGAAGATTGTTCCACAAACCAACTTGATGCCAAAACCCCAAAACATAATCCAACACTGGTGAGCAAAACTCCACAATGTCGACTCACACAATTAGCAGAAGACTTCACAATGGAGTGAAACAAAAACTCCATAAACCACAACAGCCAAACTCTGAGAAATAACTCCATCGAATTAAACCAAATATGCACATTAACCTTCCAACCAATTCCCATTAAAATGCAAATATCTTAGCATGAAACCACAGATGTAAAATCAATAGAGTAATGTGGCTCAAAAACCGGCCTGTAACCAGCAAAAACTTGACTCTCATCAAGGTATGGCCGACTGTAACTTCAGTGCCATAAGTTCGATAGTTCCAAGTCCACTGCCATAAAAATGGCTCCAAACAAAATAACAATGTTACCCTCCTTCATAGCAACCGATACCCATTTAGGGTTACATCATTGCTAATTGCATATGAGGTGTTTTTAACTCTCTTTTTAAAACAAATACAAATGTATGCCAAGCTCCACTAAGGTGTTGAACCTTAATCATAAGACAATACATATATAAATATATTTATATAAATGCAAACCATGGTTCCTTCAATTACAATCCAACATGAGTCAAGAAACGAAACCATCTTAAGGGTTAACACAATCTAAAAATTAAATCCCTGTATAGTTAGATGTATGAAAGTACAATAAAGGATTCTAATTAAATATAGCATATAACCATTTATAAATATCTGCAACATCACGTCATCATACAGCATGAAACAGAAAGCAGTAAACAAAGAATCAAAAACTTAATAACTAATCGTTAATCTATCAACTTGAACTTAATGATATGCCAAATGCAATTCATAAAATCCTAAATCACATTTACTGCTAAAACATAGTTCTTCACAGAAAATATATTCAGCATTAGTCTCATTATTCAACAACAGTATTATAACCAAATTCTACAGAAATTCGATCATAACATCAGAAAGAAATCTTAAGACAGCAAAGTCCTAATTGGTAGAAAAATCCGGAGTAGTGGTCAGGCATGACAATATACTTGATGGTTACGGCTAGTAAGAAGTATAAGTCATTGTATGGATCTAATTCCTAGAGCTAGTTTTCCAAATAAAGAACCATATAGATTGAGACCTATAGAGAATGAAGAGCTTAACAGAAAAGTACAAGAGTTTTTGTAGAAAGGTTTGATTAGAGAGAGCTTAAGTCCATGTCATGTACTTGTTGTATTGACACCTAAGAAGAATGGAGAATGGAAAACCTGTACTAATTCTAGAGCTATTAATAAGATCACAATGAAGTATAGGTTTCCTATGCCAAGGATGGATGACATAATGGATAGTTTGAGTAGAGCTAAGTATTTTACCAAGATTGATTTGAAGAGTGGTTATCATCAAATCATAATCAGAGAAGGTGATGAGTGGAAGACTTCTTTGAAAAAAGAAATGGTTTGTATGAGTGGTTGGTTATGCCTTTTGGTTTGACTAATGCACCTAGTACTTTCATTAAAGCAACCACATATATCTTCTCTAATAATTTTTTATTCTATCAAAGCTATTTAACTCTTTCCAAATGTCAAAAGTTTAATGGTATGATTGTTAAACAACTTACAAATCTAAAAATTTCCATCCATAACTAGATGTTATACATTTTATCTTATTATTTTTCTATAATAATTTAAAAATTGTACATCATACGTAATAATTAATCATGAATCCTCACAATCAAACAAAAGTGAGGAATTAACATTCAAATTTAAGTTTATTTAAATAATCTAATTCATTTAGATTTAAGGGTTGTTCCAATATTTATAGATTGTACTATAAGATACACAAATGGAAAATTTAATACAAATAAATATTGTTGTTCTTCATAAATATGAAAAAAATTCTCGCATCGGTCATTATGAAAATTATATCTTCTACATCTTATTTATTTGATAAGGATATATTTTTTTAAAAAAAATTCCAACTATTCATTTAGTGTTTCCTATGACTTATTAAAGTGAATCTCTCCTATTTTCAATATAAAAATGATTACTTTCAATACTATTCAAGGTTCTAAATTTATTGATTAATTAGTATTATGTGTTCATCTCAAATAGATTTGAACCCAAGACCTCCTCGATTAGAGACACAATTTAGCGATACATTATAGGCTCTTGTCGTATTTTTCAATTATATTATGTATTACAGTTATTTTATTAATTTTATGTATCTTCACTCCATTCCTATTGATTGAATGTGATCTCAAAACTTGAGATTGAATGCCAAGTTACTGTGGGATTAGTTTCTAACAAGTGTTACATTACAAATAATGTTTTGACTAGAAGGCGAGAGTATGATGTAAGTAGAATTCTTCTAACTATTGCATAATATAGGAGATGAAAACCCAAAACAACATGATTAGGGAATTCTTATTACCTATATAGACATACATGTAACTGTGGATGGAAATAAAGAAGTAGAGTTTTATGCACTTGTTCACTATTAATGAGACAATAAAGCTACATAATAAAAAATTGCTAAAATTGATAAATTGTTCAATCACAACATGTACAATGGTCAATTGCATGAGCAAAGAAAAAATAGTCAAATGTATAATGAATAAATAGAAAAACCCTTACTATTGTTAGAGCATAAGATGATATATTGAGTGCATTTCACAAGACTAGGTTGTCTATTTTATATAACAAATGATAATTAAAGGAGTAGGGATGAGTAAGGAGCTAGGATAAGGAGAGGTAGGCTAGGGGGAAAAAATAAGATGAATAATATAAAGTGAGAAGAGAGATAGAGAGGTGAAAATTTTGGTATTAATGTGTGTGTGTGTGTGTGTGTGTGTGTGTGAGAGAGAGAGAGAGAGAGAGAGAGAGAGAGGGGGGGGGGCTGGGGGGGGCGGAGAGGACATGAAGAAATAGAATAAAGATATTTGAGATGATACATAGTATATATAGATAGATATACATAGAATAATAGAGAAAATAGAATATAGATAGTAAGAGACGAATGGTAAAGAGAGGTGTAAGATATGATAAAGATAGGGACATAGAATGGAGTGTATGTTTGTATAAGAAACATATAAAGGAAATGATAGGGAGACATATAGGGAGAATGTGCAAATTAGAGAGACATGTAGATTAAATAAAGATGATTTTAAACTAATAATTTCAAATAACTAGGATGTCCATTCTATATAAGAAATGAGACTTAAAGGGATAGATAATTATAATAAGAGATAAGAAGAGAGAGATGTGGTAGAGGGAGAGTGAGTAAGGTGAATAATATAAAGAAAAAAAGGGGTAGAGAGGTAAATACATTGGTAGTGATAAAAATAGACAAAGAAACATAATGGATTATAGGAAGATAAATAGGAAAATAAGAGGAGGGAGACAAAGAGAGAGAATAATAAAGATGTATGAGGTGATAGATGGATGGTAGATAGATAAATAGATAAAACACGTATATAGAATAAATCAAAGAAATAGAGAAAATATGATATAGATACATTGGAGCAAATGCTAAAAGGGGTAAGATAAAATAAAGATAGAGAGGGAGAAATGAATCCCTACATTTGTGAATAAGAGAGATATAAAGATGAGGATAGAGAAATAGACAAGGAGAGTTTAACTATTCAAGAATGTCATCAAAAGTATACAAGACTAGTGGCTTAACCCTTGCACTCTTCAAAGATACAAGTGCATCCTCACCAAATCAAAGTATAAAAGTTTTAGAAATGATTTCCAAATTTCAAAGCTGATCACTAAAAGCATATACAGAATTAAAAGGTAAAATTAGATAACAAACATTGGAGGTAGAAACCTCAATATCATAGACTGACCTAACATTAAATAAGCAAGCTCCTAACTTTATATGCCTCCATCAAAATAAAAAATTAAGTTTCTCCTCTCTTGCTATAGAAGTACAAAGCGATAGAAAGATAATTATGTTTTTACAAGTTAGAAAGTAATATTTTATGGAACGACTTAAACATCACACACTAAGCTTAATTCCTACACAAAAGTGTCAAACAATCAGAGTTGACTTTTTTTCCCAAGCTTAATTCTTCCCTTAATGTATGATGTTTAAAGATGGCCATATTTTATATACAACAATTGGCCTATAGTATTTTTGAAAATCATAAGTCTAAATGGGTCCTCGTTCTTTTTTTATCTCTTTGCTTACAGCTAAAGGTAATGTGGTCAAGAGATCTCTGATAGTTCTTTGCATAAACATCTGCCCAACCTATGTTAAATGTGTTCCGACAGTTGATCCATTCATCACGCTTTTGCTGAAGTCGTTTTACAATTACTGGTAAACAATGATTTGGCTTTTCACGCAACAAATCTATTATAAGAAGCCCACAATCACCATAAATGCGTTCAACGCACCTTAAATCCATATCTGCAATGGCCAAATTTTGACACATTACTCGTCATATTTACAACCAAGTAAATTGAATATCCAATTTTGATTATAATTATAGCAACTCTTGAAGAAGTTACCCGTCAGGTGGTCTTCAATTCTGAAATGAACATTTATCTGACTTGTTTCTTCATGTTTCTTTTCCAGTAACTCACATATACGCTTAATTGCAGCTTTTGAAGCCTCTATCAGCATGTCCATCTCATATCTGAAAATTCATAATTTCGCAACGGTAATTAAAAAATACTAAACATTTATGCAATCTTCAGAAATAGGAAGAACCAAAAAAAATCAAATCATATCTTCAAAGTTATAAGATTTCTTCCATCATATGAATGTTTATGACAGTTTGTTGTATAATTATTTTATATTAAATAAAAAAATTTACACAATCAAATTCACAGACACAAACATCTAGATTTATTTATTAGTAGTTCAAAAAGCCTATTATCCATTAAAAAAACTATATATGCAGCTAGAAAATGAATATGTAGTACCTGTCATCCTCGCACTTGAAAATGGTCTCCTCATAACTGTTGACTCGCTTTTGTTTTCGGTAATCTTCTGTACCAGATGGTACTGACAAACAAATATCATTCAATACCTCTGCTGCAACACTAGATGAACAGCTGGCGATGGGTTTCAACAACTACAATATAACGAAATAAATGTTGATTCTTCAGTCAAATTTTAAATAAAAAGAAGAATAAAAAATCTCTAAAAAAGAAAACAAGATCTAGATAATCCAGTGGATAGGTTGAGAAGAATTGGACCAAAAATAGCATTTAACTATATCTCATAATATTCTAAAGAATACAGAAATGAAAAGGTTTCTTACATTCTGTGGTAGCAAGCGGTAACTAGGAGTACATTGCTCCCATTTAGAAAGATCCATTTCTGATATTGACTTGTATGTGATTTTATCATTGTTTGGAACTGTGGAAGCATTGCCATCCATCACGTCTCTTGATTTGTGATTTTGATCTTTGTGTCCGTCCCTTTCTTCTTCAATATCTTTTCCTTTCTTTTCCTCATTTTGTATAACTTCCACTCTTGATTCATCATGTTGACCTTTGTGCCCTTCTCTATCTCTTTCTTCTTTTCTCTCGTTTTCTTTATTTTCTTCACGGTCTGTTTCTTTCGTTCTCTCATTTTCTTTCTCCAGCAATCCATCAGAATGCCTCTCCTTTTCCTTTTCCTCTCCCTTTCCAGTCTTATAATGCTTCCTACATTCTTCCTCTTCTAAGTCAAGACCTGTTTTAGTTGGACACGGTAAACGTAACATAGATAACAGTCAATATTAGTTTCAGGGTCAACTATTTTAAATCCTAAGGATAAAATAGAAAACAAGCAAGTTTATCCCTTCTTTTATTAAGCAGCATAAATTTGTTTTGCAGGGTTTAACACTATAGCTGCAGCTAAAACCAGCACAGAGCAGACGTTCAAATAATCAGAACAAAGTGGAGTAAAACCCATTGCAAATAAAAACATAATGTCAACGTAAATTAATTACATCGCAAGGCATGGTCGGCACCGACCAAGATGCTTCCAGAGGCATGTGCGGCCATCCCTCCAACTGCCAACTACTCACATTAATAATACACCAAAAACCACTTCTGGAGATTTCTGTACATTTATTACAGTTGTTGTTATAAATAGACTTGCTGGGCCTGGAGTTTTCAGCGCTCATTTTCCTGAGTTTTCTGCTATGAGTTTTTGCTGTGTTATGATTAAGTTTTTGTTCATGGTATCAGAGCCATGAGGGAATGAGTAAAGATTGTTGCATTCTTCTATAGTGATTTGTGGATGACAGGATTGAAGAAGATTACTGTGAGAAGACTGCCCCCAATTCTAAAGCAAGATTCGAGAATTGTTAATGTCAGTTTGAAGAGAAAAAGAAGTGTTGTTAAGAAGCTGCCACAGAAGCTGGTGATACCATTGTGGATCAAAAGCATCAATAGTGCTAAAGGTAAGTTTCAGATACATATTTTCTTTATTGAGTAAGATTTCACGTGTAGTGGTGTTGATGAAGAGCTATTTGAAATATTGAAGGATTAAGTTGTTTTGTGGGACAGAATTGAGTGCCATTTATATTGTTATGGTTATCTATCTTACTGTGATTTTTGAAGTACAGTTGAAGTACTGAATGCTCTTGTGATTTAGAAGATGCACTAATCTTTTGTTTGTTAATATATTTTTGTATTATTGAGAAGTGAGAGTATCTTTTGGAAGATACAAATTGTGTGTGCTTCAAGGTGTGTGGATGTATTTCACGTGATTAAGAAGTGTTATTAAAGATTTATTGTGAAGAGATTGATAAGAATAAAAAGTGGGTAACTTTGTGTGGAAGTCTTTGTTTGATTGGTTCATAAGGAGGCCAATATCAAGGGTGGTCTTTGCTAGATGCTTGACACTTATGTGATTGTGTGCATGTGTGTTGGTAATTGATTGGAAATTTAACTATGGCTGGTGAGATGTCTAATCTTGTGGTTAGTGAAAAATTGGATGGTTCAAATTATGCTAATTGGAAATGTGAGATGGAGTTAATTTTACAAATGAAAGATTTATGGGAACTAGTCATAGAAGAACCTGAGGATCAAGATAAACTTAATAAATGGAATAAAAACGATATGAATGCACGTGCTACACTTTTGTGGCAAATTAGTCCAGGGATTAGGCCTCATGTTCAAGGTTTAAAAACAATAAAGGCAATATGGGAAACTTTACAAACAATGTATGAAAGAACAAGTAAGTTAAAAAAAATGGATATTAAGAGGCAATTAACTCATTTGAAAATGAAAGAAGGAGATAGCATGAATGATCATATTGCTAGATTGAAAAACTTAAGAAATCAGCTTGCAATGATGAAGGTTGAGTACGAAGATGATGAAATCATAGAATTTTTAATTGAAAGTCTTCCAGAGGAGTATAATAATTTCATTCGCACTTTAGAATTAACTGACAAATTTGAAAATATAAAATTGCAAGAAGTCTATGGTGCTTTGTTAAATGAAGAAGAAAGGCTTCACAAGTTTACAAGTGAGTCTAGCAAGAGTCAAGCATTTGTAGCTAGAGGGAAATACAAGAATTATAATCAAGAAAGAACATATCAAAATCAAAGACCTAATCAAGGGAATCAATATAGAAATAATCAAAGACAATGGTCTCAACAAAGAGATAATCAAAATAGGCAAAATTATCAAAGGCCACAAAATGAAGGGAGAAATTAAAATAATAATCTCAAAGGAGCAAATACTATCAAATGTTTCAAGTGTGGAAAAGAAGGGCATAAAAGTGACCAATGTTTTAAGAAATGGCAAAAGAGATTTAATCAAAGAAGGCAATCAAATTTTGTTCAAGAAGAGGGTGATCATCATATAATGATAGCTTCTTTGGCTGCTCAAGGTGATTCAAGTAATGCATGGTATATTGATTCGGGAGCTAGCCAACATCTAACTCACAACAAAAATATCTTTAGCTCTTTAGAAGCAACAAAAGGTGCAAAAATATTTCTTGGTGATGATAGTTCACATGACATAGAAGGAATAGGTACAATTTCAATGAAAGGTAATGATGGTAAAAATTTGGAAATAACTAATGTGAATTTTGTACCTAGGTTGGCCAAAAATCTTCTATCAGTGAGTCAAATAACTCAACATGGATATAAGGTGAAATTTTATTCAGATAAGTGTTTAATCAAGAATATTAATGATGGATACAAAATAGTTGCTAGAGGAGTTGAGAATGATGGATTATATAAATTTCAAGCTAGTGTTGCTAAGAAGGCTTATATTACTACAAGATCATCCTTAAGTGAATTATGGCATCAAAGGTATGGTCATTTAAATTATCAAAGTTTGACTATGCTTTCAAAGATGAATATGGTTGATGGATTACCTTGGATAAAATTAAATGCAAATGTGTGTGAAGGATGCATGGTTGGTAAACAACATAGAGACACTTTTGAGAAGTCTACATGGAGAGCAAAGAGAAGTCTAGAACTTATCCATAGTGATTTGTGTGGTCCTATGAATCCAACATCAAAGGGAGGAGCTAGGTATATCTTGACATTTATTGATGATTTTTCAAGGAAAATTTGGGTTTATTTCTTGAAACAAAAGGATGAAGTGTTTAACAAATTTGAAATATTTAAAGCTCTTGTGAAAAATGAAAGTGGAAATAAGATCAAGAGAATTAGAACTGAGAATGGTGGAGAATATGTAAACAATAGGCTCAAATCATTTTGTGATCATCATGGGATCAAAAGAGAGATGACTATTAGATATACTCCTCAACAAAATGGTATTGTTGAAAGGAAGAATAGGACTTTAGTGGAAATGGCACGTTGTATGCTACAATCTAAGAATCTTCCTTTGTTTCTATGGGCTAAAGCTATTAATACCGCATCTCATGTTTTGAATAGATCTCCCACAAATGTTTTGCAAAACATTACTCCTGAAGAAGCTTTGAGTGGAAGAAAACCTAATGTTAAGTATTTTAGAGTGTTTGGATGTGAAGCCTATGCCCATGTGCCAGATGAGATTAGAGAAAAGAAATTTGATAAGAAAAGCATTAAGTGCATCTTTGTGGGGTATGATGACTAAAGGAAAGGATATAGGTTATATGATCCTAGTGTGGAAGATGTGTTTACAAGTAGGGATGTCAAGTTTAATGAAGGGTTTGACGATATGCCAATATCCACTCCTATTCCACATGTGGCCATTGAGAATCATGAAGATCCTAATGATTTTGAAACTGGTGAAAGTTCTAAGGAACCCTTTGACATGGATGAAGAATCTAGTCCTTCTCCAAAGACCAAGAGTATTCAAGAAATTTATCAAAGGACTCATCAAATTAATTATGCTTTGATGACCACCATAATGAAAACTAATGATCCTCAGACATATGAAGAGGCCAAAGGAAAACATGAATGGGAAGAAGCTATGAAAAATGAGTATGATTCATTGATAAAGAACAACACTTGGGAATTGGTAGAGTTGCCAAAAGATAAGAATGTGGTTAACAATAAGTGGGTATATAAGACCAAGTTCAAGTCAGATGGGAGTATTGAAAAACATAAGGCAAGACTAGTAGCCAAAGGGTATTCACAAAAAGAAGGGATTGATTACACAGAAACTTTTTTCCCAGTAGCAAAGATTAGTACTGTCAGAGTTATTATAGCATTAGCAGCTCATTTTAAGTGGCCTCTACACCAAATGGATGTTAAAAATGCATTTTTGAATGGTGAAGTTGATGAAGAGATTTATATGACTCAGCCACAAGGATTTGAAATACAAGGGAAAGAACATTTGGTTTGCAAATTAAGGAAGTCTTTATATGGTCTCAAACAGGCTCCAAGGGCTTGGTATGCTAGAATTGACGAATATTTTCGAATTCAAGGCTTCCATAATAGTCCACATGATCCAAATTTGTATGTGAAGGAATTTGCTAGTGGTGATATCATAATCATTGTGCTTTATGTTGATGATCTTATTATCACAGGACATAGCATGGATAAAATTAGTAACATAAAGTTAAGCTTGCAAAATACATTTGAGATGATAGATCTTGGTTTTCTACACTATTTTCTTGGTATACAAGTATGGCAAAAGGATGATGGATTTTATCTTTCTCAAACTAAGTATGCCCTAGACATATTGAAGAGGTTTCAAATGACAGATTGTAAAAGTGTATCTACTCCAATTGCTCTGGGGTTGAAATTAAGCAAGGACATGGAAGGTGAAGATGTTGATCCTACCTTATATAGGCAATTGGTTGGTAGTCTTGTATATTTAACACACACTCGTCCTGATATTTCTTTTGCAGTTAGTGTGGTTTCCAAATTTTTGAGCTCACCTAAATTCCCACATTGGATAGCTACTAAAAGAATACTAAGATATGTGAAAGGGACTTTAACGATGGGCATCTATTATTCATTTCATGGAGATATTTCCCTTATTGGCTATTCAGATTCTGATTGGGTAGGATGCATGGATGATCGTAAGTCCACTACAGGTTATGTTTTCTATCTTGGTGCAGGTCTCATTTCTTGGTGCAGTAAAAAGTAGTCTACCATAGCTCTATCCACTACAGAAGCTGAATATACTGCAGCAAATGAAGCAGCAAAAGACATCACTTGGCTACGAGCTATCTTATCAGTCCTTAGGCAACATCATGCAAGGCCTTCTCTACTTCATTGTGACAATCAAAGTGCCATATCATTGTCTAAGAATCCAGTGTTCCATGCTCGCACCAAACATATTGAAGTCTATCATCATTATATCAGGCATCTTCTCCAACAACAGGTGATTCATCTTCAATATTGCAAGACAAAGGACCAAATTGCTGACTTACTCACCAAGGCTTTAAGTGAAGCCAAGTTTGTATCTCTTCGACATCTTTTGGGCTTAAGAGCAGTGACATAATTGTCTCATGGTTCTCATTCAGGGGGGATTCTTATGAATTCCAACCATTGTATTTAGGAGATAACAGATTGTAAATGGGTACCTAACAAGGCCTTAGGCCAGGACCCATCATATGTAGATTATGGGGGGATATTTAGATAGTAGATATTTAATATAGCTATTGTAATTAATTTAGGGGGATGTCAATGTAAATTAATTACATCGCAAGGCATGGTCGGCACCGACCAAGATGCTTCCAAGGCATGTGCGGCCATCCCTCCAACTGCCAACTACTCACATTAATAATACACCAAAAACCACTTCTGGAGATTTCTGTACATTTATTACAGTTGTTATAAATAGACTTGCTGGGCCTGGAGTTTTCAGCGCTCATTTTCCTGAGTTTTCTGCTATGAGTTTTTGCTGTGTTATGATTAAGTTTTTGTTCACATAAGAATTTAATGCTGAAATTAAGGCCATTTCCCTGAGCTCAACCATTTTAAAACTTACCATCTTTTTCAGTTGTACTTTGTGAAATCATTTCATTGAGTTCATCCACAACTTCTGGACATTTCCCAAGAATACAAAGCGCCTACAGAATTTTGAAATGGTTTTGCTTTAATCTATTTTTCATCAGTACATTAATGGAAAAATAAAAACTAAGAAAAATTATACTGTTTAACATACCAGATGCTGCAAATGTTCTGCATTAATTACTTTGTCATTGTACATACTAATGCATTTCACTATTTCTCGATATGCAACGTTTCCAATATTTGCTTTCACTTTCTCAAAAAGGTCCAGTAGCTGTGGATTATTGCCTGCAACAATAATATCATGCGATTTTGAATAAATAAGAAAAGAGACAAGAAAGTACATTTCACATAAATAGACTGGATGAGTACAACCATTACTTAAAGTTTCACTGGGTTCTGTAGAAACGCCTTGCTGAGAATGTTTACCAGTAGAGTCCTCAGTTAGACTCATATGTCTCTGTCTAACAGACAAATCCTCAGAACTTGATTTCGAATTCCTTCTATTAGAATCCTGGACCATAACATATATTTCACTCTTCATATTTTGTGCAAGCCTGTTATCATTGATGTCTTCTTCTTCGCACTGCTTCTCTTTCTCACCCTTCTTTGAGTGCTCATTCACTACAGCATCAGGTGTTCCTTCAACATCTTTTTCCACAGAAAGCTGGGAGCTTTGGTGACAGTTATTATCTAAGGTGAGATACTTTTGTCCCTGCCTCAAAACCAGACAAATGAACAATAAGAAAAGTTCGAAAACTAGAAAAAGTAAAATCCTAAGAAGGGATATATCACAGATTCTCACACAACTTACACACCTTGCTCATTTCTTCTTTGTGTGAATCTGAACCAGCTTGAAAATGGGGAACAAGAAATGAACTTGAGGAGGCTGGTAGAAAATATGCGAATTCATCGACAAGATCTTGATGATCACCGAATAGCAATTTCACCTGCCAAAGAAGATCAAATTAAATTTTCTGCAAAGAAACCCTAGGTGAAGAAAATTGAAAAGCAGAATCAGAAACATGCTCCTTTTCATTATAATAAGAATAAGATACACCTCCTCATAGAGTAGATCTGTAACATTGATCATCTTGTTTTCCTTCATATACGCATTCATTATATCGAAGAACCCCTTGACCATATTATCTTCATTTTCGAAGCGTGTCTGCTATGTCAAATCAAAATATCAGGAGTCAGAGAGCAATGAAACGTAATAAATAACATTTTATCCAGCATTTGAAAACGAATTCATCATTTCTAGAACAGATCTGAACATTTGAAAACGGTGGTTCAAAGCGCGATAATGAAATTTCTAGATCCGAGCAAATATTAGTTTATCGGTATTTTAATTCACACCGTATAATCTATCATTAAAATAAATGATCATATTCCAAATTACCTTGATCTTTTTAATATATCTCATGGCATCACCAAATTCTACTTTCTTTTCCTTTCGTAGAAATTCTTTGAAAGGAAATAAGATTTCAAAACCTTTTGGAAGGAACTTATTAAAACTCAAAAGAAGTTCATGACTCTTAAACAAACGTTTCATTTTAGTAATAACCGCAATCGTATCACACCTGTAAAATAGCCAAAAATGGTGGTTCAAAGCGCGTAAATAAATTATCAACTAGAAATTTAGAAACCCTTCATTATGTATTCATTGTACAAAATAAAGATTTGAAATGATTACATACGTCTTTGACCCAAAATCATTGAGGATTTGAATAAACTCTGCATATTTCGCTCTGTCATTCTTGAAATGCTCTTTTACTGAAATTAGATACGATTGCGCTTCTATTTCTATCGGCAAAGGAAGATCCTCGGAACCTTCAGCGAGCCTAAAACTGATAGTAATGCAGAACAAATGACAACAATAACTCAGAAATCACATTCAAGTTAACCATGGAGTCCCCGTGCTCAGAAAAACTGATCATTTTCCATTTCAGCTTAGTATGAAAAATTAACTTACCGTTTCGATCTCGAACAGTAATATTCTTCATTTTCCACTGCTCTCTTCATTTCTTCGATGATAAAGCAAAATCTTGAATTTTTTTTTCTTCCTTCCGTTAGATTTCACGATCAAACCCCACAAAATCGATAAAGAACTCGGAGAAAAAGGGCCGCGAGTGGATTCCACGGAAGAACATAGATCCAGGAGGGCTTTGGTGAAATCAGATCCAAATTTCAGTTTTATACGGGAAAAATAATTCTTCTTTTATTTCAAATATAATGCGTATACAATTATGGCGGAGGCGAATAAGTTTTGATTGGGTTTTAAACGTCGTCCTTTGGATTTGTACCTTCTCTTCCTTTCACTACATTTCGTATTCGTTTCCCACGTAAGCTAACGACTAATTAACTTTGCTTTTTTCGAGAATATTCGCGGGAAAGGCTCCATATAACCGTTCAAAATTGATGGACAAAAATCCTCGACTTAAAACTAAGGCCAAGGCAAATGAGACATTCTTGGTCTTTAGACTTCTTTCTTCACTATAATCTTTCTTTCGCTTTAAATTTAAAGCTCGGATGTTGCTTGGAAATAAAGGGTCCACTTTAAAAAACAATTAAATTTATGTTTATATTGTAAAAAAATTAAAATTTAGGAGGTTTTAAGTGTGAAAGAGGTTGATTTGTCTTATTTTTTTCTTGATTGGTAAGAGGTCGAAGTTAAAATTATTATTATTTAGTAGACTTAATTAAGGACCTCAACATAAGAGGCTTACAATTTTACTGTTGTGTTGTAAGTTCTTACCTAAGGTTGATTTGTTTTGTTATTATTGATTTTTAATGTTTTTTATATATTATATTTATTATAGAAGTTCAACAATTTTTATTTATTGAATATTTATATTTGTCTTATCATTGTATTTTAACTTTTTTTGTTAAATTCTTTAGAATTAGAGTAAATGTTGTTCCATTTGAAAAAACTATTAGAAATTTGTTTGAAAAATATTCTAGTACAATAGGTTTTGATGTTAAAACTCTTTTTACGAGTTCTTTTGATTTTGAATTTTGATTATATCATGTCATTTGTTAGATCATGTGAATCTTATATGTTATCTTATACAATTGAAATTATTTGAGAGTATGTTAGAATCTAGTTGGTTATTTACCATATACTAGAAAAATTAGGTCAAAGTATCATGTTTTACCTTATGCTTCTATATGGATCAACCTTTTAATCCACAAGTATTGAGCATGTGATATTGTTGAATGAAATTTAGTAATGGAGGGTGATTTAAATTCTTCCTTGATTAATAATCATACTTTTGATTTAGCCTCATTGCCTAGGGGGAAATGGTTTTTATATGTGCAAGAAAATCTTTTGTTCCAAGTATGCAATATGTAAAAATCTTAAAAGTACAAAGCATAACCCATCATTAAATAATTCTTAAAATTTATTAGTATACACTCTAATAATCTTTTTCTTGTTTGTCAATACTAAAATAATTAAATCATCCACCTCACTCTATGTATTATAATTACTCGTTACTCATTATGGTTTCCTTCTCTCTCTCTTGGTTTTATTTGATGTTACTGTGATATTGTAATCAACCAAAAATGGTCCCCTAGACTATCAACCCCCTTTCTAGCCATTTTACATAATTTATTTATCACTTATCTTTGATCAAATCAACACTTTACTATTTATTCAATTATAACTTATGGTCTGGTCACCATATTCTGTCTTTATTTAATTAAAATAACTTTTCCCCTTTTAATTTGAAAAAATCCCAAAAGTTCCTTTATTCCCAAGTGTGCACATGAAAAGGCATTTTCCTATTTTAAAAATAAAAGAAAAACATTTTTGTCTACACATGAGGGGCACACTTTTCTATGTGAGAGGAATCTTCATCTTCAAAATAACTTTGATTCTCCTCCACACATCTTTTTCCTCTTGAACACCATTGTTGATCTTGCTTAGTTGAGACTCTAGTGCACATAGTCAACATGAGACTAATTCTCCACCCTTGGTTTTGTCTCTTAATCTCTACCATCCATTTCTCCTTGAAAGAAGTCTCTCTCGTCATTTTCACATCTTACACCCTCATGCTATTGTTATGCTACAAGTTTAATTCTAGAGTACTTAAAGTACCCATCTTACATTTACATTTTCTTACTTGCATTCTTAGCTTAGTTTTCTTTTATGCAATAGCTTAGCTCACTTAGTCTAATTAGGGGTCTATAACTCTTTGCTAGCTTCAATCTTGCATCTCATTTAGCATTAGTTGCATTTACATTGCATACTTTGACTCTTGGACATTTGAACTCTTTCCTCTACTCTTTTGAATCTCTCATTCTATGGTGCACCTTGCAAGGGTTGCCTAACTAGGTTCATTTGAGAGCCACCATACTACATTGCATTCTTGCACATCATAGATAGAGAGCTATAGGTTGCCTCATGAGATGTTCTTCATCATGGATATTCTTGAGAATAAGGATGTATAGAATTTTTTTATACACACATTTTTGGCACCCACTGTGGGGCTATAACGAAGTTTCTAGCTCTATTTTCTTGTATTTTTTGGCTTTTGGAATTTAACTTGCTTGTTTTATAGTTGCATTCTCATTTCTATTTTTTTACAATTGCTTGTTGGATCTAATCAAGTGGTTTTGCAAGGTTCTCACTATAGTTTTGAAGGCTAAACCTTGTGCAAGTTGAGTTGAAAGCAAAAATCCTAGGTTTTGAAATATTTGATCATATCTTCCAAATGCCTTAGTATTTGGATTTGAATTTACTTGTGCAGGTTAGAGATAGATCGGAGATGACTCAGTAAAAAATTTATATTTTTATTATTTTATTTCCATGAGTTATAATTTTTTCTTTATTTTTCATGAAAAAATGTTTTTGGTTGCAAATCAATGAATTTTCCAGAAAGACAGGTATGAGAATTTTATATGGGTTACTTCTTTATGTTTTTAATTTAGATTCAATATCAAGACTCAAAAACTCAATTTAGGAGAAATGATCTATTTTGACAAAATGGGTCCCTAAGGCACAAATTAAGAGATATTGCTAAAATTCTTACATTTTTAGAAAATTATTTGATTTTCACTATATCTTTAAACTTATTCTTTTAAGGCCAAAACCATAGCATAAAGATCCAATCTCATTGATTAGGTCAAAAGCAAAAAAACAAAAAAACAACATTTTCTTATTAGAATGTGCTTTATTGGCTCATGGTTCAATGCATGATATGAGTTGTCATTTAGTAAGGAATCAACTATTTGAATTTATTTTCTTTTAATTATCATATTTATTCATGTTTTCATAAACTTGATTGAATTTTGTAAAGGCAACTTGGAGATCAAACGAGAAAACAAATTGAAACATTGGAAAGCATGAAATCAAGGTGCACACATTCCAAAACTTCTTATTATCATTGTAAATAGTGATAATTGTCTTCTTTTTCATCATCAAATCATTTGTTTCTTTTTTTCAACTTGTTTAGCATGTCTTCCCAACATTGAAAAGAGGGCTTAAAATCAATCATTCACATTTTGGTTTGGGCTTAAAATGAACCCCTTTGTGTTTTAATCCCCAAAGTTTCCTTATTGATATTTTCTTCTAGCATCCTTGTTAAGGAGTTTGAGGGGAACATAAATAAGGGATCTTTCCTTATTTATTTATTTTAGGGAGCCTTCCTAGAGAAGTGATCACTATAGGCAACGATCTCAACTCCTATGTTCTAGTAGAGTATAAATAATGTGGCTTGAATATAAAGACATGCCCCTTGGAAGTAGGAATATTTTCAATCTTGGTTGAGCCCCCAAAAAAATTATACCTATAGGCAATGAGTTGGATCTATCAATTACAAAAGGTGAATTCTTTATCCACTATAGAGGAAGAGTGTGCTATTGCTACAAAGGAAGGCAATGAGATGATATGGCTCCAATTCTTCATAGAAGAGTTGGGACACTCATAGACTAGAAATTATTTGTAAATAGAGCTAGAGTGTCATTCATCCTGCTACAATTTTTTCTTTACATTCAAAGACAAAACCCATAAAGTTGTAGTGTCGTTTCATCTAATCAATTTTGGATGATGGACAGTTAAAGCTAGAAAAGATACATATAGATGAAAACTTAGCAAATATTTTAGTAAAGATGGTGCTAAGGGAGAAGTTGAACTCATCTTCAACTTTGGTTGGTCTTCTAGACTAAACATAATAAAAAAGTAATAGAGTCTAGGGTGCATCAATCTAGTGGGAGCTTCTAGGTTAACGATGTGGCTATAGGGTTAGTCATTGAGTGGGAGGTGGTTTAGTGTGGAGCTTTATTGGTCCCCAAGTGGAAGATTTTTGATTTGTGGTAACTGATTAGTAAAGCACTGTACACTTTTCAAAGTCATGGTTAACTTGTCAAGCATTATTGAGTTGACTCGTCCACCATTTTCCAAACTTAACTCATCAAGTATGTTTAAGGTTGACTTGTTAAGTTGAGATAAGTCATGTAATATTGTCTTACAGTTAAGATTTTTCCTAATGTAAATATATAGCTTCTTGTAGTAGTAAAATGAGATGTAAAGCAGTTTGAAGATTGTAATAGGTTGAAGTTATTGGATAATAAATTGGACTCGTTGGTTGGTGGACTTAGCCCAAGGATTGGATGAGCCACATTAAATCTTTGTGTCTTCTATTCATTTATGTTTTCTTTAATCCTTTGTGATATTGGTTAGATTTGCAAGTAAGTATATTATTCTATCTAACTAATCCAACACATTTTAGTGTTTTTGAGGTAAACTTGAGGAATTGCCCCTCCTAGTTAGAATTAAGATGCTTGGGATGACATGAAACTAGTGCATTATTAGAACATTTCTTATGGACAAAAGTGTCAAGGAATTCTCCTTGGAGAGAGCAGATCCTCTATTATTCAGTATTGAAAATCATGATTCATCCTTTTGAGGCAAGACCAAAGTTTCTTTTTTTGATATCTTTGTCCCCTACAACATTGATTTTAAAGGGGAGAGGTATGGGTTAAAAAAATGATGCTATCTACTAGAGAGATATTGTTGATCTAGATATTCAGAGTGATCAAGTGGATATATTTTGATTTTATGCATTGATCAATTTTTCATTTCATATTTTTCCATCAATGCTAAAAGGGGATATTTTTATATGTTTCAAAATGTTGATGCTATATGTTGAAGAAATTTTATAGATGTTGATTAAGTGTTTTGATTACATAAAAATAGGTTTTAAAGGATCTAAAATCTTGTACAAAATATCATAGAAACAAGAGTAGAGTAGCTCAGGTGAAATAAAGCCTCAATACCTAAAAGAGTGCAGGCTAAACAAACTAAAAACAAGAGACCAAGATACAACTATGCATAAAAACACAACAAAAGGAAAGAAAAAAAAAAAAGCACCGAGACAACTACAGTGTCTTCAAAAGATTTATTGCTTGGTCTACTAGGATGTTCATGTCTTTTGCAGAGACTTTCATATCATCCAACTTTTTTGCTTCCAAAAAGCCGCTCTTCTTGGAGTTAGCCCTTGTACGCTTGCTAGGACGTTGGTCCTCTTTCATATCCTTAGATCCTTGGCCTTTAAAGTTGTCAGCCACTATCTTCAAGGTAGTATAGTTCTAATTGGCCAATTTCTTAACGGTTTTCTCCAAATTACCCACTTTGTTGTCCAGACCATCCAGTCCTTTATGAATGTCTTTGCTCAGCTGATCTAGATTTTTTTTCTTGGCTTCAAGTGATGGAACATGTTTCATCAAATTATTTACCTCTTTAGCATTGCTAATAACTTCAGAGAGTTTGTCAATATGCTGACCTAGAGTTCTCTCCCCCTTAGTCGTCCTGTTGAGCTAATCAAATTCTCTCAAGATGTCTTGCATTTTCTTCTTTAGATTACTAATATCCTTCATCGTAAGCCCTATGTTACCAAATATTCCCTTCAAAAGCCCCTACTCTTCCTCATTCCCTCCCTAATTGTTCCTAGCCAACTTAGCCTCCTTAAACCCTTTATCAACATCTAGATCTTGAGCAAGCACTTTTTTTCTTTTTCTCTGCATTCTCTTAACTAGGAGTTCATCATCAAAGGGAAAAAAATCCCTTCTATATTCTTCCCCTTGTTTCCAAAAACCTTTCCTGATATACCTTTCTTCTCTCCCTCCTCCTACTCCTCTTTAGAACTAGTGTCATGTTTAGAATCAATATCCTTATTCTTCCTTTTTTCCCCAACGAGATCCCTGTATCACATTTCTTCCTCTTCTTAACCTCAAGCTCAGAAACCTCATCCTCCATATACTCTTCAAAATCCTCCTCTAATTCACTTCCCTCCATCTCACAATCTAAAGATTTCTTGCTCAGACGAGGTCTATCAACCTTTTTGGATTTTAGAAGGTTCATAACTAGAAACATTAAACCATCATGACAAACATGATCACCCTCAGGATAATTTTGAATGGCTAAAATAGTGTTACCCAACGATTGCTTGAGGTAGAAGGGTAGATTAAGCCTAGCCCTATATCTAAAATGGTTAACCAACATAAAATGGTGACCATATATCTTAGTATTTAAAGCATCCATCTAAAGTAAGATATTCAATCACCACAAACATGACAAACTTCCAAGGGCAAGAAATGGAGCCAGGGCTAAAGTATGAATTACCAATTTTCACCAACTTTTTGTACTCCTTAACCACATCCAAAAACTCTTCTACTACCCAATTTGAAAGCTTCCTATCCTAATAGAAGTTGATATGGTCCTTAATGTCAAGACTCGTTTCTTTAACAATAATGTCTTCAATAACCTCCATTCTCTGATTACCCACCAAAATATTGCCTTCCTTCCACATGTTGATGAATTGGCAGGTAATAGCAAGTTACTAGGTTTCAGATTCTCCATAAATCCCATAAAATTCACCTATTCTAGAATGTCCCAAATCTCACTCTTCTCTTCCATTCTTTGTAGCTTGTTGGTTCAATCCTCTTTCTCCTTCTTCCCATTTTCTTCAAGCTAAAAAAAGTGCTCTTAGTTCTCAAAAAAACCACTTCAATGAAAAACTAGTGTCGAAATCGTAACAAAGGATTTTGGTGGGAAAAAAAACCCATAATCTGTGTGGCAATGAATGAAAAGATACTATTTGATTCATAATAACCTGCCTTTTCCCAATCTTGCCCAAATCATAATTAATCCTTGATGTCATATTCATCATTAATGAAACTTTTTTGTTTGCTTCTAACTTTGTCATACTCAATCAAGGAAAGCCCCTCAATAGGAATAATATCACCTTGATTCCAAATTAACTTTTCATGAATTTTGCATACTACATTAGTAGCCCAATCAACAACTTGATTAGTTTCTCTATAATTGTGGGTGACAACACAATTTTCAAAAGAATTGATAAGATCAATGGCCTTGCTAATAATATTATGAATAGTCCAAGAAGGATTAGTAACTTTATTAAGGAAATATATAATATTAAGGGACTCCCCCTCGAGCCAAATCTTATTCAAATTCAAACTTTTGGTATAGCTAAGACCATACAGAGTTGCACTTTCTTCTACCACATGATTAGTTTGTTCCCCAATAGGAATGGTCATCCCACCCAATCTGTCCCCATTCATATTCTTGATGATGACACCACAGCCTACCATTCCTATTTTTCCCTTTGAAGCCCCATCAAAGTTAATCTTACACTAGTCCTTAGGTGGACAATCCCATCTAGCCAAATCCTTGAGGTTAGGACCATTTTGACCAAGACTAAGACCATCCAAATTCTAGTTCTGAATCACTTTTTCTTCCCAATAATTCTAAGATCGGTGCCCTTTTCCACAAGATCTAATATTCTCTATCACCATGTTCTTAATCTTGTAGAACAACTGGCTAGAATTTCCTTGCCCCTAAACACCCTATCATTGTGTTCCTTCCAAACACCCCAACAAAGAAATGGGAGGATAAAATCCCACAACATCATGACTAAAGTACTATTAGAGGGAGACTTACATCCATTAAATAGCTATTAAATGGTAAGGGGTAAGAGCCAAGTCATATTTAGAAATCACAAACCTTTTCCCAAAATCTTCTAGTATAAGAAAAATGAACAGTCATATGGTTAAGTGATTGATTTGCTTCCTTGCAAAGATAACATCTATTGAGAAGGTTAAAATCTCTCTTCAACAAATTGTCAGCGGTAAGAATTTTATGCTGCAAAAGAATCTAGAAAAATATGTTAACCTTGGGTGTCATACCTTTAAACCAAGCTTTGGCCTAGCAAGGCTCCTGATGCTCTTCAAAAGCATTAGCATAAATCGAAGACACAAAAAATAAACCATTAGGATTATGTTTCCATATCAAAGAATCCTCCTCCTAAACTAAAAAGACAACATTCAAAATCTTGTTAAGATCATTAAGTTTACTATCCAGTCTATTGAGGTTAACCCAGTTATCCTCCCAATAATCCTCAACAAAAATTCCAAAAAGGTTCTTGCATTGTTCCATAAAGTCATTCCATCTCTGATAAGAATTGAGGGTATGATCAAGAATCCAAATATCATCCCAAAACTGAATAGTCCTTCCATTCCCACCTTCAATCTAACCCCTTTATTAATAATTTACTTATTTTTCTAAGCTTGTTTCCAAATCATTGAACCCCCTTGTAAAGTCTCATTGTTAAGGAATAGTTTAAAATCTTGATTCTACATATTATATTTATCTTTCCAAATGTCTCTCAATTCACCCTTCTCATTGTACCATCTCCAAATAAGCTTGGAAAGTAAGGAATCATTCATAGAAGCAACCCTTCTAAGACCAAGGCCTCCTTTATTAGTTAATATGCATGCAGACTTTCTCCCATGCAATCAAAGCCAATCTTTGCTTCTTTTACATACCCATCCATAAGGAAAGTTTCTGAATTTTTTGAAAAATTTCTAGGGATCTTAGAAACACTCAAAATATACAATGATACAGTCTCTAAAAGTGGATTTGAGAACAATAACCTTACTAGCCTAGCTATGGAGGGATCCTTTCCAACCTACTAACTTGGAATGAATTTTATTAATCAATGAATTCCAAAAAATCTTAGGTGGGTCAAGATAAAGGGGTAAACCCGATAAGAGCCCAGAAGGGCACCAATCTCACAACCAATAATTATTTGAATTTTATTCTACCTATTGTCATTGATATTGATAAAATATATCACACTTTTTTTCCAATTGATAATTTGGCTAGAACCATGCCCATAATCATCAAGAGCTTTCTAGGTATGCCAACATTAATATTTTATCACGAATGTCAAAATTTTATCTGTTATTGCAAAAATCATTTTGGTATTTTGGATGATTTAGTTATTATAGTAAAATCTATATCTATGTTATTTTGATTGAAGACTCTCAAATGTGTGTATTTGATTATTGTCAACTTACATAGATTTGCATGATCAAATGAATAATTTTT
The DNA here is from genome assembly GCA_028749045.1 of Cupressus sempervirens. NCBI lineage: Eukaryota > Viridiplantae > Streptophyta > Pinopsida > Cupressales > Cupressaceae > Cupressus > Cupressus sempervirens. Next base: position 246,302,082 of record CM053792.1, read on the forward strand.
GGTCTAGTATCTGGTTACTATTGCTTTAATGTTTGTGTGTGTAGAGGTTGAGTATTTGATTCAATATGAGCTAGACTTGATGACTCAGAGGTTGTGATGTTGGTATTATTATTGTGCATTGCCATTGTGTATACAGTTTTTATTATTCATGATTATGAGTGCAGTAAGCCATCTTTTGATTTGTTTGAGTTTAGTAAATAAATGTTATTGATGATCTACACAAAAGATAAGTTTGGATTTTTCTTGAGATATTGCAAATTTTTGGATAGTATTCATGTTTATTTTTTATGTCCTAGGATCAAGTGATGATTATGATGGTAGTCTGCATTGATCAAGGAGAACAATATTTCTATTTTGGTAGCATGTGGGTATTTCTTCATTTAGGTTCTAACCAAATTGATGATGTAAAATGTTGTGATGTTGTGTGTTGCATTGGTGATGATGTAGTGTGTTTGAGATTGAAGACTTGGATCCTATCTAAGTCCTAATCAACTTATTTTTGATGGCATTGGTGTTTTAACATATTGTAAGATATATTTTATTATGTTAGGTCATTTATTACACCTAATACATGTCTATCTTTTGTAATCACTATAAATAAGAGGTCAGTTCATAATCCTAAATGTGAGATGAATGTGGATGTGTATGAGTGTACAAGGATGATAAGAGATGAAAGAATTATACTTAAAATGAATTGCATAAGATGTAATTTTTTCAGTTTGATTATAGTGGACTTCTAGTCCTTCTTGATGTAATTGCAATGAGATTGGTGGATCCAATTGAGGGTTAGATTTGATATTGTAATGTAAGAAGTGTACTATGGACAACGTGCCTTGTTGATTTAGATGTAATATTTTGGGTGAGTTTAAGCCTTTTTTCTCTATTTTTATGATCTTAATTAGGCAGTACTTTTAGGAGAGTCCATCATCTTGTGGATTAGATTCTTAGTGGGGTTTTGCCTAATGGGTTTCCTAGATTAAAAATAAAACATGGTTTTTCATGTTGTGTTAAAGATATTGCATCTATAGTTTATCTTTTCGATCTATTTATGTTGAAAGGTTTTATACTAATAATTCATACAGCTAATTCACCCCACTCTCATTTGTGCTTGCCTTTTTTCCCTAACACTAGTTATCATGATTTCACAAAAAAAATCAAATTCATTAGAAGTAAACTCTATACTTCTATCAAATCTCAAACATTTGATAGTTTGACCAACCTTATTCTCTACCACAGCTTTGAATATTTTTAACTTCTTAAAACTTATAATTTTTATAAATTAGAAAATCAACTCGTGAGATTCTAGTAAAAGACTTAACTAGCACCATAAAACACTTATTATATTGCAGACTCTTTTTTCTCATTTCCTTTCATAGACTTTAAAAAACAAAATCAATTAGCTTTGTAGTCAAATACTAATTTCAAAAACTCAAATCTTGTTTTCTTTTCTTCCTAACATTAAATGTAGATGACACGTGAAAGTTTATGATTTTAGACATATTTCTTATGCCTTACTTTGAGACAATCTTGATAAGATGATGAAAATTTGTATGCGTAATCCTTCTAAACCATATCTACAATTCCTCTTTATTTACTAAAAGACACCTCTTTTCATTGACATTAAACGGTTATAAGTTTTTGTCCTACTTCCTTCCACAATTGCCTCACCAATATTGATTTCTTTTTTAATCTTACAATTTCTAACACTAAATGAAAGATTATACCCTTTTATCATGCAAATAAATTAGACTCAAAATATTATGTTTCAAACCTTCCACATATAGTATGGCACATGTCTTAATTTTTCCACCATCAATACTCAAAGTATGTTTTTTGAGACGATTTTTCATTGATTTCTTACCAAGTCTTACTATTCTACCATTCTACTTATTTAAATTTATGAACTTTATTTTGTCTTTTTTTAAGGTGACTAGAACATGCATTAGAAATGGTTTATAAACTTTATTCACTTTGTGCTTAGAGTGCAGTATGTGCAATCTTTGAATTTTTTTACCATTGTTCCTTTTTTTTCATATTTTCTTAGTTTCATTCATCTAATTTGTTGATTGATTTTATTTTTTGGGGAGGTGAGGGTGGAGGGGGAGTGGGGACGGGGCAAATAGAAATCTATATGTAATATATTAATAATAAAAATAACACTAGTTCAAAGGCTCATGGAGGGAAGAACCAGTAAGAAAACCTCTAATCAATATGATTTACAATAGAAAGAAGATAAGAGAATTGAGAGGAATGATATAATCCCTAAGAATATCAAATGACCACCAAAAAGAACCATTATAAATCTAGGTTTACAATGATAAACAACTCAAGAAAATACATCAAAAACAAGCATGTGAAATAATGCACCAAAATATAATTAATATATTGATTGGAATAATATTTAGATTTTAAGATCTATGACAAAATATATACATAATGCCATCTCCACACAAAATTGAATGGGCATGTAAGATATGCCAATAGCCCACAACAATAGGACAACCATATATCATAATTAAACTGTTGGATGAAGCAAATCAGAAGTGACAGGAAACATGAGTTAGACACCATATAATCCGAAACTCCACACACCTCAATGTCCATGTCCACAAAGAAAGCAAGGTTCTTTGCCTATCAATAAAGGCCTGTCCAAGGACTTGGATATGGCCAAAAATCTACATTTAATGCCATCCTTAAACATCACACACTAAGGAACAAATTAAGATTAGAAAAATAAGTCAACTTTGACAATTTAACACTTTTGATTTAGGAATCAAATCTTAATGTGTGATGTTTAAGCAGTCCTGTATGCTCTTCAAAAGATACCCTAATTAAAGCCGAACTAGACCATAAGTCATATTTGCTAGCAGTACATAATTTTATCCTCTATGAAGAATCCATCTCTAGTTATTTTATGAATCACACCTTCAAACTTGACCCAAATTCGGAGAAAGTCGGTAACATTTCATAGAAAATTGGGGACAAGTTGTGAAGGAAAGATAAACCTGTTTTCCCTTAGGTAATGTATACTGTGGATGCTTCGAGCATAATGAGGGTACACCATATAAAATACAATTCTAAGTTACTCATCCATGAGATGAGCATCAAAATGTCTCTCTCATACTTACACCAGAATACAAATTATGTAGTTCTTTGGGCCGTATTCCATACTGAATGTGCCAAATGAAATAGGGTAGAGAAACCACCAGAAAAAATGAAACTATGAGATCAAACTTGAGCGCAGAGAAATGAGGAAGGTGGTTGTATAAAAAGCTATGAATGTGAGCCAAATAATTAATTTCTATGCAGCCCAATACATGATGAATATATGGTAGACTTAAACAGTGTGCGGGTTGAATTATCACACAAACATCATTTGGTGATATAACTGACCATATGTGGGAAGCAAAGTACTTCGTATTCCATGAGTATAATCTCATAGTATGCAATCAATAAATTAAATGGCAGCATAGAAAGTGGAATAAAATAATAGCCTCTACAAATCTTACATCATGGAAACTAACCAAACTCGAATCCATTTTCGAAGTTTTATTAAAAAACAATGTGTCTGTGCACGATGACACCAAAAAATGTGATAAGATGATCAGAATAACATATTGTGATATGCGTCAGTATATTCCTAAATGTGATCCGTCCACGTGTATAGCCATCAACAAAGCATAAGTCAAAAAAGGGATAAATTATGCCAGTGTGTCATGAAGATGTAATTGTTTGAGCCGCACTTATTCCTCTAAATTTGGGAAATCTGACAATTGATGATTGTGATTAAAGGAAATTCACAACAAAAAATTGCAAGGATGTCTGTAACCTAATTGCCCTCTTAGAGTGTGTGTGACAAAGTACATTCCATGAAAGAGTCCATGACAGTCCATGATGATCCACTATTTCAAATTCTTCTTGGCAGAGAACACACTTAAAAGGCTGTACAATATTGAGTTTATGAAGGTGATCACTGGTTAATACTCTTTTTTTAGTGCGAGCCAGGCAAATAAGCCCATCTTTGGAAGAACACCACTCTTCCAACAAAAGGTAAATTCCTTATTGTTGGTTTCTTTTACACTCATTTGATGATAGGAAGAATAACCCAATTTGATGGAATAATGTCCATTATTTGAAGGAGCCCAAATAATGTTTTCCTTATTTGAGAGGAGTACCTTTCTATCTAAAACATTTGTACCCCAAAGATCCATATGAGATGAGGATAGAGGCAATGTCCATGATGGATCTTTCCATACAACTTCACTAGAGATCAAATTAACAACACTAAAATAATCCATTTGGTAAATGTCCCCAATATTTTTTTAAAAATGTCATAAGCATCTTTCAATGTGACAGGGTGGAGGGGGCACAAGATCCATTCCAAGAGTCTTCCCAAAATCTAGACTTTTCTTTGTTGTTGACATCCCAAGTCACATACATATTAACTAATTATCTTAAGGCAATCATGAAGTTGCACACTTTTAATCATAGATAGTAATGATTGTCAATGGATCCTATGAGTCTAGATATTTTTCTTGCATGATTTGATGACATTTGGTAGTTGCATTGTGATACATTTGCCAAACAAGTTTCCTTGTGAATGCCCTATTTCTAGTCTCCATGTCTAGAAGCCCTACACTACTAGAACCTTTAGAAGATGACATATTAGCAAGTGAGAGAAGAGGTATCTTCTTTTCTTCAGACATATTACCTTTCCAAATGAACTCCTTAACCATTTTTTCAATTTTTTTTATATTGCTTGAAGGGGCTTTGAGTACTGATAGATAGTAATTTGGGATGGAAGAGATGATTATTTTCACAAGAAGAATTTTGCCAAAGAGGGACAACCATCTAGATTTTTAAGAAAAGATTCTATATTTGATCCTATCCATAATAGATTTCCAATATGTTTCCTTATTTGAGCCCACAAAGAAGGGCATACCAAGATAAGTAGATGGAAGCTCTAATGAGAATCCTAGAATGTGGACAACTTTCAAAGTACTACCTTCTTGGTGTTAAAAAGGAATATTTTAGATTTTTTGACACTGATTTACTGGCCTGAAACCATAGTATATAGGCCCAAGGTATGTTTGATTTCTTTGGCCTCCCTAATATTTGGCATACCAAAAAAAAAAGTGTGCTCAACAAATAAATAATGGGTAATGGATATTAAAGTACCTTCAACTTGTGCCCCTGCCTATGCACCTTGTTGAATCTTGAAAGTAATAACTCAACTAAAATTTTCTTCCATAATGATAAATAAGGATAGGGACAATGGGTCACCTTGGTTAACACCTTATGTAGACTAGAAAAATCTTGTGAGAGTGCCATTTATAATAAATGAGAAGAATGAGCTTGACACACAAGCCTTGGTCCATATGCAGCACCCACCTAAAAAGATTTTTTTTTTTTTATGAGAACTTTGAACAAAAAATACTCTAGTTTAACTATAAATATTGGAGTATTGTTGGTTGTAATATAATTAAGGACTTTGTGAGCTACAAGTTCACCTTCCATGGTTTGTCTTCCTAGAACGAAATCCCCTTGCTTAGGAGAAATAATATTGGTGATGAGATGCTACATTCTCAAGGAGATGGCATTAGTGAAGATTTTATAAATGATATTATATAACAAGATAGGCCTAAAATCTATGAACATATATGGAACCTTAACCTTAGGGATTAAAGAAATATTGGTGGTTTTGAAGTTTGTAAGTATTGATGTTCTTTTTTTAGATTCTTCAAGGGATAGAAGGCAATCAAAGCTTAACACATCCCAACATTTTTGGAAGAAGAGTATTGTGAATCCATCAAGACCTAGAACCTTATCAGAAGGAAGAAAGAAGACAACCTTATGGATTTCCTCAATTGAGAAAAGATCCATCAATTCTTGATTATCATGAGGGAAAATTAATGCAGGAATAATAGGTAGGAGTTTCTCTTCTTGAGAAACATTAGAGAGAATAGATGAAGAAGGATCTAAAAGGCTCTGAAGTAGCAAACTCATTCATCTTGAATTCCAACATTTTCTATTAGAATCTGATATGACACATGGCTTTTGATCTCAAAAATGGTGCTAGCTACTCTTTTTTATTGTGTTAACATGTAGAAGAACTTAGTGTTCTTGTCATTGTCTCTAAGCCAAATCTCTCTAGATTTTTATTGTCAGTATTCTTCCTCCCTTTTGTATATCTCTTCCCACTCCACTTGTGGTTGTTTTTGTTTTAGAAAAATCTTATTATCCAATACATTAGAGAATATGAGTTCATTGATATCCTTTAGTTATTTTGAACATTTTTCTTTTCTAAAAAAACATTTTTGAAAACTCTCTAATTCCATTCAATGATCTGAGCTTTCATGTATTGAATTTTATTATAGAATTGACATATTTTAGAGCCCTATTGATAAGGAGAGCTAGCCCACCATTTTTGGATGAAGGGAAGAAAGTGTGGATGTTTGAGCCACATTCTTTAAAATGTGAAATAAGGTCTATGTCACCCGAAGACCCAGAATCCATCTTGCCAATATTAAAAAGAATGAAAGAATGATCTAAACCAATGAAAGTTAATAGTATAGAATGATAGTTATATTTTAAAAGATTCTAGCAGTGGGATATAAAGAACATATCAAGTCTTTCTACTATTTGCAAGAAATTGTCTTCTTTATTGGTCTATGTGAATTGACCAAAGGTAGGTTTAATGTTTAATAAGTTATTTCCATTGATAAAAGTGGATAATTCATCTATTTCTCTCTAGGGGGAAGATACCACCTTGTTTTTCAGAAGAAACATTGATAGCATTAAAGTCTCCATCCACAATAAATATTTGATCAACTATATCTTGAATAAGCCATATCAATTAAAACCAAAGCTTCTTCTTATCTATGGTGGATGAGGGACCATAGACATCAAGAATGTTGAAGGATGGCTAAGATTATTACATTTGCAAAAGTTATGAGTTAGTACCTTGTGAAATCAATAGGCTCTTGATAGTAAGGGGATTCCAAAGGACATTGAGGCTTCCAAAAGCACATTGATTTGGAGAAAGAGCAGAGAGAAATTTAGTCCATTTTACAATTGTCTTTTAATATTTTTAATAAGATAACTATCAGAAACTCTTTAGAATAACTGAGAGGGGGGTGGGGGTGGTTGTGGGCGTGAATTAGTTATTCAAGGTACAAATGTCCAATTAAAACATTTTCATCAAGTAAAGTGAGCGTTGAAAACTATTCTTTCATTCAAGCTTAAACTTTCCTACTTAGCAAGTTACTGTAAATCAACATGCAAGCATCACACATGAAAATCAATGCATAACACAGTGATTTACGTGGAAACCCAATTTGGAAAAAACCACCAGTAACATGCTACTCAATTCTCACTCTTCTAAAGTGATGCCCTATGAAAGGCCTACCCTATTAAAGGCTACAATGCACTATTAAATGTGACCTAGTTAAAGGATTTAACCAACTTGTTAGAAGTGGGCCTAGTTAGAGGACTTTAGAACATTCACTTGGAATGCCACCTTGTTAAAGGATTTTCATATGGCTATTAAACCAACCTAAGTCCATAGGATTTTTACCCTAACTGATACAATTTCTAGAGAGTAACAATAAGGGGTTTGACCTGATTATAGTTCACAACTTATCTTGCAAATTTCATATCTCTGTTTAGCTCTTCACATTGCTTGATTTTTAGTCTATGCAACTCTGATAGCTTTCCCTCCTTTCAAGATTTGTCTCCTTGAGTTTCCATGCTCAATGTATCAGTGCAATCTTCTTTCTAACCACTTATCAAAGTAGATTCTCTGTGCTCTATTCTTCCTTCTCCTCTTGATGTCTTCTCCTTGACACCCTGCAACCACTTTGTAATTTGGCACACCAATAGCTCTTGCTTCTTGGTCTTGTGACTCCTTAACTAGAAGTTTTGAATTTTTTTTCCCACTCAATTCTTCCCTCCTTTAGTTCTAATTTGAATGGATTAAGTAGGATTCATTGAATCTAACCCATATTTTGTTTCTTCTAGAAACATCATGAAGAATCCTCTTGATTTCACTCAAAAATGGTTTACATAGAATTTTGTGTTACCAACTCATTATCCTTATCCTCCAACTAGTTCACAAAATTCAAGGTTGCAAATTTTTCAACTCAGATTTGGTGAATCTTTGACTTTTCCAATAATGTAGCAGCTCAACACTATTGAAATTATGGTGCTTGACACATACTGTGTTACTCAACATCAACTATGTTTTACTAATGCTATGCACCTACTATGGATTCACTTGGCATCCACTAAGTTTTTTTGATGCTTAGCACCTGTTACTTTTCTTGGCACCTGAACACGCTTGGCTCCATCTATATCACTCAACAAACACTAAATTTTTCATTTGCTTAGCACTAATTGTAAATTTTCTCGGCTTGAACTAGCTTACTCGGCACTCACTAATTGTGAACTTAGTTAAGATTTGTAGTCAACCTTGTTACAACTTATTCCTAAAATGTTTCTAAGTGTGGCCAACCTCTATATCTTTAAGTATGTTATCAATACATCATTTAACCATTGTCTTAATTGATCCTTGCACTTCATTACAAAACCATAACTCAACCTTTCCCTTAGGTGCTCTTGTTACATATTGTTGATTAAATCATCTTCATCAATCAACTAGGTGATAGTACTTGGATCTTATAAGAAATTGTCATTCTAGCAAATAATAGGTTTAACATCAATGATTGAAAACATTCTTTATCAACCATCTTCCTTGTTTGCAACAATCTCCCTCTTTGACAATATTGATTTTTAATTAGTTTTTCAACAATCTCCCTCTTTGACATTGATGGCAAACCAAACGGATCAACCATGTTAACAAAATGCTAACTAGGTTAAAACAATAAATCAAATGCCAAAAAGAAAACTATATTCAGAACTATTCATATTAGCAACATAGACTTAACTTATGACTCCCTCTATATTCTTTACTGATAAACTATCTCCCTCTAATTGTTTCTTGTCTATATTGATTTTCTCCCTCTGAGCTCTTATTTCATTTTTCATATCTATACATTCTTTTTCTTTTTGCTACACCTAACTCCTTACATTATTTCTCCCTCTGTCCATTTGATCCTATAGATTTGATCAGTTTCTTCATTCTTCTCCCTTGATTGTTGATCAAATGCTATTAATCACTTTCTCTATCTTCTCCCCCTTTGACAACAATGCCAAAGACATATTGTTTTAGCATCTTAACATGCAAGTATAACATTTTTAGGTACTCCAATTTCTCCCTCTATCACCTTGCTTGCGAATAATTTAGAACTTCAACACTTTGATTACTTTAGGCATGATCTTAAAGTAAATATCCTCTGCATCAATTTGTAATATGCAAACAATTAACTCATTTGATGCAGGGCAATCTTGCTTTATCTTAAGTAGCCTTGGCTAGGGGTGTCACCCCTAATTGACCTCTAAGATACTCAAAATGATCTTTAGGTAGTGTTTTTGTAAAGATGTTAGCAATCTATTCCTTTGAACTGACATATTCCATCTTTACTTGCTTATCTTTCACCAATTCTCTTACATAGTGATACTTGATTGCAATATGCTTTGTTTTGGCATGCATTGCATGATTCTTTGATATGTTGATAGTACTTGTATTACCACAATAAAGTATCATAGGTTCATTTGCCTCTTCCTTCATACCTTGCAGCAAATGTTTGATCCATACAATATTGGTGCAGTTGATAGTAGCTGCAATATATTCAGCTTCTGCTGTGGACTATGAGGTACAACTTCATTTTTTGCTGGTCCAACTAATCAGTCTTTTTCCTAAGAAAAGTGCTCCTCCACTAGTGTTTTTTCTATCATCAATATTACCTCCCCAATCTACATTAGTGTAGGCTCTCAACTCAAACTTTTCACTTTTCTTGTAGTAAAAACCAAAGTCATCAATTCCTTTTAGGTACCTTAGCATTCTCTTTATCGCCATTAAATAATTTTCTCTTGGGTTAGCAGAAAATCTTGCCACTATTCCAACAACTAATGCAATGTTTGGCCTACTATGCACAACATACTGCAACTTTCCAATCATTGATATATACATTGTTTGATTTACTTCAGCTGATTCATCATTCTTTCATAACTTATGTCCTATTACCATTGTTGTATTGACTAGTTTTGAGTCTTCTAGTCCAAATGTCTTATGTATCTCCTTGATGTATTTTGATTGGGTCACAAATATTCCATGCTTTAGTTGATGTACTTGCAATCCAACAAAGTATTTGATTTCACCAAACATTGACATATCAAACTCATGTTTCATTTGGTCAGAGAAATCTTTGCATAGAACATTTTTTTCTCCAAATATTATATCATCAACAAAGATTTTAGATATCAAAATATCTTTACCTTTTTTTTCTTGATATAAAAGTTGCTATTGTCATTTGTTCTCTCAAATCCTATCTTCACAAGATATTTGTGCAGTCTCTCATACCATGCTCTAGGTGCTTGCTTTAAACTATAGAGTGTTTATGCAATTTGCAAACCATATCCTTGTTGTTGTCATCAACAAATCCCTTTGGTTGTTCTATGTAGACTTCCTCTTCTAGTATACCATTTAGAAAAGTAGACTTCACATCCATTTGGTAGACTTTGAAAACTTTGTAAGCAACATATGCAAGTAGTGTTCTTACTTCTTCCATTCTTGCAATATGAGAAAATGTTTCCCCATAGTCGAGTCCTTCTTGTGCATAGCCTTTGTAGACTAATCTAGCCTTGTTTCTTTTTATCTCACCATTCTCATCAAGTTTGTTCCTAAAGACCCATTTGGTACCAATTACATTTTTGTCAGCTGGTCTAGGAATTGTTCTTCTCAATTTGATCTATCTCTTCTTCCATAGCTTTATGCCAATTATCATCTTGTAATGCATCTTTCACTATTTTAGGTTCAATCTTGCTCAATAGACATGATTCATTCCTTTGTCTATTCCTTGTCATTGGTCTTGCATCCTTGTCACCAATGATTTGTTCTATAGGGTGATGCCTTCTCACATACTTGGCTAGTCTTGGTTCTGTCCTTCTTTCCATATTTGGTCCTTCAGCTTTAGAGTTGTTTTTCTCTTCTCCTTCTGGTATTTCAACATCTCTTTCATATGTACTATTTTCAAATCAAAATGTGCATTTTCTTCATTCTGCAACTTGGCTTCTAAATGCAGCTCAACATTCACTGGCTGTGACTTGGCTGATACTAAAATTTGTTGTTGATTCCCAACTTGATTGCCAACTTCATCTTCAATTATTATTCCTTCATAGAGGTATACAAAGGATCTATAATCTTTTAGTTTCTTGGATTCATCAAATTGGACTTCTGCATGCTCATCAAAATTTACATTTGCACTCTCCAATATCTTGTTAGTGTTAGTATTCAAACACGTATATGCCTTACTTCTAGTAGAGTATCCAAGGAATATGCCTTCATCACTCTTTGCATCAAACTTGTCATTTCTAGCATATTTAAGAATATAGCATTTACAACCAAATACTTTGAAATGTTTTACATTAGGTGAATGACCATACCAAAGTTCAAAAGGTGTTGCATTTGTACATTTCTTGACTTGAACTTGATTTAGGGTGTAAACAGTAGTACTTATAGCTTCTCTCCAATACTTTAGAGCAACATTTTTCTCCATCATCAATGTTCCAGCATAGTCTATCATTGATCTATTCCTTCTTACTGCAGTTCCATTCTATGGGGGAGTTCTTGGTGCTGATATTTGTCTTTTGATACCTTTATCATTGCAAAATATCTCAAACTCTTTTAATGTAAACCCTCCTCCTCTGTATGATCTGAGGCACTTTAGATTCTTTCTTGTTTCCTTCTCAACCCTAGCCAAATACCACTTAAACATTTGAAATGCATCAAATTTTTTCTTCAAGAACATGATCATCTTGGAATAGTCATCTACAAATATCATTATGTATTTTTCTCCTAGGTAGCTTTGCACTTCTATTGGACCACATAAGTTAGTATGGACTAGTTCTAGTACTTCTTTGGAAGTGTAGGTTTTTCTTTTGAACTTGACTTGGTCATCTTTCTTAGTTGACATTGTTTGCACATTGTATTTTTAGGTTTCTTTTGTAGAACAAGATTTAGGCTACAAAGAACATTAACAATAGGGAAAACATTCACAAACTAAAACTATATTCACATATAAGATTAGACAAAAGAAGGTGTAAGAGAGTGCAAACTAAGTGCAAGATCACTCCAAAAGCCTCCTTGATTTTGTAGATGTGTCCTTTGATGTAGATGTTTGCTCAATAATATTGCTCAAGCTTCAATGAAAAATATGGATCAAAGTGGATTTGTGGATGGATTTTGCCAGTATGATGGTATTTTGATAGTCCTTAAGCTCTCAAAATAGCATCATAATATTAGCATGGAAGTGGATATTTGAAATGGGTATGAATTTGGCTTCTCAAAATGGCATGGTAACTTTAAGGTTATGGATTGTGATCATTTGGCTTGGGAGGGGATTCCTTAAATAGGCAAAGGGCTTAAGGGATTGATGGCTAGGATGGAAGGAAAGGAGAAAGCTTATGGAGGGCTTAGATTGAATGAGATGAGAGCACATGGATTGTGCTTCCTTATATCCAATCAGGAAGTAACACATGTCATAGGGTCATTGGTTAGAGCAAGAGGGGTTGAGGGGTCAACAAAGGAGGCTCAAAGCTCATAAAGACCCTCATAATGGCTTGTAAGAGAAATAAATGGGCTTGCAAGAGTCATTTATGGCTTTGTGGGAGCATTTATGGCTTGGTGGTTGAGATATTTTGAGGGGATAGACTTTGGCTTGGCTTAGGAAAGCCTTAAGCTCATTTAGGATTGTGCAAATGATTAGGGGATGGGTTAGGCTTGGGTTAGGATTATATTAGGGAGGTTAGAGATGTGCACATGGATGGTATTGATGAGGGTGGGTGAGTTAGTGGGTAAGCTTAGTTAGTATGGGTGGATGGGGTGGATTAGGCTAAGGGAGGGATTAGGGATAGGCTTAGGGGTTATTAGGTTTGAGGGATAGATTTATTAAAGTGATTTTAATAAATTTGGGATTTTTGGAATTAGATAGGAGAATAGGATTAATTGATAAATAATGGGCTATTTGATTTATCAATTAGGACTATAGATGATTAATTAAATTAATCAGCTAGGGGATGGAAAAGGATTAATTAAATAAGATTTTAATTAAGGATGCCCTTAGAGATAGCTAAATAGGATTACTGAAGTAGTGTAATCAGATTTAGGTGTCTACATCTTCAACTTAGGCAGACCTCTGACATTCTTCTTTTTGCTAATGCTGATCAGATTATCAAAATTAACATGACACAACCTGTTATGCCATAACCACACATCATCAAGTCTAACAATAAGACACTAGTTTGTTAACCTTTTCCTAGAAAATTTCCATCAGTATCAAAGATTTTGGTAGTTTTGTTTCCAACTTCTACTCTACAACCTACATTGCCTAATTGTGACACACTTAGCAAATTATAGTTTAGTCCTTCAACATAGTATGCATTACCACATGAAATTTTCTCTATTTGTTTGATAGAACCTTTTCCTTTGATTTGACATACTAGGTAAAGGTAATAAACTTATTTCTATCTACTATCATGTGATGTGAGCATCCATTGTCTATGATCCACTTGTCATTTTTGTTCACAAAAGTCACTAGTGCTATTGCTTCATCTTCATCTAATTCATCTTTAATGGCTACATAGAATACCTCATCATCATTCTCATCAGAATCTTCTTCAACAATGTAGCATCTTTTGCCTTTGTCCTTGTAATATCTGCTATTATCTTCTCTTTTATTCTTGTACTTGTTTCCTTCTTTATAGTTCTTCTTCTGTGTACACCTTGTAGCAATATGTCCCACTTTATTTCAATTGAAACAAACGATAGGGAGCTTACTTTTGAATTTACCTTTGCCTCTATGGAATCTTCTAGCCAGTAGTACTTCCAATTGTTCCACATCTTCTTCATCTGTGCTACTATCACTGGATGAATGTTTTCCTTTTCTACTCTTCTTCTTTGATTTCACCTCCTCAGTATCTTTCAATGATAGCTTAGCCTTGAAAGTAGATTCAAGGTTCTCAAGCCTGTAGTTATCAAAGTTGGACAACTCAAAAGCAGTAAGTCTTCCCACTATACCTTCAAAGGTTAGTGTGTTTCTTGGTACACACCTTAGCTCTTGGATGGCTGAAACTCTAATAGCATAGATGGGGAGCAAAGTTCTTAAGTATTTTCTATTAATAGTGTCATCATCCAAATGACCACCTAGACTCCTCATTGCACTTACCACTTCTTTCATTCTAGAGGCATATTGAGCAGAATTCTCACCTTCGTCCATTTTCATGTGATCAAACTTTCCTCTAAGGCTTTCTCTCTTTGCTCTTTGAACATTCTAATCTCTTCCATAGATATCTGATAGTTCTTTCCACATCTTGAATATAGTATCACATCCTTTGATGTCATCAAATTCAACATAATTGAGTGTAGAGGCAATCTCTAGCATTGCCTAATTGTGCTCCTTCCTTTTGTTCAAATCATTTGCAAAGAGGGGTCCAGTTGGATCTACATGTTCCACTCTAATTGAGGTTTTTGTATAAGCACCTATTGATCCAAGGTTCAATTTCATTAGACTCTACCATGAAAAAAAATTGTCTTTGTTGAGCTTGGGAACTTCTCTCTTGGATATCTTGATATTCCTACTTCTAGTACCTTCAAACTAAATCAACAGATGGCTCTGGTACCAATTATTAGAAATGACTTAGAATAACTGGGAGGGTGAATCAGTAATTCAAGGTCCAAATGTCCAATTAAATTTTTTTCATCAAGTAAAGTGAGCCTTGAAAACTATTCTTTCATCCAAGCTTAAACTTTCCTACTTAGAAAGTTACTGTAAATCAACATGCAAGCATCACACATGAAAATCAACACATAACATAGTGATTTACATGGAAACCCAGTTTACAAAAAACCACCAATAACATGCTACTCAATTATCACTCTTCTGAAGTGATGCCTTGTGAAAGGCCTACCCTGCTAAAGGCTACAATGCACTGTTAAATGTGACCTAGTTAAAGGATTTAACCACCCTGTTAGAAGTGGGCTCGGTTAGAGGACTTTAGAACATTCACTTGGAATGCCACCTTAAAGGATTTACATATGACTATTAAACCAACCTAAGTCCATAGGATTTTTACCCTAACTAATACAATTAGTACAAAGTAACAATAAGGGGTTTGACTTGATTATAGTTCACAACTTATCTTGCAGATTTCATATCTCTGTTCAGCTCTTTACATTGCTTGGTTTTTAGTCTCTATAGCTCTGACAACTTGCCCTCCTTTCAAGCTTTCTCCTTGATTTTCCATGCTTGATGTACTAGTGCAATCTTCTTTCTAGCCACTTATCAAAGTAGAGTCTTAGTGCTCTATTCTTCCTTCTCCCCTTGAGGTCTTCTCCTTAACACCCTTCAACCACTTTGCAATTTGGCACACCAGCAACTCTTGTTTCTTGGTCTTGTGATTCCTTAACTAGAAGTCTATAATTTATTTTCCTGCTCAATTCTTCCCTCATTTAATTCTAATTTTAATGGATTAGGTAGGATTCATTGAATCTAACCCAAATTTTGTTTCTTCTAGAAACATCATGAAGAATCCTCTTGAATTTTCTCAAAAATAGTTTACATAGAATTCTATGCCACTAGCTCATCATCCTTATCCTCCAACTGGTTCATTAAAATTCAAGGTAACACATTTGTCAGCTCAGATTTGGTGAATCTTTGAATTTTCCAATAATGTACCAGTCAGCACTATTGAAATTTTGGTGCTCAGTACATATTGTGTTACTCGGCATCAACTATTTTTTACTGATGCTCAACACCTACTGTAGATTCACTCAACATCCACTAAGTTTTTTTTATGCTCAGCACTTGAACATGCTCAGCTCCTTTTGTATCACTCTACACACACTAGATTTTTCATTTGCTTGGCACTAACTAAAAATTTGCTCGGCTTGAACTAGCTTGCTCAACACTCACTAATGAACTTAGTTAAGCTTTTCAATCAACCTTGTTACAACTTATTCATCCAATATTTCTAAGTGTGGCCAACCTCTATATCTTTAAGTATGTTATCAATACATCATTTAACCATTTTTTTAACTGATCCTTGCACTTCATTACAAAACCATAACTCAATCTTTCCCTTAGGTGCTCTTGTTACATCTTGTTGATTAAATCCTCTTCATCAATCAACTAGGTAATAGTACTTGGATCTTATAAGAAATTGTAATTCCAGCAAATAACAAGTTTGACATCAATGACAAAAAAATGATTAAAAGCATTCTTTATCAATCATCTTCCTTCTTTGCAACAATCTCCCTCTTTGACACTATTCATTTTCAATAAGTTTTCCAACAGTAACTTTGTTTACTAAATCATAATGATATCAATCATTGAGGAGTCAAACTACTTCTTAATCCTACACCTTTTGTCACAGGCATTGAGACCTCTAACATTCTAAGTAATTATCTTCATTGACCCTATAGCGAATATCTAGTTCTCGTAATTGTTTTATATGATAAAATTTCTTCATGATTGTAAATTGTGTCCCATCTTTAACTTCCTCTTTGACTTTTGCTTCTTTGGATTTTCTCCCTCTTGTTTTAAGTGTTTTCAAATTCATCTCCTTATTCATGTTTTCATGCTAGTCAATCTTTCCAAACTACTACTGCTAAGTTTTGACATTCATTCCAAGTTGGTTAATTGGCATGAAGTCATTCAAATATAATATTCTAATATAGTTCTTAAACATGCTCCCTCCCTAGGTCATTTTAACACTCAATGTCAAGGTTCCCTTCAATCACATGTCTCAGTTCACCCACACTTAAACTCTAGACCTAATAAATTGTTATTATGTGGAGCCTAATTAGACTCATAGGTTTATTTTTTCCTACTTCTTTGGCACAATTTACCCCCAGATTTTTCTATGGAGATTTGGGGGCATCGATACCAAGATGGTATCAAGGGGCAACACCCCTTGCAGGGTCCTAAGAGCTATTTTTCTATTGGACAACTTATTATATCCCTAATTTTGTAAGTGGAAAAAATATTGTATAAAATGGATTAGGGTTAGAGATTTCATAATGTACATGATGATTTAGTAACTTCTTGTAGTAGTATTAAGCTATGAGGGATTGTGGATTATAATCAAGTTGAATTCACTAGATAATAATAATATTGGACTCATTTTTAGTGTACATAGCCTAGGGATTGGGTGAACTACATTAACTCTTTGTATCTTGTGTTCTCTTCTATATGATTTATTATTTTATGATATTGGTTATATTTGTATGTAAGTTTTATTTATGTCTCATTTATCCTAATAGAGATGTAAGTTCTTCTCCTTGCCTCAAGTTGGAACTTCTTATGACCTAGATTCCCCACATCTCCTTCCTATATCCATGTTAGTGGTTTAGTTGTCAATGGGAATCAATCACTTGGTGAGATATATCTAAATATAGAATTAAACCCTCTTGGAATTATATATCCTTCTCTTCAAGTGGGGCAGGTTTATCCAAAAAGACTTCGAGATTCTTCAAGATTTAGCAAGTAGTGCATGCAGTTCATTTCTAATCTAAATATTGTCATGAATGGAGACACCCTTTGTAATAGCTTTATGGACATGTAATTTTGGAGATGATTCTTCCAAGCTCTATGTCTTTCCATTATGGTCATGATTAATCCATGTATCAGTTAAGAGCAGGCTTGATAGACCATTGCATGACAAACCAATTTTTTTGAAATTTCCTCTAGAACAATAAACTTGACTCATTTGGTTAATATTGTTTAATATCTCATTTTTCAATTTTCTCCAATAAATACTTTATCCATCTCTACATTGGATCTGAAGGTTGCTTCCAAGAATACTTTAGATAAATTATTGGTCAAACTAACAAATAATATCAACATTTTGGTAGAGCATCTAGCCTGCATGATGACATTACTAAATAGGAGATGTTTGAAGAGCTAGCTTTTACCTCACAACCATCAATTTCTTAGGATGAAAATACTATGCATCTTGATAACATATCAATAGTTTAGGATAAAATTTTGATCTTACCTCAACAACCATTTTTTGAGGAGGATTTAAATAGTACTCTACAAGAATAGGATCCCTTTGATGTAAATAGTCTAGGTGTCTTGGGGAAGATCTTTCTCCATCCAACTTTAAACCTTGTTTCACAATAGTTATCTCAAGTTTATTGATCTCTCTACAATAATAATGCCTTTCTTTTTCTATACCCATCATTTCTTTCTTAGAATCCATATTTTTACATCACCATCTAGGGTTTCAATTTCCATGAATAGATATCCTTTTTCTGCATTCACTTATAGAGGTACATTGATTTGACTAATTGGATACATAATCATATTTTGTAGAATAGAAAATTTTCTTATGCTTCTAGAAACTTGTATTATGATAAATTTGACTTCTAGTAGCTCCTCTTATAGGAGTGGTATTCTTTTTATTAATCATAGCTTTTCATGTAGAGAGACTTATCAAAAAATGACCTAGCTTGCCACAATTTAACATTTGAAGGCTAACTTACCTTTGCACTTCCCTAGGACTCTTTGCAACTTCAATACATAGCTATCTTTATTGGATATGAATCACTACTAGAATCAAATTATTAAATCTTCTGAGAAGCCTTGAAAGCTACCTTATTTATTGAATATTTGTCACTTACATTTTTTATCACATTTGAAATTTGCATTACTTGTCATTCATCCATTTCCAAAGTGCTTAAATATTTAGCATCTTTGATTAAAGAAATATTTAAATAAAGCATTGGGGGAAAGGATCTAAGTACCTTTTTCATAAGCACATATTTAATTTATCCACTTAAGTTTGATGATGGTGTTGTTAAGAAAAATTCTCTAAGATGGTGACATTCTTGTCATTGATGTCAACATTCTTATATCATTTGCATATTTGTATCGCTTGGTTTTTGTTTGGTTTCTTATGCTCCATTTATGTATAAAAGAAATTCATTCTATGTAACTAGGTTTTTGGTAATAAATTATGATGATAGATGTTCTAGTTCTAGTTATTGAAATACACCATTAAATTAATATCTATAAATTATAGTAATCATAGAAACATGAATGAAATGATTGGTTGTTGAGTCTCATTTTTCTTTTGGGTATACATATGATGTCAGAGCATCTTAGGTTACATTTCTATCCAACTTGGTAAATATGTGATTGGTTATTATTGTGAACTTTCTTGGTGGACTTATTGTTGATTGGCTTTGTGAAGGTCTTTATTTCTTTATTCACTAAGTGGCTTTTGTTATTCTTTTATTGAGTGGATCTCTATTCTGAGTTCACTTAGTACCTTAATGACTCTTTATTGTTGTTGTTTGGTGATGTTCTGTTCTTCTTTCATTGAGTTGTCTATTTGGTTCTTATTTGAGAGCCAAATTGTGTATTTAATTTGAGATCATAATTTAATGTATTAGATTGAGCATTAGGATGGGTGTAGACCATTATTTGGTTGGCCTTATCCTTATGATGATATAGAATCTTCTCTAAGTAGTTTTGGAAAGTATAAATATAGTAACTTGGTCTAGGTTTAGGAAGGTAGTTAGATGGGAGATAGAACCTAAAGAGAATATTGTAGATCTCACAAGATAGAGGATATTTTGTGTGTTGGAATCTTTTGTAACCTAGAAGGCCTCACAACTGGGCATGTATGATACAAATTTGATGAATACATGAATGATTATTGGTTCTCTCTCCTTTATGAATTTTTTTTTTTTTTAAATTCCTTATGTTGTGTTGACTCTGCGAGGCTAGTTAATTGCTAGGCATAGATTTTTCCCTAGTTATCAACCCTCCTTGCATCAAGTGGTGTCAGAGCAAGGTTACATCCTGGTGAGGATTGGAATGTAGAACCTTAAGTAGATTTGGTTATAGGGTGGAAGATTTGTGATTCAACCTATAACTTGTAGAGGCTTATGATCTTGTTCGAACCTATTGCTAAAATGGTTTGTGGTAGAGGAAATGTTGATAATGGGATTATGGATATGTTGAGACAAATTGAAACTAGACTTGATGTTGTTGAGATAGCCCAAAAGAGAGGAGTACATCTTGATGATCTTAGTGATAATGGAGCTCCAAGAATACTAAACCCCTAACTCTAAACCTGAAGTGGAGTTTGATGAGGAAATATTATTAAGAGTTTTATCTAGAGTGCATTCTAAGCCTATTTTTGAGGTCACTGGTTATGATGGAAGGTTGGACAACAAAAATTTGTTGGATTGGATCTCTAAGATGGAGAAGCTCTTTACATTTGAAGGCACCCTTGATAGTATAAAGGTAAAAATAATAGTCACTAATTTGAAGAGTCATGCTTCATTTTGGTGGGAAAATTTGAAAATTGATGGAAAAAGGAAAGGGAAAGAGAAGATGAGAACATTGGTGAAAATGTTAAATAAATTAAAGAAGAAGTTCCTCCTACTGATTACCAAGTCAACTTGTTAAGGAAGATACAAAATTTTGAGACAAAATGTTATACTTCAAAAAGAGTATACTATGGAGTTCTATAGATTAGGCATTAGATCTGAACATGTTGATGATAAGGTAGAGAAAGTGGGTAGGTATTTGAATGGTTTGAGAAAAACAATTCAAGTTGAGATTAGCTTTGTGAAACTAGATTTTGTGGAAGAAGCTATTAGCATGAATATTGATGGTATTCCTATAAGGGAGTCTCCTAGTAGTGTTGGAGACATAATTCAGAGGTTGTGTGTTGCATTTATAATAAAGTTTTTCATTGATGTCAACATATTGGTTATTTTGTGAAGACCAACAGAGTAGCAAACAAAGTTTTGCTTTGTGTGGTTTGACGATTGAAGATCATCTTATGCACACTTGGGATTGTATTCTAGAGTTTTTCTAGATGCTACAATTAAGAGTCTATATACACATATGAAGACTGGACAAAGTTATGATGGATTTGGTGAAGGAAGTTTTTAGATAGTATTTCTAGAAAGTGGGCACTAATTTTAAATTGTATCTCCTAACAAAGATGAAATCTATTTAAGTGAGCTTAAACAAATATTAAAGACAAGGAAAAAATATTGTGGTTAATCAAGCACATTTTGATGAACAATGATTCTAAATTAATGAAGATTGTGATTTGACAGATTACTTGAAATTATGAAAAAGATACAATATGGTAATGTAATTTGTACATGTAATATCTTAAGTTGGTCCTATATTATTATTGTAGATTAGGAAAAGCTAACTCGGTAATTTTCTTTAGGATTTCGTATAAAGGAAAGATGTTTTCCTAGGATGTAGTTTTCATTGAGATCATTTTTTTATGATATGCAAACTAGAGAGTGAGATCTAATGTAGATAATATGATATTCTATTGTGGGAGCTTACATACAAATATCTTTCTAGATTAGAGAAGTGATTGGTGCAATTGAGTAATGGTGATCTTACAAGGAATTGTATTTGCAAAAGAAGTTGTTGTTGGACATTTTTTGATGTACACTTGTATTATTCATTGAGGGTAGTAAGAAAGCTATTTGGAAAGTGGTCCATTTGTCTTCTTTTCAACTCCTAATAGGGTTGGGACAACTTCTAACATGGTTGGTATATCCTAATAGGGAGTCAAAGTCTCCTAATAGGGACTCATATGTACTGAATGTATTTCATTGAGTCCTAATAGGGTCCATCTTTTTATAAGAAATAGTTATATTAATACAACATCTTGTGTGTACCATCCCCACTCAGTTTTCCCTTTCATCAAGGGTTTCCTTAGTTAACAAATCTAGTGTTATTGTGTATGGTTGTTGGATCTACTATTTATATGTTTCAGAATCGATAAGGATATTGAGAGTTGTTTTAATTCCATGATTGTTTTAACCAACCCCCCCACCCCCCAATTATATTGGTGGAATTTACCTTCTAACAATTGGTATTAGAGCTTCAAGTCCTTGAAGGAAAATCTTAACATCTTAAGGAGATCTATGGAACAATTTAGGAAAGAAAGTATGGAGTTTGATGGAGTTAACAATGAAAGCTGGAAAGAAAAGATGAAGACACATTTTGTATGCAAATGTGTGGGTTTTGGTTGATTACTAAGAATATAAAGGATGTAACTAAATCACTATTATAAACTCTTCTTGAAACTAAATTTTCTCAAGCAAAATCTTTAAGACTTTCTCATGAAAGTACGTTTGAAGGTGATAATAATGTTTAGAAGGTTAAATTATAGAATTAGATATGCTTACTTCAAGATGCTAAAATGATGGAAGATGAATTTATAAGAAGTTATTTTGGTAGAATATTAGGGATTGTTACATGAATTAAGACTTGTGGAGGAGAGAAATCTAAAGATGAAATTGTATGGAAGATATTGAATACTTTAACACCTCCATACAAATAGACAACAAAAATGATTGAACAAGTTATTCTCTTAAAAACTAATTTTACAAGTAAAAATCTTCTTGGGAGATCATAGTCATCAGAGATGTGGATGAAATAGAGTGGATAATTACCTAGAGTTGAAATTGATTTTAGAGCATTAAGTGTTCAACCTATGTTGACAAGGAGTACAAGTGGAGATTATGCTAGTAGCAACTAAACAAAAGTTGATGAAGAAAAGAAGATTGAGGAAAGACTTTCCTTTCTTATTAAGAGAGAACTTAAAGGTAACAAAATATTTAAATGTTGGACTTATAATGAATATGGTCATTATTCTTCTAAATTTTCTAAGAGAGTAATAAAACCCATTTACAATCCTTTAAATCAAGAGTACCTAAGGATTGTCTTTTTGCTTACGAGGATGAATCAAATACTAAAGTGGAAGAAAACTTGAGTGAAAGTGATGATGAAATATATTTTTTTCTATTAAGGAAGAAAGCCCTTAAAAAAGAAAAAGTTAGAGAAGAAAAAACTTTATTATCACAAGGTGAAAAGAAGAAATCTGATTTGATTATTGATAGTGGTTGTTCCCATCACATGACTGGAGATATGAATAAATTTTTTGAGTTTAATAGATATGATGGGGGGATAGTTAGATTTGGAATAATTTATCCTATTATATAAAATGAAAATGATATATTATACTTGATGAAAAGACTGACACCGATGATGTTTACTTTGTTGATGGTTTGAAACATAATCTTTTAAGTGTTGGACAACTAGTAGAAAAGGGATATCAATTGCAATTTACAAAAAATACTTGTATTATCAAAGAAAAAGATGGTGCATTGATGGGTATAGGTACAAGAACAAGAAGTAATGTATTTCAGTTGAATCCTACAAAGATGAAATGCTTAATTGCTAAGGTGGATAATTGTTGGTTGTGGCATAAGAGATTTTTTCATATCAACTTTGATGACATTGCAAAAGTTAGTACTACATTTGTAGTTATAGATTTTCCTAAGATTGTGAGACTTACTAACATGATTTGTAAGGAATGTGTAATAAAAAAATAGAAAAAAAGTTCATTTACAAGAAAGATATATACTACATTTATGAAATTGAAGATTGTGCACATAGACTTGAGTTGCCCTACAAAGACTAGAGTATTCTATGGGGAAAGGTATTTTATTATTCTTGTTGACAATTTCAGTAGAATGATGTAGGTATCATTTCTAAGAGAAAAATCCAAAGCTTTTGAGAAATTCAAGATATTTAAGAGTAGAGTTTTAAAAAAATGTCATTTGAAGATTAGATGTTTCAAAAATGATAGAAGAGGAGAGTTTACTTCAAATGAGTTTAACAATTTTTGTGAAGCTAATGGTATAAAGAGAGATCTTTCAACCCCTAAAACACCTGAACAAAATGAGATAGCAGAATGGATGAACATAATAGTTACAAAGGTAGTAAGAGAAATGATGCTTTAGAATAATGTATATAATATCTTTTGGAGAGAAACAATAATTACAACAATATACACTATAAATAGAGTACAAATCATACATGGAACTGGTAAGACACTTTATGAACTTTGGTTTGTACATACACCTTCTTTTAAGTATTATAGAATCTTTGGAATTAAATGTCACATTAAAAGAGATGATGATGTTGGAAAGTTTGATTCAAGAAGTGGTGAAGTCTTTTCTCTTGGATATTTATTGAAAAATAAGGAATATAGATGTTTTAACCAGAGAACTAAGATGATTATTGAGAGCATAAATATTTTATTTGATGAAAAGTTTAGAATTTAGGGAAGAATAATTGAATATAATTCTAATGAAAAAACTAATCCAAGGACTAACAGAGAAAATTTTGAGAAGGAATTATTTTATGAGACTAACATTGTTTTACAGAATGAAATTTAGAGAAAAGAACAAAGAGAAGAACCTAGATCTAAAGCTAGAGATAAAATCTAAGTTGAAGCAATGGCACCTAACATAAATTTGATAAAGAGTCACCCTATTGAATCAATCATTGTAAGAAAAGACAAAGAAGTTATGACAAGAAATAAGGTACAAGAAGAAGTATGTTTAATTTCTCAAGCTGAACCTAAAAAATTTGATAAAGCATGTAAAGATTATTATTGGATTAAATCTATGAAAGAAGTACTAGAGCATATTGAGAAGAAAAATACATGGGAATTGGTTCCTAGACCTAAATATAAGAATTTTATTGGAATTAAATGTATATTTAGAAATAGGATGAATGAAAAAAGAGAAGTTATAAGAAACAAAGAAAGATTGGTATGTAAACAGTATTCAAAATAAGAAGGAATTGACTTTGAAGAAACTTTTGCACCTATTGTTAGATTAGAGTTAGTAAGAATATTTTTGGAATATGAAACTAATAGAAAGTTTAAAGTTTATCAAATGCATTGTTGAAAATAGATTGATACAAGTATGATAAATGTGTTTCAATCATTATTTTGTCAATGATATCAAACCTACTACTTGTTGGTAAGAAAATTGCTTATCTAGTTCAAGTACTATCATTTTTTTATTGATGAAGAGGATTTGATCAAAATGAGGTAACAATAGCACCTAGAGGAAAGGTTGAGTTATGATATGGAAAAGGAGTACAATGATTAGTTAAGAGAATGATATCATAGTGCATTGATAATCTACTTAAGGTTGCAAAGGATGGTTACACTAATTAAGTTTAGAAGAACAAGTTAAATGAAGTTTGTCTACCAAGCTTAATATTTTGCACAGTAGGTGCCAAGCAAAGTTAGTGCAAGATGAGTAGAAAATTAGTTGGAGCCGAGAAAAACTAATTTTAGTGGAAGATGAGTAAAATAGTGTAATCTGAGTGAAGTTTAGTTGATGCTAAGCATTAGTAAGCTTTAGTTCATGCCAAGTGTTTTGATAGAGGATGTCAAGAAACATAGTATGTGTCAAGTATTAGAAGCCAGTTAATGTCGAGTGTTAGCATTATGAGAAAGATTCAGAATTTGATGAATCTAAGTTGATAAGTTTGATTTCTTAGATTGTGTGAACCATGTGGAAGATAATATTGATGAGTTGGTGGCACAAAATTCATGGTAAACTATTTTGAGGAGAATTCAAAGAGGATTAAAGGATAATTTTCTAGAATGGAATGAAATAAAATGATGGGTAGATTCATTCAATCCTACCTAATCTAAACCAACCCTAAAATGGATGATGGAGGATGAACAACAAAAGATCTTAATTCTCTATTTATAGAGATATTTAGTCAAAGGCAAATATTGTCATGTGAGAGAACCTAAGAAAGACAAGGAGTCTAGGGTATTGCTTCATTTAGTGACCTAAGTGAAGAGATTGCATTGACAAGCAAAGAAAGAAGGCTTAAGGGTATGGATGTTTGAAGGGTGAACAACTATTAGAGCTGAAGTGTGTGAAAGTGAAGTAGAATGGAAGACTAGAATAGAGATATATAATCTGCAAGTGTGTTGTAAGTTGTTATCAGATCAAGCCTTGATGTTACTTTCTAATCATTATATCAGTCCGGGGTAAATCCTTTGGATTAAGGTTAACTTAATGGTCATTTATAAATCCTTTAATTAGGTGACATTCAAGTGAATAATCTAAAGTCCTCTAACAAGGCTCACTCCTAACAGGGTCATTGAAATCCTTTAACCAGGTCACATTTAATAGTGTGCATTGTAACCTTTAATAGGGTTGGCCTTTCACAAGGCATCACTTTAGAAGAGTGAGAATGAGTAGCATGTTACTAGTAGTTTTTCCCAAATTTGGTTTTCATGATAAATTGTTTTGTCAAATGTGTTATTGAATATGTTATGTTTCATGTTTACATTTCTGCAAAGTTGATTTGACAATAACATACAAGTTTAAGTGATTGCATAATCTAATGGATGCATGCATGATGAAAATGTTTTATGGATATGGGTTTGCTAAGATCTGAAAAGTTTTAATTGTACATCTAGACCTTGGATAATTGATTCATCCCCCTCTTAGTTATTCTCAAGAATTTCAACAATTGATATTAGAGCTATCTACTTAAGAGGACTAGTTTGAAGGTACTAGAAGAAAAAAGATCAAGATGTCAAAAAGAGAGGTACCCAAGATTAATAGAGATAACTTTGCTACATGCAAAATTTTGATGAAGTTACACTTAGGATGTCTTTGAGATCATGAACAATCTACCATTGTTGTTGAGCATGTTGATCTCACAGGAGTCTTAACTGCTAAAGATCTAAAAAGAAGAAAGAAAACAACCAGGCAATCTTGGAGATTGCCTCTGACCTAAGCTATGTTGAGTTTGATTATATCAAAGGTTGTGGCAGTGCAAAGAAAATGTGAGATTCTCTAAACACTATCTATAGATAAGAAGAGCTACTGGTATAATAGATGATGATATTATACTAAGAAAAGCTTTGAGAACACTTCTGCCCATCTATGTTATTAGAATTTTTGCAATACAAGAACTGAGATGTATGCTAGGGAATGATCTGAATCTTGAAGGTTTGGTAGGTAGGCTCACTACTTTTGAGCTATCTAATTTTGATAATTAAAAACCTATCAATGTTGAGTCTACTTTCAAAGCTAACCTTTCATTGAAAGAACCTAATAGAAGAAGAAGAAGAAGGAAAAATATGTGTCCAGTTACAGTGATATAGATGTACATCAAGTTGAAGCACTATTGGCAAGGAGATTTCACAAAGGTAAAGGAAAATTGAAAGGTAAGTTACCTATCATGTGTTTCAATTGCAATGAGGTTGGTCATATTGCTACTAGATGTCTAGAGAAGAAGAATTATAAAGGTGGTGACAAGTACAAAAGTAGAAGAGATGAAGACAAAAAAGATTAAAAAGACAAAGGTAAGAAGTCTTGCTATGTTGCTAAAGAGGAAACAAAAGATGGATCTGATGATCATGATGACAAAGTGGTGTATGTTGCAATGAAGGATAAATTTGATGAGGATAAGGGAACTGCACTAGTGTCTTTTGTGAACAAGAATGATAGATGGATCATTGATAGTGGGTGTTCACATCACATGACTGAAGATAAAAGTAAGTTCATTACCTTGAATTATTATATTGGAAATAGTGTAAAGTTTGGTAATGATGCACCATGTCTAATAAAAGGAAAAGATTCTATCAAGCTCATAGAAAATATTTTATGTGATAATGATTACTATGTTGAAGGACTTAACTATAAAATTTTGAGTATGTCACAACTAGATAATTCAAGTTTTAAGGTTTAGTTTGAAAATAAGATTGCTGAGATATATGATACTGATGGAAAACTAATTGTAAAAGGTGATCAAAATAGAGGTAATCTATTCTACCTTGATATAGAGGATGCTACTTGTTTAATTATAGAGTTTGATGATGTGTGGCTATGGCATAAGAGGTTATGTCATGTTAATTTTGATAACTTGGTTAGTATCAATAACATGAAAAGAGTCAGAAGTTTTCATAAGATAAAGAAGCCTGACAATATAATTTGAAAACAATGCTAGTTAGGCAAAATGAAAAAGTAAAGTTTTAAGAGTAAGACTCATACCTCTAAAGGAATATTAAAGATTTTTTATACTAACTTGTTTGGACCAATTGAAGTGAAAAGCTACAAAGGAGATAAGTATAGTATGTTACTTGTTGATGATTACTATAGAATGGTGATAGTTATGTTTTTGAACTAAAAATCTGATGCTTTCCAAATGTTTAAGTGGTACTTAGCAAGAGTTGAGAAAGAAACATGTAAAAATATGAAATGTTTGAGGTATGACAGAGGAGGAGAATATACATCAAATGAGTTTGAGATATTTTGTAATGACAAAGGAATCAATAGATAGACATCTGCTCCTAGTACCCCTCCACAAAATAGAATTGCTGAAAGGAGGAAGAAATATGCAATGGACTATGCTAGGACACTCATGATGAAGAAAAATGTTGCTTTGAAATACTAGAAGAAGTTGGAAGTACAACTATCTATACCTTGAACCATGTGCAAGTCAAGAAAGGTACACATTCAACACCTTTCAAGCTATGGTACAGATACTCACCCAATCTAAAATATTTTAAGGTATTTGGAAGCAAGTGTTATATTCTCAAAGATTTCAAGAATGGTAAACTAGATGAAAAAAGTGAAGAAGGAATATTCCTTGGTTATTCCACAAGTAAAGCTTATGAGTGTTTAAATACTAACATTAGCAAAGTTGTGGAAAGTGAAAATGTGAAATTTGATGACTATACAAAAGTATATGAGGCTAAACCTATGAAAGAAATTGAAGAATAAAATAATTTTCATAGTTTTATGAAGGCGTGCTTACTGATGAAGATGTTGTAAATCAAGTTGCAAACCAACAACAAGTTTCAGTGACTATCGAGTCACATGCTATGAATCTCAGGTTGCATTCAAGAATTGAGCTACACTCAAGTGCTCAGTTATAGAATTAAGTTGAGGTACATTTTGATTTTGAGATTAGTGTATATGAAAGAGATTCTAAGCTACCTAAAAAAGATATACATTATGATTCAAAAGTTGAGAGACCAAATGAAGAAACTAGAGCTGAACCAAAATTGTCTAATTATGTCAAGAGACATCACCCTACTACACAAATCATTGGAGATAAAGATGCTAGACCAATGACAAGAAACAAGTTGAGAAATGATATGTGTTTTTTGAGCATGAAAGAACCTAAAATAGTGAAAGATGCCTTGGAAGATTTGGACAAGAGTAAAGCCATGAAAGAAGAGATTGAAAAAATTGAGAAAAAGAAAACATGGACTCTAGTTCCTAGAATAGAGGAAAAAAATGTGATCGGCACCAAGTGGGTACATAGAAACAAGTTAGATGAAAAGGTGATGTCACAAGAAACAAGGCAAGATTAGTTTGTAAAGGATATGCACAAGAAGAAGGGATTGACTATGGAGAAACATTTTCCCTTGTTGTAAGACTAGAAGAAGTAATAACTCTTCTTGGTTACTCTGTATATAAAGATTTTAAAGTTTATCAAATAGATGTTAATTCTACATTTCTAAATGTTATATTAAAGGAAGAGGTTTATATAGAATAGCCATAAAGATTTGTTGATGCTAACAACAAAAACATCATATGTAGACTACACAAAGCTTTATATGGTTTGAAGCAAGTACCAAGAGCATGGTATGAAAGGATTCATAATTATCTTGTGAAGATTGGATTTGAAAGGACTAATGATAACAACAATCTATACTTAAAGATAGAGAAAGGAAGAGGTATTTTGTTATTTGAAATTTTTGGTGATGATATCATATTTGGAGGTCAAGATACTTTATGTAAGGTTTTTTCAAATGAAATGAAGAAAGAATTTGAGATGTCTATGTTTGGAGAGATCAAGTTCTTTGTGTGTTTACAAGTACATTAGATGAAATATCACATATACATCACTCAGTCAAAGAATGTTAAGGAGATACTGAAAACATTTGGATTAGAGGATTCCAAGACAATAAGTACACCTATGGTTATAGGATATAAATTTTCAAAGAATGATGATCTAGTTGAGGTGAATAAAACATTATATAGGTCTATGATTGGAAAATTAAAATATGTAGTACACAATAGATTTGATATTGCATTATCTATAGGGATAGTTACTAGATTCTCTGCTAATCCCAGGGAGAATCATTTGATAGCCATAAAGAAAATAATGAGATATCTAAAAGTAACAAAGGACTATGATCTATACTATAAGAAAAATGTAAAATTTTAATTGAGAGCCTACGCTAATGTTGATTGGGCTAGAAATATTGTTTATAGAAAGAGCACCAATGGAGGAGCATTTTTCTTAGGCAAAAGACTAGTTAGATGGACTATAAGAAACAAACTACATTTCTCAATCTATTGCTGAAGTTGAATATTTTGTTGCTAGAGTAAATTCTACAAACATTGTATCAATTGAACAACTACTCAAAGGTATGAAGGAAGAAATCACTGAACGTGTGATATTTTATTGTGATAATAAAAGTGCTATAAATATATCACAGAATCCAATGATGCATACAAAGACTAAGTACATTGCAATTAAGTATCATTACCTAAGAGAATTAGTTCAAGATAAAGAGTTGAAGATGGAATATGTCAACACAAAAGAGATAATAGCTAATATGTTCACAAAAGCATTACTTAAGGATGCTCATGATTATCTAAGAGGTAAAATAAGGGTGATACGCTATCAAAGGCTATCTAAGAAGCATGAGGAGTGCCCTACATCAAAAAATTTTATTGACATATGCTACACATTGAAGCAATGGATCTTACTTTAAGAGTTGTGTAAAGTAATCAAAGACCTAGAATTAGAAATCAGTCACAAGCAAGGTGACCGAGGGAGAAATTGAAAATGTTCATATCTACATATAAGGATGAAAAATCTTTGGCATTGTTGTAAAAAAGGGATAAATCTAAGTTCAAGGAGATAGAGTATAGAGGGAGAAAGACGTAAAGAGGGAGAAATATAGATAGAAGATACAAAAAAAAGAAACATGGAATGTATACTTAGAGGGAGAAAGTGTACCTATTGTTTACATTTACCTAGTAAGAGGGAGATAATGTTGAAGGAGATATAAGAAGTAATCAAGAGGGAGTCATAAGGATGAGTTTATTGATTGTCGATTGATCAAAACAAAATTTTGTAACCTATTCAGAAGATGAAAGTTGCTAATAGAGGGAGAGATTTCAATACAAGAAATTATTTTCTTTTTGGTATTCTATTGGTCATACTGATTAAGTCTGGGTAGTTTGGTTTTCCATCAATACTAAAGAGAGAGAATGTTGAAAATAGATTGATACAAGTATGATAAATGTGTTTCAATCATTTTTTTGTCACTGATATCAAACCTACTACTTGCTGGTAAGACAATTGCTTATTATAGATACCCAAAAATTGGCAAAGAATTAAAACATTGCAAATCTCAATCTAACAATACAAATTGAGAGGAAGATAAAAAACTTTCAAATTAAAGATTACATCAGGTCATTAATCAATTAAATCATTTATCAAATTAATAAGACTTAAACCAACTTCAAAAAGAAGAGAAAAACAATTCAAAATCATAAAATGAAATTCAAAAGGGAGAAGGAAAAAAGAAAAACTTTTGAAAATAAATGGAACTTTTATTAAATCAATAAATCCATTTATCCTCACAAAAACAAAAATCCTCCTTTTACATTTAAAAGAATTAAAAAAAATTTCATTCATCCTCAAAATCAAGTCTTTTGGACTCTTCTGCTTATCGCTTATGAGATATTTTCAATTTCACATCCATTCACCTGTCAAAGCTAAAATGAAGATTCTTACCCCAACCCCTTCTAAAATCCTATAAATAGAAGGAGAATTCAAGAGCAAAGGGACCCAAG
This sequence comes from Cupressus sempervirens, assembly GCA_028749045.1. Lineage (NCBI taxonomy): Eukaryota > Viridiplantae > Streptophyta > Pinopsida > Cupressales > Cupressaceae > Cupressus > Cupressus sempervirens. The sequence continues at coordinate 246,333,970 of CM053792.1, forward strand.
TTTTAGGCATCTACATTATAGGAATATTCAAAGTTGTCATATTGAGCATATTAACATTGTTATTCTAGAAATTTTATGTCATTTTGACAAAATTTTAACTCTATTTTCATATTTTTTAGTATCATTTTAACACATGTTTAGCTCATACCATGTCCATTTTGATAATATTATAAGATTTGTTACTCACATATAATTTGTATTTTTATCTTAGATCTTGTATACATATTGGTAGATTTTCATTTTAGGCATACTCTCATTCTGCAACTATCACAGAGATGGTGGTCTGAGAGCATTCTTAGCAGTTATAGTTAGGGAAACATGGGTTGTTTGTAGAGTTTATATTTTGACAATGATTTCTTTGATTTAGTCTAGTTCGTTGTCATTTTTTGTGTACTCTGCATTAAAATTTCATGAATATGTGAATATATCGTGTACAAAATGACATCCACCATGGGGCTTCATATTAAAGCCTCTCTATTCTCCAAGTTTTCTTGCTAATCTATTATTTTTCTTTTAGATCTGTTATTCTTTTTCTTTTAGATCTACTTTTTTATTTATTTTTTGGTGTAGATCTTACCTTCTATAGGTTTTATAGTGTGTGAGAATATTTGTAATGAGATCAACAAACTTTCAAAGACATTTCCAAGCTCACAAAGATCAGATCTGTCACTCCCCTGATGTAGTGATGCTTTTGCACACTATTTTAATGCATCTGTCTAGTCTTTTAATGTATTTGAATCATTTTGTTGTGTATTCACTCATTCTTATAATTATTTGATCATTATTATAGCACATTTGATCATTTTTATAGTGTATTTGCTTATTTTTATAGCGTATTTTATTTGTTTTATAGCGTATTTGAAGATTCTTATAGTGCATATACCACTTTCTATGACACATATGCTATTTTCTATCATACATTTGATCCAAACTATTAACCTCCACATCTAATGTTCAAATCTAATTTTTGATTGTTTTTTGACCTCATCTAAGCTAACAAGAACTCTCAAGCTACTAGAAATGTGTGAAAGGAATGAAGACCCTAAAAAATGCACCTATCCTTTGCTAGCTCCAAAACAGACAAGTAGATCTAAACCCTTGTGAGTTATATTGTGACATTTTTTTTAATCCATAACCTATTCTAAGTAGTATGTTTGACCTCACTGATCTAATCAGAAGTAGGCCTATGCTCTCAACTCTTGAGAGTTGATCAGAATGCCAAACCTTCTATGACAATTAGTAACAATCAAACAAGGAAAGAAAAAACACATAGTTTAACTAGGAGCCCCTTTGTCTACTATAGCTAAGGGCTTGGAATTGAAAAAAAATAAAATTGTTTGGGAGGTCAGAATAGTAGGGATATGCTCTCACTTTCCTAGAGTGATCAAATTCCTAGACTTGTTTATGATTTCCATTTTCATACTTTCTACTAGGGAGGATTACTCAACCATAGAAAGGCTACCTCCTGAGTTTCCTTACTAGGGTTGGTGAGAGGGAACGCCTCCCAATCTTGCATTCCCAATTGAATGCAAGCCATACATATTCAAAACATAGTCTTCCTCTACTAGTCCTGTAAGAGATTGTGCCAAACCTCTTTAGCATTGATGGGAAGCTCTTTGTTACAGGAGAGGTAAATCCGAAAATTGATGGTTAAAAACTAAAACCCACTACTCACCAACTCTAGACAACCTTGTTAGGAAGCACTTTTCTTCCATTTTCTAGGTGCATGTGGTTTTATATTTTATTGTGGATTATACTATTGTGATTGGATATGTTTTAAAAATGTAATAACAAACTCCAGTTTGAACCACAATCCTTCTAAAAGACGTAACTATAAACTGATAATGCGAAACCAAGTTCAAAACTAGAGCATTGTTGAAAGACTCTGAAACAACACATCTACCACTCCAAATAATGCTTTTGGATAATTCTATGATGTGTTTGAACTTTTTCATAGTCCATATAATTGTAAAACAAATATCTAAAGCTTGAACATTTAAATAGTGCATATGAACAGTGAAATAGCGCATATGACCAATAAGATAGTGCATTTGATCAATCTTTGTGATGCATATGAGAAAGAATCCAAAAAAAAAGCTATTTTCATACACGACACTTGCAAATGAATAATAAATTTAGATACCCTTCTTCCCATTGATAATTTCCAAACTGAGAGATTCTAAAATTGACTTAAACCATTTTTGAAACAAGCAAAGCTACAAATGTTATTATTAATCCAATAGTCGTCATTGCTTCATTTTTCATATCAAGCTAGAAATGTTTGGAGACACACATTCATTCCTTGCTTGAATTCGTAAGAGTAAACTTATCCTATCAAATTTTCCAAACACCTTGTCCAACCTAGCTTGTTACTCCAAACAAATCATGGTCAATGGAAACCCTCATATTGTGAAAATGCATGAGTTAGAGGAATCCTATTCACTTATCATACCATTGCACAAAACTAATGTAACCAAAAAGCCAAAATAATCACCTATATGATTGAGTGCTAGAATAGCTATCAGAATCATCAAGTGCATGAAACCTCTAGATCTCATTGAACCTATTTCCCCAATAGATTGTTCACCAAACATAGTTACTCACGAGTCATCCCTATTCAACTAAAGTTCAAAACCCTTTGCCAAAATGAGTTCATCTAATATCTGGGATGAAAAGAGCATTGAAACTAAAATTGAAGAATTTTAGAAAAATCCCAAATTTGTTGATATCATGGACAAGATACTTGAAAAACCCAAAGAATGCTACATACTAGCATTAGCACAATAAGGTGCAAAATTGCCATCCAACTTTGATGTGACCAATCTAAAATGAAATGAAGAAGAATCACCCTTAGATATTGTCAAACAAAAATTAGAAGACTTACAATTGGAAATGGAAAGGATGAAGCAAGGGAAAATGCAATCCATAGAGTTTAGCCTCAAAAAGGTATGTCCTCTTCCATTTGATAAAAACATTACCTTTACAGCTTTCCCTCAAAATGTGCATATACCAAAATATGATAAATATTTTGGTACATCAAATCCACAAGATCACCTTACACAATTCTATATGCAAAGTATGGAGTTTGTCCATGACATGAATTATCTAATGCATCTACTTCCCAAGAGCCTTGGGGGGCAAGCCATGGAGTGGTTCTCCAAGCTACCCTCTAACATTAAAACTTTTGACCAATTGGCTTTCATTTTTATCACCCAATATTTCTATAACATCGAAAGGGAAGTTACAATGATTGATTTGTATAAAAAAAAACAACTTCTTGTTGAATCATTCAAGGTCTTCCTACAATGATGAAGACACAAGTTTTCCAAGTATCATAGAGACATACTAGACAAAGAGAAGATAAACATATTCATCAATAGTCTCTCAAAACCCATGAATTACTAGCTCTAACTCCAAGGTAATAAAGATTTTAAGACTACCTTAGAAAATGCTACTATGATAGAAGAAACCTTGATAAACAATGAAATTATTAAATAATCTGAAGATGGTAAGGGTTTCTCCAACAATTCCACATAGAATCACAATTTCTCTAATCAGTCTACTGACAAACAAAAATTGTGGTGGAGAAATAACAAAAAAACACCAACAATGATGGGGTGGTTGAAGACAACCATGTCAAACCTCAAAATCAATTCCCTCTAAATCAACTATTTCCTATCGTTAACAAAACCAATCCAAACACACCTTGATAAGATAATGCCCATCCATTTTACTGATGTAACATGACAACTCCCTTGACATCTAATAAAAAAGTTTCTTATAATCAAGCTCCTCCTCCACAAAGATATCAGTCTTCCAATATACATAAGGAGTATACACCTATTGAGGTGTCTTATGAGATTGCTTTACAAACCCTCTTGGTTAATGAACTCATTGTACTACCCGAGGCTAAAAATTGTGAACCCCAAGTCAAATCAAAGTGGTGGAATGACAAGCATGTTTGTGCCTATCACTAAAATAGGGGGCACTTAACAAAAAAATGTTTCACCCTTAAGGGGACCATACAAAAATTAATCAATGATGGAACTATCAAAGTGATTAACCTTAGAAATAGTGAAGACCATATGATCTTCAAGAACCCTTTCATGAGTCATGAAAAGGGTGAATCCTCTAGAGCTGATTAGAAGGAACTTTCTCACGATAAGGCTAATTATGCTCATCACTATGATAACACCATCAACATGATCTTTAGATTTGATGATATTGTAAATGTCATCATAATTAAGGATAAAAACAAGAAATAATCATCAAATGTTGTTAGCTGAGGCTAAGCCTCTAACATCATTTTACTAGGACTTGTGACAAATTTTGATCATACAACTACAAGTTCCTCATTACCCAAATACAACTTGGTCAACTAGTTACTTAAGACTCCCTCTCATATCTCCATTTTTGAGTTGTTGCAAATCTCACCAAACCATAAAGAAATCCTCACCAAAGCCCTAGTGCCAAATGACCTAGATGTGAGTAGATTTCAAAACATGGTCAACAATCTTGCGGCTCCTCATTGCATCTCCTTTTTATCCTAAGATGACATGTCCATAATCTAGCCACAAAATTCCCCTGTGCATATTGAAATCTTTATCCATAGAAACAAAGTTAAGAGAGAATTGGTTGATGGTGGGGCAAGTCTCAACTTTTGCACACTAAATTTAGTGAAAGCCCTAAGATATATAGAGGATGTTGTTGATCCAAGGAAGAAAATCACCATCAAAGCTTATGATGATGAGGAGAGATTCTCCAAAGGCATGGCTATTCTATTGATTAGGGTAGGACCAATTGTGAAAAAAACTATTTTTCAAGTCTTAGACTTGCAATTAACTTATAATATCCTATTAAAAAGACTTTGGATTCATGACATGGAAGTTGTTCCCTCCACTTATGATCATTGTCTTAAATTTCCATACATGGGTCAAGAGGTTACCATTGCATAATATTTTAACTCCCTTGTTCCTCAAAACAAGGAAGAAACTAGCACTCTGATAGATGACATTAGCCAGTCCACATTGATAGACACTTCATGTTCTACTAGTTGAAATAATGACTACTCATCTACATCGACTAAGGGTAAAGAGAAAGTTGGTTGTTCAAGCTCTTCCCTTCCTTAGCCATCAGCATCAAAGGACCCTAAATAGACACATTATGAAGAAATGGATAGGTTAATGAAGGAGTTTGATAGGAAGTATAAGCTACAATGTAGAGGGGTAGGTGAATTCTTAGTCTCCTTATTTGATCCCTCACTATCTCCAAGTTCTCATGGAAAACCATCATCCACCACTAGACCTTATCACACACATTTTGTTAAGGCAATTGGGGTAACCCCAAGCATGGTAGAATAAATTAGTAAACAAAATATTGACATCTCCCCTCATCTACATGGAAAAGGTTTTGATTTAATGAAAAAGATGGGATATATGGAAGATGGTCCCTTAGGGAAAGGGAAAGGCATTGTCGAACCTCTTGTAGTATAGTTCTGGTCAACCAAATTCAAAAAAAGGGTAGGGTACAAAAAAAAAAGGCAAGGTACAGATCACCCCCAAGTCTCTTCCCAAGCATAGTGATTTTTCTTCTTCCACTCTGGCATGGGTACCAAAAGAAAAAGATGGTAATAACAAGAAGGCAATTGATATAATAAATGTAAATCTATCCCTCCCTGATTTACACCACACAAGATAACCACTCATGAAAACTTCCAATAATAAAGATGATGATGATTCCACTAAGTGGGAGTTTGAATTATTATCCAAAGAGTCCATCTATGGCAAAGAATGTGACATTGTTCACATTTGTGTATCCAATGATTTTACTAAATGAGGATCAACCTCTCATATGTGTCTTACTTCACCAAGAGTTAGAGTACAATAGAAAAACTTAGGGGCTACTATAGAATAGACACATCACACCACATCATATGAGGATTATGAACATATTGAAGGTTTTCAATTTCAAACAGTATATATTGACTTCTTTCTAGTTAAAGTCAAAGATGACTAGTACATGCCACTTATGAGCTCTACTTTTCCTAACATCTTAGAGGAAGCATATGTCATAGACCTAACTGATATAGCATATGAGCCATCTAACAAGATTAGGTCTTTAAGCCTTGTAGAACCCTTTTCATATTATGAATCACTCTCCCTAGTCCATCCTAAACTCTTTAGCTAGGATACAAATGAGCCTCACCATGTTCCCCATTTTGATACTAACCATGATGTCTTTGTCTACCTTGACATAGTTGAACCATCTTGTCTATGAAGAACCGAAGAAATGCATATAGATGGGTCTAGTATTAATCATCTCAGTCATACTAGAATAGGCCAAGCAATTCACGGCCTTGAGGATCACTACCAAGTTGTGGCTGATCTTGAGAAAAAAATATAATTAAATAGAAATGACACATCCAATGGTGAAAACCTAGCTGTGGCACCCATGAATGAGATGATTAATACCTTACCTAAGTACTTCAAGGAAAGATCATCCATCTTAATCGAACCAACCAAAAAAGTCAACATTGGTACAAAGCAAGAACCAAGTATCATCTATTTGGTGCAATCTAGACATTGCACAGACATGCCAGGATTAGACCCAACTTTAATCCTCCATCACCTCAACATTTCTCTAGAGGTCAAGCTGGTCAAACAAAAACTCAAGAAAATGCTTCCCCATGTAGCTCTACTAGTCAATGCTGAATAAGAGAAATTGATTAGTACCAACTCCATAGAGCCCCTAGTGTATGCATCATGGATATCAAAAATTGTGCTCATATCAAAAAGGATGGTAGCATATGGATCTGCATTGATTTTAAAGATAATTTCCCCCTTCCCAACATTGACACCATTATAGATCTAACAGCAGGGCAGTCCATGTTTTCACTTATGGAAAGATTTTTAGGGTATAATCAAATTAGGATAGCTCTAGAAGACCAAGAGAAAATAACCTTTGCTTGTGCATGGGGCAGATTTTGTTAGAATTTGATGCCCTTTTGGGCTGAAGAATGTAGGGGCCACCTATCAACAGGCCATGACCACTATCTTTCATGACATGATGCACATCTTTATGGAAGACTATGTAGATGATATACTTTCCAAATCCTATACTCAAGAAGAACATCTCTCCATCTTGGAAAAGATATTTAACTACCTAGAAGCAATCAAAGTTAGGCTAAATCCAAAGAAATGTTCTTTTGGTGTCAAATCAGGCAAGCTTCTAGGATACATTGTCTCGACCAAAGGGATAGAAGTTGATCCTAAAAAGGTATAGGCCGTAGTTACCATGCAACCACCAAAGAACCTGAGATAGCTACATTCTCTCCAAGGAAGGCTTCAATTAGTTTTTCATTTCATTTCCTAGTTAGTAGAGAAGTGTGTTCATTTCACCCACTTATTACACAAAGACATAATTTTCAAATGGGATGATCAATGTCAAAAGGCTTTTGATTTACTCAAAACTTACTTGATGAATCTGCTTGTGTTGGTGCCTCCAATGTTACACAAACCATTACTGTTGTATATTTCCCTATCTAAGAAATAAATTGGAGCCCTCTTAGCACAAGAAAATGACCAAGGAAAGGAAAGGGTCATTTATTACATCAGGCAAACCCTGGTCAACTATGAACTAAATTACTCCTTTATTGAAAAGGCATGTTTAGCCATAGTTTTTGCTTCCCAAAAGCTATGCCATTAACTTTTAACACATAAGGTCAAGATCAACTCCAAGATTGATCCCCTAAAATATATTTTTAGCAAAACAATATTAATAGGTAGATTGGCCAAGTGGGTGATGATCCTAAGTGAATTTGATATCAAGTATGTCGATAGGAAAGCAATAAAAGAACATGCGATCGTCAACCAATTGGTAGATGCACCTATAGAGAGCTTAAATCCTATCTTAGGTGATTTTCTAGATATGCACATTCTTCAAATAGAGCCAATAACTTGGAAGTTCTATTTTAATGGTTCTTACACACACTATGGTTCAAGGGCTAGTATTTTGTTCATCACACCACTAGGTGTTACCATCCCCAAATCCTACAAACTACTTTTCCCCTGCACCAACAACATAGTGGAATATGAAACATTGGTCTTAGGCCTCAATCTAGCTTTAGAATGAAAACTAAAAATTCTAGAAGTTTACGAAGATTTCAAGTTGATCATCAATCAAGTCAAGGAAACATATCAGACCAATGATGAAAAGCTATTTCCTTACAAACATTCAGTTGACACACTTAAGGAATATTTTTTTCATATTACTTTTGAAAAAATTCCTAGAGACAAGAACAATGTACAGATGCCATGGCCACCTTGACCTCCTTGCTTTAGTTACCAGAGCAACATGAGTGGTATGAGTTCTCAGTAGAAAAGGTGGTTCAACCTATGTTTACTTAACATGATTCCCTTATCATTTGTCATCTAGATGCTCTTGATTCCCTCTAGTATAACCCCATCATCACTTACCTCCATGATAACACCATCCCCTCTGACCTTTCATGCAACCAAAGACCTCACGCTACACTTTGGTGGTTGATACATTGTATAGGAAGGGTCTTGATAATACTTTGTTTAGATGTCTCGAGAAGGACAAGTCAAGAGTTTCTCTATAGGAAGTCCATGCAAGGATTTGTGGGTCACACTCTAGTGGGTTTACACTAGACAAGAAGATTCTTAGGATGTATTGTTTTTGGCCAACCATGGAAAAGGATTCTATTGACTATGTTAAGACTTGCAAAAAATGTCAAATCCATGCTAATCTTGTTCATGCACCAGACCAAGAGCTCAACCATTTGGCCACACCATGACCTTTTTATTAGTGGGGCTTTGATTTGATTGGAGCCATCCACCCACCTTCCTTCAACAGACATAAATGGATTATCACTACCATAGAATACTTTACCAAGTGAGTTGAAGTTGAACCACTTGCCAACTCTATAGTAAAGAAAATCTCTTCCTTCATTTTAAACCATATCATTTGTCATTTTGGCATACCTCACGACATTCTCATGGACAATGCCTTGTACTTAAAAAATCAAATATTTGACAAATTATGTGAAAAATTTCACATTATACACCACTCCTCATCAATTTATTATCCCTAAGGCAATGGCCATGTAAAGGCCACCAACAAGACCATTATCAACATTCTGAAGAGAACCATCAACAATATTGGTAGAGATTGGTATTTATAGCTACATCCTACCCTTCGAGCCTATAGGATGTGTGTTAGGACACCTATAGGTGCAACAACCTTCTCTTTGGTTTATGATTGTGAAGCCATTATTCCCTTAGAAGTTGAGATCCCATCCTTGAGAGTTACTCTTTGTGATGTCCTATTAGATGAGGATTATGGAGTGGCTCATCTAGAATAGCTAGAATTATTAGAAGAATATTAGCGTACGACACATGATCACCTCAACATGTATTAGAATAGGTTATCAAGACATTACAACAAAAAGGTTAAACCCTGTGTCTTTTAAATTGATGACCTAGTGCTCTGAGAAAACCCTAAAAACCAAGCTACTAGGGAAAAGAAAGGAAAATGGGAGGCCAATTGGATTGGTCCTTACACTATCTTTGAGTCTTTTAGGACTAGTACTTATAAACTTACAAATTGTGATGGTGTAGACCTAGCAAAACCCATCAACAACATCCATCTCAAAAGGTTCTATGTCTAAAGCTTTGAGAAAACACATCATCACCAAAAATACCAAAAAAATAAAAAAAGCACCAAAAAAATACCCAAAAAAAAGTGCGTCAATGACATTAAGAAGCAATCTAGTTATGTCCTAAAACATCTCATTGGGCTTTGGAAAACCTGGCACAACATGAATAGCAAAAGAGTAGTAGAGTCCCTTTTCTTTCCTCTAGCAAATAACAACAATTTCTGATGGATTATTAGTCTTATTTATGTTGTAATGACCACGATCGGTCTAGATCCCTTCAACAAATATATCAATGCTATGCCAAAAGGCCCAAATATCCATCATATTCTTTCATCATCCCCTAATAGGGGGAACATAATAAGTAAGTGTAAGTTTGAGAGATTGTAGGGGTCTCGTCTCCTTTTTAGGTCCATCAAACAACTTTTTTAGGCCCCTCAAGCACATTTTTAGGCTCCCAAAGTGTTTCTTTGGGTCCAAACACCTTTTTTAGGCCCCCAAAATGCCTTTTATAGCCCAAAAAACCTTTTAGGCCTCTCAAGCAACTTTTTCATGCCTGTTAGGTGCCTTTTTTGGCTCATGAAGCATTTCTTTAGGTCCAAATGCCTTTTTTGGGCCCTTGAAACACCTTTTTCGGCCCAAATGCCTTTTTTAGGCCCCTAAAATTCGTTTTTTGCCCCAAATGCCTTTTTTAGGCCCCTGAAGTGCCTCTTTAAGCCCAAACACCTTTTCAAACCTCTAAAACACATTTTTAGGCCCAAACACCTTTTTCAAGGCCTTGTTTTGGCTTTTTCAAGCCCCTAAAATAAGTTCTTATGGTCCTCAAGCACCTTTTTAGGCCCTAGATGCCTTTTTTAGAGCCCAAACATGCTTTGTAGACACCCAAGTATCTTTTTCAAGGCCCTTTTTGGCCTCTTTTGGCCATCAATGCCTCTCATTGGCCACAACATCTTTTTACAAGCCTTGAGTGTCCGTCTTGACACACACCTAGAGAAAAATCCCACCTTTGGTCTTAAGCTTGTCCATAAAGGCTCTCCACATTGTACCTTACAATTTTTGGTTTAGCACTTCCTACTTTTTCCACCTTCAATGTCATAGCTCTCTAAATATTACACAAATTTTTACTTATCTTTCATTGTGAGCCTACATAGATATTCAGTTCCCCACCTATAAGTAAAGGTTTTTCTTCCTCTATAGAGATTGACTCCTTTCCAAATATTTTCCAAAATTCTCCCCAAAAAAAGACATTCCAATATCTATCAAAATCCCAAAAATATTTGAATGCCTATCAAAAATTCCAACAACATCCACATATTCTTCAAATGTTAAAAACATCCACATACATTCCAAAACAATAATATCAAAAACAAATATATCAATGTTCATCTAACACATTAACATCACCACTAGTTGTCCTTTTTCTGACCATAAAAAGAAACCCAAATTTTATTCTATTACAATAAAAATTACAACATTACATTCAAATATCCTATGGTGGATCATTTATTTTGACCTTCTTGGGGGAGGTGGGAAGATAGGGTGTCCAATTAATAGTATATCTTCAAAGCCAGCTTCTAAAGAAGGAGCCCCTAGTGTCAATCCTCTATGTACCCACACTGCATCCATAGAAATCAGAAACCTACCCCATGTAACTATGTATTTAACAGTTGTATAAATTCCCTATCTACAAATTGCATCTCCTGCTAGTTCTCATTTAGGAACACCTAATGATAAAGTCCTATATAATAGGTAGCTTCTTGGTGTACCTTCACTATCCATTGCATATCCATGAGCACATTCTCCATCTTGTTTATTCCTAAAACAATGATGTCTTATTGGGCTATATCCCGCCCTTGCTAAATTTGATCAATCATCATTTTCTAATGCTTTATATCTGCTTTTGCCTTGTCCAATTATTGTTGCAACTATCTCGCCTTCAACTCACTCAATGCTAACTGCTCCTATAGTTTTAATGATAGGGAGTTCAATTTTGCAATTGCCTCCCTAAACGACTCAAACTATGACTATAGCAACACTAGCTTATTTTTCATGCTCTCCAACCCCACTTGCACCATCTTTAGGGATTCTTGTAATCTCTAAGCTCACAAATGTTCTAACTACATCCTTGTGTCATTCTCTTTTGAATGCAATTGCTCCACATATAGTTCAACTTCTATTGATTGCACCTATACCCACTCTATATTCACCACTACTTACAACCATCTTGCCTTCATTTTCACTCCATTTTCCCATGCCTTATCCAGACTTCCTATTCAAAATTTTCTGCTTGGACTCTCTTTATAGCCAACATTCTCTATAATTCTTCCATGTCACTAGATGATTGATCTCCACCTCCACCTCTAGCCATGGCTCCTCCACATTTATATCACTCACTTCCCCTTCCTTTGATCCTTCTCCCAAAATTCTGAAGCTAATCAATCGACATGCTCCACTCATCCCCTCACCCACACTAACATTTCCCACATCCCTTGGAGCTTTTTCCATGGACTTTTTAGGAGATTTTGTCTCTGCTACCTTCTCCTCCACTCCAAACATACTCTTCATCATCTCAAGTGGACTCTTCTTTTCTTGCATCATCAACTCATCATCATCCAATACCGCCTACAATGCCTATTACACTACAGTCCCTGACAACATCATTAACACTAACAAGGGCATTTATTCTATCTTGATCCTCACATCTTTAGGTTATGCCAACCTCAGTCCTGCATGACTTGATTCACCTTGCTCCAGAATTAACACTTGTAGTTCAGGCTGATACACTAGCTCCTCAAAGGTTCACTAAATGCACTTTTCTCTTTACCCTTGCCTAATCCACCTTCCCTAGCTAGCATCACCCTCTTGTTGTGACTGATATGGTGAGCTTGACATGCTTTTACTTACACACTTCCTCAAACTTCTCAATTAATCCAATGACCACATTCTACTCTTCACCTTGCTTCATTCCATTTCCATGCTATCTGCCTATTTATGGCCATCACTCACCTAGACTCATTCTTTACCAACCTTACCATGTGTCCACTCTCCACTTCCCACTACACTTGTACTAGGTACACTTCTACCATTCTTGTACCACATTCTCTACCAACACACACTCCATGCATTCTACTACAAATTTCTCACTAACACATCTCATGATTTTTTCCCAATCATTACAACAACTTTATCCATGAATTGAAGATTTTTACACTATTGAACATAATTGTCAACACTACTAGTCCACAATTACTAGTTTTTCTACTATTATGCACTTCTAGTACCTCGATGATGTACTTGACTAGAGATATTAGGATGAAGTCATGATACTTTATTTTGCTTTAATTTTTCATTGTTCAACTCTAGTGATCCTCTAATTTCATGCATTATTGGTGTCCACTTGTAAGCACCTCCTCTTGTTTGGAAAGCCATGTGTACCTCAACCAATTTTGTACATATATCTCAGGTGAGGACTTTATCCAACATATGATTGTTTGCGTACTTTTTTTAATTTACTTTAGCTATACCATTTGTTTTTCAATAAGATTTCATACTTTTCATGTACATTGTTCATGATTGGTGGTACTTCTTGGAGTGACACAATATTCATTTCACCATATCTGAGCTAGTAGTGGTTGTACTTGGTCACTTTTTATTAAATTCTCTATGATGATAGTTAATTTACATCTCTTTATAGTAAAGTGATAGTTAGTTGCATTCATTTAGTTTGCATTTTCATCTTGGGTCTCTTGTGAACACATGGTTGGCACATAAACCAAGATAAAAAACACACAAGTCTCATCAACATTGATCAACAAAAAGGCTACACACAATGAGTAAGGTTATTCAACAACAAGTCACCACCCAACATACTAGTGCATGGTTAGCACTCTACTATTGTGGACTCGATCTCATCACAACACTACCACCTTGCATCACACTTCATTCTTGCCTATCATCTATTCCAGCTATAACATTATGTGGCTTTTGAATCTCAAACAATTCTAGCCACTATTTCCTTTTATCAAATTTTATTCCTCATTACACCACATCATCTACCACATTATGTGGCTTTTAAACCTCAAATAATTTTATTTCATCACATTTCATTTCCTCCCCTCTTCTTTCATTCATCACAATTCATTACATCCAATTTCATTTCATGGCATCACACAGTGCATTTCATTTCATTATATTTCATTTCCCTTATTTTATTACATTCATGACATTGCATTACATTTTTTTTTCCATCACATTACACTTAATTCATGTATTCCATCTATTCATTTCATGGCTTTTGGATCTCAAAGGTTGAAGTCCCATCCCATGTCTTTTCATCTCTAGCACATTCATTTCCTTCCATTTTTCACTTTCATTCACCTCATTTTCTCATCTCCTTTACACATTTCCTTACATTCCATTCCATTTGTTAAATTCAATTTTATCATGTTTCATTCCATTACATTTGCATTTCAATTCATCATGTCCCATTTTATCATATTTTCCTTACATTATCATTTCATGTCATTACATTCATCACATTTTCATATCATTACCATTTCATTGCATTTCATCATATTTCATTCTATCACATTCTTCTTTCATTTCATTACCATTTTCATTCGATTTATACATTCATTCCATTCCATCACATCTTATCACATTTTTTTCTTTCCACTTCATTACATCACATCTTATTCATCACATTTCTTTCATTACATTAAATTCACTTATCACAATCCATTTCCCCACATACCATCACATCAACCCTCATCACACTTTATTGCATTACATTAAAATTCATTTATTCCATTCCATTACATCAACTCTAATTTCATTATGCCACATTTCACCACATTAGATTATATTATTTCCTTTCACATTTTTCTCACATTTCCGATTCACTTAATTTTTTTTAAATTTCATTTTATTACATTACACCTTATCACACTTCATATTTCATTTCATTACATTTCTCACCTTTCATTTCATTCCTTTCATTCCATTTTATCTAAATTCATTCCATCCTATCACATGACATCATCGCAAAATTCATTTCATTACATTTCATCTATCACAATTCATTTCATTACATGTAATTTCATCCCAGTTCAATACATCTAATATCATTTCAAAATTCATTTTATTACATCTCATATCATCACATCATGCTATATTACACCAAATGAAATTTCATTACATTTTATTACATTACATCTAATTTCATTAAATCAAACTTCATTTTACCACATTTTATTTCATTTCATTCACACCTATTTTTATCACATTTTCATTCTTTACAACTCATTTTTTTGCCACTTCATTCCTTTATTCATTATCCACAGATCATGCTACATTAATCATTCACACACATAGACACACACACACACACACACACACACACACACACACACACACACATCACTATCTACTACTACTGTATCCATCAAATCAAACCATCACATTCATACATGAGTCCATGATATAACAAGTATACATGTTTGAGCATCAATAAGCTCAAATATCTCATAAAGAAAAAGATCTCATGATATATCAAAAGGATCAAATCAAAATGAATATAAGATGGACTACATCAAGAGGAACATTAAAATGATCAAATGATATGAACATCAAAAGGTCACAATATCTATCCACATGAACATCCAAAGATCAACAAGTACCTTCACATTCATATCAAATGAGCATCAAATGAATAATAATACATAATGATGAGTAATGCCATAACACATAATATACACTCATCCATGCATAGATGGATGACCCAAAGATCCCTACTTGCTAGGGGCACTCCTATCCTCTCACAGTGCCTACTTGGTCACATCTATCATCGCTACAACATGTCTAGCTATGGTCATTTGACTAGTCAAAGCCCCACCTATCCTCAGTGGCAGTGGTGGCCTCAGTCATTGACGCTATAAATTCCTACAACATACTCATCAAATCACCCATTTGAGTCTCCATGGCACTCATCTAAGCCTCTAAATTAGTAGATCCCCCTAGCCTCTTTGGTAGTGGTTGCACATCTAGCAGTGCCTGATGATACCCCTATGGCTATACATCCTGTGGATCTCTGATCGAAGCCTATACCCATAGCCTCTATCATCGAATAAATTGTATATCATCAGGCAACTTGGACCTCACTTTCTCTACCCTACCCTACCCAACATCTCTATCCCACTAACTAGCTCCGACACCACCACCCATCCCTCCCCTCACCCTTGCACCTCTGTGGCCCCAGATCCCTCCAACTCTCCTTACACCTACATCTCCTAGTCTCTACACTAGACCTCATGCCACATCCCTTTGTAATAATCCCATAGCTACTCAGCCTCTCCCTCCACATCTCCCTCATGTTCTAACTACACCTTTTTCTCTCCCTTTGGTCCACCATCTCCCTCTACCTCTCCCTAGAACACCCTTATTAGCTCCATCCTCTCCCCCACTTGATAGCTCATCAATGGCCATAATAGGCTTTGCTAGATCTATGTACCTTAGGAATGGATGCTCGCAAAACCATCATGCATAGTCCCCCTCCATCCCTACATCTACCTCTCCATCTCCAAATACCCATGGCTATGGCATATCTATCATCTATAGAAAAGCCTCTAGGCATGCCTCATACTCTAAGGTTAGCCCCTACACTACCCTCTCCAACTGAACCCAAGCATAATGTGCTAACCCCTATGGTAGGCCGTGCCACCAACCAAACTGTCTCACAACCTATGTGAAACAAAATCTCTCTATAACTATGGGCACTTGACCAAGCAAATATCTTAAACCAAAGAAATATATCATCTTATCAACATCCTCAGCCCATGACTCATTAAACCTATACGGTCTCCATACGACCTCATCAATGTCATCCAAATTCCACTGCCAATACTCTGTCTTGCCCAAATAGGGCTACATGTTCACACTAGAGTAAGTATATATAAGGCATATCCCAAGGAAATTATCGCACACATATAGGATGAGTATTGAGTAAATGCTCCCATATCCATAGCTATAACAATATTACACCTATTGATAGTTATGGAGCTCCAAAATATACAATCTAATGTAAGTCATGATATAATTGGGCCAAAATGTAGTTGCCCCATGCAAATCACCATGGCTGATCAATCATATCTTGTATCAAGTGGCCCCATCCTACTAGACATTCCTGCCCTTGTCAGTCTAGCAACAAAACCCTCCTATTAATCCAACCAAAACCACCAACAATGGCTCATACTGTAGCATCTAGAACCATGATACACTATCATCCCCAATGTTGTCATCTCTGAACAAATTTTTGAAGATACTACCATCTATAGTCTAATCATAGTACACTAAATCTCCCACTATTGAGATCCTCAATAATTGATACACATCCTCTCGTGTCATAGTCATCTCACCCATAGGCAAATGAAAGGAGTTGTGGTCTGAGTTCCATCACTTGGCTAAAGCTACCAATAGCCCTCTGTTCACTCAGAACTAGGGCATCTATAGTAAATAAGTGAACCTACATTTGTCTATCACCTAGCAATAGGTGACCAAAAATCTACCTACCACCTCTAGGGGCCATGGATACAATCCTCATACAAATAAACAACAATGTCAATTTTCATCCCAAGTGATCATCATACTTAGTCTACTATCTATGTCTACTTACTTAGCTATTGGTTCTATCTTGGACCTATTACTCATCCTTCTCTATCTTGAGCCAACTTTGTCTATTTTTTCCACTCTATATCCTAAGTTGGGGCATCATTCTTCATGACTACCTAATTATTAATGTTTCCTTGTTATGACAAATCCCTGGCCAATAGACCTAGAATTTAGCCTTTTGTGTTATCTTACACTCAATTTAGGCTTTACCATCTATTTCTACTCTTCAAAGTTTAATTTGTGTTGTTCACTTAGCTAGATGCACTAAAATAGACCTATGCACTATTAAAATGCTTGAAAGCACTATTTCCTCTATCGAATGCACTATAACATGTATCAATGCTATCAAAATGATCATATGTGCAATTTAACAATACATAAGCACTATTTGAAACAAAAGCATTAAAACACCATGCATATGCACAAAAAAATCATTAAAATGCACCTCAACACTCAGATGCACTATTTAAAGCTACACATGTGCTATTTTCCTAATAAATGTGTTATTTTACTTTGAAAGTAGGATTTTGTATGCACTATTTCACCCCATGCATGCACTAAAAGACTATTCAAATGCACTAAAATTAATGCTACATGCACTAAAATACCTAAACTATCATATCTGCCACAACAATTCATGAAAAATTCACAAAAACTTAGGTACACATGCAAAAATCTTAACAATGGAGGATCTCAATGACTTACTGGGGCCCTGTAGTCTGTTGGTCACTCATATCTATGACCCCACTTGAATTTTTTCTCTCATAAAGGGACCATCATCCTCACTAGCTCAAAGTTCCAAATTGCCAAATGTTAAAAGAGAGTGTGAAAATGATAAGGGTAAAAGACTTTTTGACCTATTTAAACCTCCTTAAGGGCATTTATATCACTTTTTTCACTCTATTTACCCAACATTAGAACATTTTTTCTCATTTTCATGAATTGGGTATTGTATTTAAACCACCTTGATCCTCTTTATCCACCATGTATCAAACATTTTAGAAATAAAATTGGAACCTCCTTAATTTTCACCCATTCATTTTTTCCAATTTCATTTATGAGGGGGTAATATATCCATATCAAACTGGGGCATCCAAATTGGGGCATCAAAATTTTCTAAAAAATAAAAAACGTTCTACCCCAGCCAAAATGTCAAACATGAAATCAACCAAAACCAAGATATCCAAGTAAAAACATCACAACATCAATCAACAAAATCAACAACAATCAAACAAAAAGCCATCAACAACAACCAAATATCATATCAACCTATGAAACATCAAAATATCATTGAAAAAACATTCAATCATTAGAGTTTGGTCTTAAATCAAAACATCAAGATAGTCTTGGAACTAATATGCTTCACCTATTAGCTCAGAGAGGGGCATTTGTAGACACCCAAAAATTGGCAAAGACTTAAAACACTACAAATCTTGATCTAACAATGTAAATTGAGAGGAAGATAACATAATTTCAAATTAAGGATGACATTAGGTCATTAATTGATTAAATCATCTATCAAACTAATAAGACCTAAACCAACTTCAAAAAGAAGAGAAAAATAATTCAAAATCATAAAATGAAATTCAAAAGGGAGAAGGAAAAAGATAAACTTTTGAAAATAAATGGAACTTTTGTTAAATCAATAAAACCATTTATCCTCACAAAAATGAAAATCCTCCTTTTACATTTAAAAGAATTAAAAAATTCTCATTTATCCTCAAAATCAAGTCTTTTGGACTCTTCCTCTTATCTCTTATGAGATATTTTCAGTTTCACTTCCATTCACCAGTCAAAGGTAAAAATGAGATTCTTACCCCAACCCCTTGTAGAATCCTATAATTAAAAGAAGAATTCAAGAGCAAAGGGACCCTAGTTTTAGGCATCTTCATTATAGGCATATTTAGAGTTGTCATATTGAGCATATTAGAATTGTTATTCTAGAAAGTTTATGTCATTTGCTAGCATTTTAGCTTTGTTTTCATGTTATTTAGTATCATTTTAACACATGATTAGCTCATTTCATGTCCATTTTGATAGTATTCTAAGACTTGTTACTCACATATAATCTACATTTTCATCTTAGATCTTGTATATATACTAGTAGATCTACATTTTAAGCATACTCTCATCCTAGAACTATCACTGAGATGCTGGTTTGAGAGCATTCTTAATAGTTGTAGTTAGGGAAATATGGGATGTTCATAGAGTTTACATTTTGATAATGATTTCTTAGGTTTAGTCTAGTTTGTTGTCATTTTATCTACCCTCTACATTAAGGTTTCATGAATATGCTAATATACTATGTATACTTATATGATTTAAGTATTATCATTTGTTTGATTGATGAAGAAAATTTGATAAAAATGAGGTAACAATAGCACCTAGGGGAAAGGTTGAGTTATGATATGGAAAAGAAGTACAAGGATCAGTTAAGATAGTGATATTATAGTGCATTGGTAATCTACTTAATATTGCAAAGGATGGTTACATTGATTAAGTTCAGAAGAACAAGTTAAATGAAGTTTTTCTACTAAGCTTAACATTCTGCACAGTAGGTGTTAAGAAAAGTTAGTGTAAGCTGAGAAAAAAATTAGTTGGAGCTAAGCAAAGTCAATTTTAGTGTAAGTCGAGTGAAGTGTAGTTGATGCCAAGCACTAGTAAACTTTAGTCCATGCCAAATGATTTGATAGAGGATGTTGATTAATGTATTATATTTTTGAGCATTAGAAGCTTATTAATGTCGAATGTTAGCATTATGAGAAAGGTCAAGAATTCGATGAATCTAAGCTCAGAAGTTCAATTTCTTGGATTGTGTGAACCATGTGGAAGATAAGATTGATGAGCTAGTGGCACAAAATTCATGGTAAACCATTTTGAGGTGAATTCAAAGAGGATTGAAGAAGAAGGTTCTAGAAGAGAGTGGAATGAAACGATGGGTACATTCATTGAATCCTACCTAATCTAACCAAACCCCAAAATGGACAATGGAGCATGAAAAATAAAAGATCTTAATTCTATGTTTATAGAGATGGCTTGTTAGAAGCAAAGGTTGTCATGTGCAAGTGTAACGCCCTGCCAAGGGATCCAAAAGAATTAACCTAAAGTTTCTCTAAGTTTGCTTAACATTTTTTTTTTTTAAAGTAAGAAAGTATGACATACACATCAAACACATAGTAGCGGAAGCAATAACATGTAATCATCGACAAACATACATTGCAAGTTACATTTCTTAAAGATCCCAAGACGTTGAGTCACGTTTAAATTTAATTAAATCTAAGTCTAACAACTATCACATACATATGAAAGAATAATCAGAAAGTCTCATGTCCATAATATACATTTGTTCCGAATGCCTCTCGGCAAATTAATTCGGAATGCTCAATCATCCACTGTACAAGTCATAGGGTATGAAAGGCTTAAAAGAATATACATATGTAAAGATCAAGATACGACATCCTTAAATCCATGATACAAAGTACAGTAAAAATATATGAAACTATTCACCATACATGATACATCCAGACATCCATAATGATAAAACATCTATCATAAAATCTAACCATCCATCATAATAATCCAAGAACATAGTGAAGGTAAATGCCAATCACAAAAACTCCAGCCACGGTGACCACGGAATGGATCTCAATGGTAAGAGTAAAAGCACTACCACCCGACCGCGTGGAACCTAAATGGTCCACTCCCACCGCGCTGAGGAGATAGTCTCAAGTCCCAAATAGGATAACAAAAACCTATAATCAAAATTACTCTCTAAGTCCAGGAAATCCTATAAGTATGCTAACTCAAGGGTTCCTAAAAAGATCGACATCTAAATCCCAGAGGTACCACAAGACACGTAGGAAACCTAATATGCAAGCGGGAAAGTGTCATCGCAAAAGTCACATAGAAGTTACCCGAGCAATCCCTTAGGAATCCCGGGTCCCTACTGATCCTGCGGCCACTAGTATCCTCTCGTACTGACGAGGCATACTATGGAATGCAAGGTTGTAACCAAGTGTTCTCTCTACCCCATCCTAGTCTGTACTAGCACTCATGGCATGGGAGAGAACATACAATTATCTTATTAGGTTCATTTTCTCTCATTTAGTGTAAATGTTTTCACTTATTAACAACGACTTACAATGGGTTTCTCAAGGCAGCCTCTTAGGGCTCCGACCCCCATTGCAAGCCACTCCCCAACTCTACACATAGATAATCTACCCTAGCTCATGAACTCGTAAATCAAAGAATCATAATAAAACCATCTCAGTCCTATACAAGCAACTGAAAAAACATCATAAAAAAGATAATCCACAAAATTACATCAGTTCTTCATGAGCAACGGATAACATCAAATAGTAATCATGTAATCACGACAGTCCTCTATCAGCAACTGAAGGCATCAATGATAAGTCACAAAATCCAATGGTTCTCTAATGAGCAACCAGAAAGTAATACAAGTATAACTGATCGAGACTTAGAAATGGTTATCAAATATAATTGATCGAGACTCAAAAATGGTTAAGTTAGGTATTCTCAAATACATACACCTCAGCTTCACACAAGGAAACTGGAAAGCAATAACAAACAGTAAACACAATCATGTTATAGAGCACTTCATCACATTACCATGGTCAGGTTAAGAAAGATCGAGACCAAATCATCAAGACATCACATTCACAACCCCGAGCCTCTGGTAACAACCTGAACTGGTCAACGCTAAACCAATCCCAAAACATTCAAAGTATAAAGACAACATCAAAGTCTCAGAGATTGGATCTGAAAGTATATTATTTGAGTTAAGGTAAGGTTTGTGTTTTAGTTTAATGTCGAATTCAAGTAACAAAGTTTTCACAACTACCCTTTTACGAATAACCCATTTCTATAATAACTTTCATTAAATCAATATTCAAATTTATAATTTAGTCAAATAAAATTCATTATTAATTAACTTAATTAAACTAATTTTAATTAAATTAATCAATATTCATTTGATCTAATTACTAATTTTAATCTAACTAATAATTGTTAATTTATTAATATTTAAGCAAAATTATTAATAAATTAAAATTTACAACTATATCTATGCATTTAATATTTATTTATTAAATATTAAAAAAGTTTAATCTATTATAAAATTGAATATATTATAATATTATTATTTAAAAATTTTAAATAAATAAAATTTGTTTTTAATAATTTTAAAAAAAATTATAAAAATAAAAATAAAAAACGAAAACAAAGTTTTATCTTTTATTTTCTTATCACACACGTTTATAGCCCGTCGGCTTTGGCCGCAGGCCTGCGGTCGCAGGGCCTGCGGCGGCAGGTACTCTGTACCTACCGTCGCAGTACTTGCGACGCAGGTACTGTCGGCCTTCGATAGTGGGGGGCAGGTACGGGGTGATTCCCTCCCCCCCCACTATAATATAAATATATATATATATATATATATATATATATATATTTTATATATATATATATTTTTTAGTTTTATTTTATTTAATTTTAATATAAATAAAATAAATCAAGTTTTATTTTTAAAAATTAATTTTGTTTAATTTTCAATAAAACAATTTCTCCCAAAGGATAAATATATAATATATATATATATATATATTTATTTTTATCTAAAACTTTTCAATTTCAAAAAAAATCAAAACCCCTACTAAATTAAATGTTAATTTCTAAATCGAGAAAACAAGGGTTCTAAAAATTCATCCAGTCTCCATGGATACAGAAATTATTGAAGAGCAATTAATAAAATTCACAATATTGAATAGTTAAAACTTTCATCACAGCGAATTTAGATCTACAAACCCCAGACACGAAGAAGACAGGAAGGGATAATTGCATATTTAATGGATAGTCAAAACACAAGACCCTACCTGATCCTGATGCTATTATGAAATCTCTAGGAACTGTATGCGAATTTGCTCCTCTCAATAACCTTCCCCTCGAAGACTTTCTTCGTATCAGCCTTCTGAAATTTGCTTCCAAAAATTGTCCCCCAAAAATTCCCGTCCAAATTCCTCTATCCCCAAAAAATGAACCCCCAAAGTTGTGATAAGCAATTTCTCCTCAAGTCGGGGCACTAATTGTGCGTTTACCCGAGAAGACTCTTTGCACAACTCAGTTAACTCCAAATTAACTTTTATTATCTTTTCTAATTCTTTTGCATTCAACTTTCATGCACATTAAGTTGAATGATTAAATAACTTTATTTAAAATTTCACTTGAATTCTATTCTTAATTAATTTATTACTTTAAATCTTATGTGCACTTTTAAGAAATTAAAATAACATTATTAATTTTTATAATTTAATCTTTTAATTTAATTCTTATATTTAACTCATGTTTAGATCATGCGATCTAGAATTCTAAATAAATTAATATCTTTCAACTTTTTAATTTATTTTAGAACTTAATTGATAACATATTTAATTAATTTAAATAACAATAATATTTAGCATTTATTTAAAAATGAACTCCAAATATATTATTATTAAATTAAATTAATATTATCCTGTTCTAAATATATCTTTGAACTTTAATCTCCAACTTTAATTCTTTTATTAAATTAATTAATTAATTAAATATAAAGATATCATAATAATTCTTTATTAAATTAAATCATTAATTAATCTTTTTAATTAGACTTAATTAATAAAAAAAATACACCAAGGACTCATAAAGCAATATACGAAAATCCATTAGAGAAAAATACATACCAAATCAAACAAAAGGGTTATAATCACAAAATTACATCATTTGATGCATTCGGAGGGTACTTAACTCAGATACTTGTCCTAATTATCAATTAGGACAATTGGCTAAAGGGTTTAGGATTTGGACTTAAGAGTTTATCTCCCCTCTCTTACCATTGAGATAGTGCGATAGGGTACGCTCATCCTGACAATTCAGGGAAGTCGATACTTGGTACCTGCAACCTGCATAAAATCCACGCATGTACAAACACAATATTCTAAGCTAAACAGGAAATGGCAGGAAGTGGTGCATCGTGTAGATCCCGACTAGCAGGTGACTACGACTCCCTTCCTTAACCATATCAGAAACACCATACATAAATAAAACAACACGCACACCATACACATGCAGTATGGGGTAAGTATCCATAAGAGGCACATGAAATAATAAGCCATCTAACTAATCATCATCGATAACTAAAACCATTGAATAATCATCATACATGCACGAAATATAGAGTACCAAGTAATCTCATCATATAATAAACTGAGTGTAAACATCCTCTAATAATCTCTAAAATACTAATACTACTCATCAAACATAAATTGGCCTAAAAGAGTTTGGCAATCATATCATAAATGTAGCTCGAAAAATGTAAACTAGGGGCAGGCACTACAGCAAGAACCTAAGAAAGTTAAGGAGTCTAGGGTATTGCTTCATTCAATGACCTAAGTGAAGAGACTGAATTGGAAAGAAAAGAAAGAAGGCTTAAGGGTATGGATGCTTGAAGGGTGAACAAGCTATCAGAGATGAAGTATGTGAAAGCCAAGGAGAATGGAAGATTGAAACATAGATCTATAATCTGAAGCTATGTTGTAAGTTGTTATTAGATAAAGCCTTACTATTAAACTTTCTAATTATTGTATTAGTCTAAGGTAAATCCTTTGGATTAAGGTTGACCTTATAATCTTTTGTAAATCCTTTAACTAGGTGACATTCCAATGACATTCCGAGTGAATGATCTAAAACCCTCTAACAAAGCTCACTCCTAACAAGGTGAATGAAATGCTTTAACTAGGTCACATTTAATAGTGTGCATTGTAACCTTTAATAGGGTTGGCCTTTCATAGGGCATCACTTCAAAAGAGTGAGAATTAGTAGCATGTTATTGGTGGTTTTTCTCAAATTGGGTTTCCATGTTAAGTCATTATGTCAAAAATGTTATTGAATTTGTTATGTTTCATGCTTATATTTCTACAAAGTTGATTTGACAATAACCTAAAAGTTTAAGTGATTGCATAATCTAATGGATGCATTCATGATGAAATTTTTTTATGGATATGGGTTCACTAAGTTGTAAAATATTTTAATTGTACATCAGAACCTTGGATAACTAATTCACCCCCCCCTCAGTTATTGTAAAGAACTCCAAGTTGGATATCAAATAAACTTTTCTAAATGGTGAACTAGAAGAAAAGGTATACATTGAGAATCTTGATTGTTTTCCTTTGAAAAATAAAGAGGATATGGTTTTGTAGATAGAAGAAGGCATTGTACATACAAAAAAAAAACCTAGATTCTAGTATGTAAGACTGGATAAGTATCTGACAAATTTGGGATTTGTAAAAGGTAATGTTGATAGTAACATATAATTGAGAAAGAATGATAAAAGATTATTTATTGTTGTAGTATTTGTGGATGATATTATTTTTGGAGGTAATGATTAAGCAACTGAGGAATTTTCAGAGAAAATGAAGAAGGGATTTGGGATGAGTATGATTGGAGATGAAGCACTTCTTGGGATCACAAATATTTTAGAACAAAGATAACATTTTCATATTACAAGATAAGTATCTTAAATACCTATTGAAAATATTTGGTTTGGAAAGTTGTAAACTTATTGAAAGACCTATGATAACTGCAATAAATTTTCTAGCAAAGATGAATCCTCTAGTGTTGAGTAGAAAAAGTATAGATCTATGATTGGTAGATTGTAATATTTGAAACACACTAGACCTATTATAGCTAGTACAACTGGTAATGTGACAAGATTGTAGGAAGACCCTAAAAACAAATTATGCAACAATAAAGAGAATTTTTAGATATTTGAAGGGTACACCTGATTATGGACTATGGTATGATAGATTAAATGATTTTACTTTATGTGCATACACTAATGTAGATTAGGTAAGAAGTGTAGATGATGGAAATAACATTAGTGGTGGACCATCCTTCTTGGGAGGAAGATTGGTTTCTTAGCTAAGTAAGAACCAAGATTGTATTTCATAGAGTATAGCAGATTCATAATATGTAGCATCAATAAATAATTTTAATAACATTATTTGGATGAAACAAATGTTGAAGGATGTTGGGATTGAGTTTATAGAACCTATGATCATACATTGTGATAACACAATTACAATGAGTTTGTCAAATAATCTAGTGTTACATTCAAAGAAAAAATATATATCTATTAAGTATTACTTTTTGAGAGAAAATTTTTTAGAGAAAGAGATAAGATTGAAGAATGTTAGCACAAAGGAGAAGATAACAGACATATTTAAAAAACCCTTGGTGAAGAACAAATTTAACTACTTTAGAAGTATGCTTGGGGTTATGCCCTAATATACTTTTTAGTAGTTGATGCAGAGATTGCATCAAACAAGTGGTAGTAGAGAACTATTTCTTTTATCTAGATTGGGTACTTGATGCTTCCTCTATGGGGGAGCATATGTGTTTGAGCTGAGCCATTAAGGACTCTTGGTACTGGTATCTAACATTGCCTTTGGATACTTGAGCTTATTGTAAATATTACTTAGAGAATTGACACAATGTACCTTTTTCATTAATGCCAATAGGGGAGATTAACATATGAAAACAATATTTTTAAAGATATATTGTAGGGGAGAGTAATAGATGAAACATCTTCTAACATGTGTGTTTGGGAGAGAGAAGCACGTGCAAAACTTCCTTGTATATAGATTAATATCAATGGATGAGAAGATTGATCGACGAAGAGGATTTGAAAGACTAATGAAGAGGAATTTCAAATATGTTGATGTATGGGGGAGATTAACACATTCCTTATACATGATGATTATAGTACATATGATATTTATGGATAGCATGACTAGGGGAGTAGTAACAGCATAGACACCTTTGGTATTCATGGAACTTAGATATTTTTCATTTGTGCTATCATCAATGCCAAAGGGGGAGATTGTTAGCATAAATAAGGATGGTATTCCTATGGTGGAGTATCCTAGAAATGTTAGAGACATTATTAAAAGGTTATCTATTGCATTCATGAAAAAGTTTGTCATTGGTGTCAACACATTGGATATTCTTTGAAGACTAGCAAAGTAGTAGATAGAGTTTGGTTTTGTGTAGTTTGAGGATTAAAGATCATCTTATGCACACTTGGGATTATGTCCTAGAGTTTTTCTAGATGCCATAGTTAAGAGCACATACAAAAATATGAAGACTAGACAAAGTTATGATGGATTTGGTGAAGGCATCTTTCAAATGACATTTCTAGAAAGAAAATATTGATGTTTGAATTTTATCTCGTAACAAAGAGGAAATCTAGTTGAGTGGAATTAGAAAAAGGTTGAAGACAAGGTAAAGATGTTGTAGTTAATCACACACATTTAGATAATTAGTAAGTGTGAAGTTATGAAGATTGTAAGATGACATAATACTTGAAATTATCAATAACATATAATATGGAAATGCAACATGTAAGTGTAATATTCTAAGTTGGTCCTATTTTATTATTGTAAATTAAGAAAGCCTTAAGGATGAATAAACAATTTTCTTTAGGACTTGGTATAAAGGAAAGATGTTTTCCTTGGTTGTGATTGTCAGTGAGATCATTTTTTATGATATGTGAACTTAAAAGTGAGATTGAGTGTGGATTAGATGATATTGTATAGTGGGTGCTTACATGTGAATATATTTTTGGATTACAGAAGTGATTGGTGAAATTGAGGCATGGTGATCTCACAAGAAACTATATTTGGAAAAAGAAGTTATTGTTTGATAGTTGTTGATTTATACTTGTATTATTTATTCAGGATAGTACTAAATTTGTTTAGAAAGTAGGTCCATATGTCTTCCTTTCAACTCCTAACGGGGTTGGCACAAATCCTATCATGGTTGGAATCTCCTAATAGGGATTCAAAGTCTCCTAACAATTACTCATATCTACTAAATGTATTTCATTGACTCCTAACAAGGTCTATCCTTTTGTAAGGAATATTTATATTAGTACATCATCTTGTGGGTAGCATCCCCACCAAGGTTTTGTCTCTAATCAAAGATTTCCCTAATTAAAAGATCTAGTGTTATTATGCATGGCTATCTTTCTATGGTTATTGAATCTATCATTTACAATGTTTTAGAATTAATAAGGATATTGAGATTTGTTTTAATTGTATTGTTGATTCACTCCCCCTCTCGGCTACCTTGGCAGATTTTACTTTCTAATAAAAACATATCAATATGCCTTGAAAGTTGAGTAGATCTTACAAAGAAGCATGAAAAATGAAAAAGAGCTAGAGGAGGAAGATTTCAAAGTGGTGGGGTAGATATTATGGAGAAAATAATAGATTTGATAATACTATAAAAGATAAGGGTAAAACCTAGTAGAAAACTGATGTAGGAGCATCTTGTGTGTAAGGGCAATCTTGCATGACCCAAAAATAGTTAAGTTTTGTCATTTTCAATAAGGACTATTTCAGTACATCATTACTATTGTTGGTGAACAGATTGTCCCGCTTTAAAGAAACATGCAAATATGACCCTGGATGCCCAAATAACAGAACAAGCTAACACCAATAGTTGGATAGGTTATCATGGGTTAATAACCTTCCACTGAATTTTTATTGGGTACAACTCCTCGTACAAGGTATTCAATGAATCAAATGTAAATGCTTTTATCAGAAAGCATAAAAGGATATCAAACATCCACCTATAAGTACAGCGTAGATGTGAAAATCTATACTAAAGCATGAAAAGAAACTAAAGAATAGAAAATGACACAAAGTTCATTTGTTGAATGTTGCATCATGTAATAAGAATAAAACTGACTATTTCATCTTCTTGAAAGGATTGAAATCAAAGCCTTTAACATGACAAAAGAACAATGACATTGAACTGTAATGTTCAGAGAAAACTGAAAATGCCTCAAAGTACGAATTCAGTGGAAGGAAAAATACATTATAGCCAAAGTTAAATACATTTCACCTCCAGTCTCCCTTCTCTGACTGTGTAGACCACAAAGCTTCTTTCACAGGTTACAATCCAACTAATATTCAATGAAAATAGAAATTCTTCCTATCATATTACATCAAGCATCAAATACTTTTACCCAATCTCAGACACACAGTTCTGAAAAGAAAAGAACTATGCTCGTGCTTTGCACTTCGTTTGGCCCCTCAAGAAGATAAAACCATCCTGTCAAAAACTTCCTCTCCTCTTTCCTGAAACACATAGTCTCCAATTTGGAAGAAGAGGAAAAAGAATTGGAACCCTCTTTAACTGTATTCATAGTTCTCCCAATCTTACTACTGCTCAAAGTCTCGCAGAAAAACTCAGAAAAACTGGAACCCCTTTTTCTTGCTGTTGCCTTCTTTTTATCTCTTCTCTGCTGTCGGAGACTATTTTGTTTTTATAACTGATTCTTGGAAAGCATTATAATACATGCAAGAACAGGTGTCACTTTTCCAGTTTGAAAAAGAAAATAAATTTCGTAAAAGGTAAGTGCCCCGTAGCTTATGTTTCATTGTGCTCAAATAATAATAATAATCTCCATGCGTTATTATTTTCCAATACCACCTTTCCTGTGATAGATGTTAAAGGTTGATATAAAAGTTTACAATGTTTAAACATTGTCCATTCCTCTTAATTGACACCTGTCATATACCAAAATTGTGTGAGAGAGTTTGCATATGCCACCTGTCATGTGAAAGATCTAATTTTAAACAAACTATTCAAGATGCTGGGCGGATTTGACGTAATTCTGGTAGTAAAAATAGGCCTGTTTTCAGAGGGCATAACTAATTATTGCACCATTGGATCTTGCTTAATTTTTGATATGTTGTCACAATCCTAGTTTTCCACATCCTCACCAAGGCGATTTTAAAAATAGTGTCTCAGTCAAAAGTTACAGGTTGCTGTTTGAGGGTCTATATGACTGTCAGAAAAATCCGACTTGCTGAATGACTTTTCTAAATTAATGAATCTTTATTTCAAACCCAGAATCTGAACTTCATTTATATTGAACCTGTAGGATGGGTTATTTGATCCATTAAACCATTCTGGACTACTTTGAACTACTCTGAACTTCAGTTCGAAGTGGTTCAAAGAGGTTCAACATCCGAAACTGAATCATGAACAGGGACTAAATTCTGAACCTTTTCAAATTAACCAATCTGCATTTCCAAAAGCATTTGAACTGTCGAACCGCTTTGAACTATTTTGAACTTCAGTTCGAAGTAGTTCAAAGAGGTTCAACATCTGAAACTAAGAGTTTTAAAACTGTGAAACTTCTTGTGAAGTCCTCTAAACCTGGATTAAATGATCCTTATACCTCTACTCTGAATCATTGAACTTGACAATTTTGAGCTAGGATGGATCAACCGAACAATTGAACCACTTCAAACTACTTTGAACTGAGGTTCAAAGTGGTTTGAAAATGTGAATTACAAGTTTTAAAACCGTGACCATATCAGTTACTAACAACTATTTATGGAAACTTACTATTTTTAGTAAGTGGGTAATTGTTGGCAATATGAATAAGTAAGATGAGTTAGGGTTTTCAATTATGGAAATATATATTTTAGGACGTAATGACAAAATATACTGCTGAAGATTCTACAATCAGAGATAGAAATTGTCTAAGTGTTAGACAATTTCACTAGCAACATAGATTGGTTTTTATTATAGTGAATGCTCTAGTGATAGGTTGCACTGCAAGTCTAATAGTTAACATTGTAGAATATCCTCTCAAGGATCTTGGGCCAAACATTATTGGAAATATCATAAATTACTCTAGTTTAGATGAGGAGAAAGAGAAGAAGAGGAAAGAAGATGAAAGAAAAGAAGCAGAACAAAAAAAGAAGGAAGAAGAAGATGCAAAGAAGAAGAAGGTAGAAGAAGAGAAGAAGAGAAAAAAGGGAGAAGTAGAGAAGAAGAATAAAGAAGATGAAAAGAAGAAGGAGCAAGAAGAAGAAAAGAAGAAAAAGGATGAAGAGATCAAATAGAAAGAGGATGTGGAATAGAGGAAGAAGAGGGCAAAAAAGGAAGAGAAGTCAAGTGCACCTAGCACATCTCTCCCCCTTGTTTCTCTTATAGGTTTAGATGATGATGATCAATCAGAATTGATATCAACCCTTAGTAAAATAATTAGTAAGAAAAAATGAGTAAAGAGTTTGTAGAAGACTCTCATGAAAGTTACTAAAAATTTGTAGGGAATAATAACTATAAAATCACTTGATCCTAACCTTGAGGATAGAGAAAAAGATGTGATTCAAGCATTCAATGTTAAATTCACAATTTTTCAGAGGTTGTGATAGCACAAGCTCAAGCCAAACATGATGCATAGATGTTTGACACTATTTTTCAAAACATCAAGAATGACTAATTGACTATTGATACTTGTATCAAGTCATTAAGGAAGTGTGAGCTTGAAGGAAAAGCTCTATATGCAAAGTGTGTGATGTCTTCTAGCTTCAAAAAAGACATTGATAGAGAGCTTAAGGCTAAATGTATAGAGCTAGAAGCATTGGCAAGTCAACTTAGTCAACCTAGTGTGCAAATCAAAGTAGTTGAAGTATAGGTTAACAAAGCCTATGATGTGATAAGTCTCATTGAAGAAAAAAATCAAGGATAACCAAAAGGTTCTCACTTCTGAAAGAACACTTATCAGTGAAACTAAGCACAATTGAGTGTCAATTGGAGGAATGTATGTTAGTTAAGACATCTTTTGGAAATTTTGTATCTTAGATATGAATGTAGTAGAGATAGCATCTTATGGTTTGTGCACTCTTCTTAGCATTTCAAAAGTAGTCAAGGACTCATGGAAAAAGAATATGAAGAGTCTTGCAGTTAGTTTTGGCGATTGTATGTCTTGCTTATTAACCTAAGAAGAGGTAATGGAATACATTTTTGACATGTAAATATATTTTTACACCTTTTTCATTGATGTCAAAGAGGAGAAGAATGTCAAAAAATTATATAAGTTGACAATGTCTATATATGTAAGGGGGAGCTTAGCTATGTATATAGGAAATCATTTCAAAAGGAGAGATAAGTAAGTCTAGTAACATGATATGTAATGATCTAAATATTGAATAAAATTTTGAAATTTTGAAGGCCATTCTTTTTGTGTTTATTGTTGTTTTGTATAACATTTTTGGGACTTAGTCAATTTTCCTATATGTTTCCATCAATGTCAAGGGGGAGATTGTTGGAAATATGGCTAGGTAAGATGAGTTAGGGTTTTCATTTATGGAAACATATATTTCATGATGTAATGACAAAATATACTACTAAAGATTCTACAATCAAAGATAGACATTGTCTAAGTGTTAGGCAATGTCACTGGCAGTGAAAAGATTACTTTTTGGTATAGCAAAGACTACAATGATCATTGCAATATGTGAAGTTAAGGGAAGGTATCTTAGAGTTTCATGATGACATACATAAGTGTGCAAATCAATACAAATAGTATAGACATAGCTACATGCTAAATACTAGTAAAAGTAGTGTGCACAACATAATAGAGTACATCAAGAAAAGAGGAATAAAGTGTTAAGTAATTATTTTGGTCACAAAATAGTTACTTATGTTTTTAGGGACATCTTATATGTTTACCCTAAATCAGTATAATATGTGATTGCATCTAGCCGACTGCACAAGAGCTTTATGAAAGGAATTAGTATAAGTAAAGAGTTACTTTATGTGAAGTAATGTGATGCGTGATATATAATATATTTGAGAATGTAAGTGTATGATGTATATGAAAAATATGCTTATGACATGAAAAGTTATATGAGAGGTATGTGATGCAAATTCTAATATTGGATCAGGCTATGTGAAGTATGATAGTCATTGATAAAGAGGTTTTTGTATCTATCTCATTTGTATAAAGGTATTAAATTTTTTCATTGCATGTTAGGGTTGTGGGCTCTTCTTTCATATATTTGTAATTGTAATATCAACTCCTATTAGGGTTGAAGAAACCCCGGGTCTAGGATTTTAATAGGGCCTGGTCCTCTAACAAGTATTGAGACATTATATGTAATTCATAGACTAATAACATGGTCAATATCCCTAACAAGATTATTTTGTTTAGTCGATCATTTTGTGGGTGCCATCCTCACCTGGGCTTTCCTTTGGCTAAGGTTTCCCTAGTTAATAAATAATAGGATTATGAGTTTTCTATGTGTATGGTTTTATTTACTATTCAACATTGTTGGTTTACTTTTATATGCATGTTGTAAAATAATTAATAATATCTAGTTGTGGAGAAAAGTTTATAGAATACTGACTCACCCCCCCATCTAAATATTATCTATTTCTAATAGGAATACCATCTCTTTACCATGATCTATTTATGAAGGAATTTTTGTTCTTTTGTTGAAATGCTAGTGCAAACTACCTCACAATCAATGATATATCTACATGCTTAGTCTAAACTACAATCCTGGTGCAACTCTCTCATAGTCGTCAATCTATTTGCATACATAGAAACTCCTACTTTAATACCACTTGATAAAGGGTGCTCTCCTTAATACCAAAAACACATAACATAAATCAATAAATAACAACATTTGGTGAGAAAAAAATATGGGGTTTTTATTATCACTTCAAATGTAGAATTGTAGAGTTTTGAAATACAATATGAAAACCTACATGAGAAATTCATTTACAATATTTTTCAACATAGAACCAAAAATGATCACCTAGATTTTCCTAAACATCACTATAATCCTTCACTAGTAAAATTGGCCTCATTTTTTGACAAAAAAATGGTTGAACTTTCTACTCATGTTGGTTGAATGACCTACAAATTATTTTTTCGCTATTTTCTTCATCAAAAATTTGACCAAATAAATTTAACATTAGAATATCAATGTAAATTTGGTCAAAAATGGGCTCCCTTGTTTGCAAGAAGGTTCATTGAACTTTTGACCAAACTTGTTTGAAATGGTTCCCTCAATCGATCAGGATGCCAAACCCACAATGACATCCTAGTTGATGCTTTCACTAAAAGTTTGATCAAAGTTTGGTCAAAATTTTGACCAATGTTGATCAGCATTGGTCAAACTTTTGACCAAAAATTGGTCAAAAATGGCATCCCTTGTTTGTAAGAAGGTTCATCATACTTTTGACCAAACATGGTTGAAATGCCCCTCTCAATCAACCAGGATGCCAAACCCACAATGACATTCTGGACGATGCTTTAGTCAAAAGTTTGACCAATGTTGATCAGCATTGATCAAAATTTTGACCAGCATGATTAGTTTAAAAATATTACCTGAAGATAAATATCTAAAGTAATCACTGACGACATCCTAGTCAATAATTACTTTTGATATTTATCTTTAGGTGTTATTGTTTGTTTGTCAGGTTTTCAATGCCTAGTGCCTATACAATGAAGACACTATATTCTAAAATAAATTTCTTATTGGTCCATAGAAATCAATCTTCAATTCTAGGTGTTCATCAATTTTCTTTCTATATGAGTGGTATTAAAAGGGTACCACATGTCTTTTGTGGTTTCTTGAATCAAATGTTTATATTGCCTACCTTCCAAGATGAGGCATTAGAGATTGAAGTGTGGTGTAAATACATGGGCATAAAATTTTAACTAATAATTTCACATTCCATTATTTTGTAAGGATAAAAGTACCCTTTTTTAGTGCTTTAACTAATATTGATTATGCTCAAGGATAATGAGAAGAGATGTGTGGCAACATATAGTAAGATTGTAGGGTAAAGAAAGATAACTATGACAAGTTATTGGCTCTTGATGAATCTACTTGAGCTACAAGTGTAGATTTTGAAGCCAATAATATAAATGTGCATATTCTTAGTCAAGGTGGTATGCTCTAGAAAATCCTTGTTTGTTCAAGATAACCAAAACAAAATTGAGAAGTTGTCATAGAAAATCTTGCCAAATTCTTTTTCTTTGCACCTAGTAATTGTACATTACAAGAAGGCATTTTGGCCAATGAAGAGAGACCTCCAGTAGTGCCCATTATCTTTTCTGCTATTATAGTGCCCATGATGGCAGATAGATTGGGGGCAATGTATCCCATCAACATGTTTCTTACTTTTCCAAGCCAGTTCACAAAATTGGCTTAATCAACACTTGATCTAATTTTAATCTAGGATTTTGCTCCCTTAAATAGGAATGTCAAGACTCAAAATGGACAAAATAAATTTTCTAAATAAAGAGTTTTAATCCTAAAACTTAAAACAAACTACACAAAAGCAATTGTTGACTCTAGACAGCCATGAATAAAAACAAACTACACAAAAACAATTGTTGACTCTAGACAACCATGAATAGTAAATTTGAAGAACAAAACTCATTGTTTTGTTAACTACAAGAACTAGTAAAGTGTACCTAGGTTCCCCATATACACCCTATTGGATGTGTTATAATCTAACACTATCTTATTGAGGACTCTATATTCTCCAATTTCAATCTCACTCTCTCTCTATACATTTCAAATTTCCCCTTAACTTTACTAGAATGCTTACAACCTATTGACGTGAAATGTAATATAGAGCAATCAACCCCCTCTGAACTCTATGTCTAAGAAAGTTTTCTTTAATGTCACTTTGGTTGGAGCAATCATAGAATATTATATTCTGAGAGAGTTTGATGGCATAGTAAATAACTATGATCTTTGTAATCAACTTGTGAAGCTAGATGGCTTCACAAAACATTGCTACCACATACTCTACCTCTACTAAACTCCATGCCACTAAAGATTTCTTCTTTTTTCATCTAAGATATGACTTCAAAAACCCAACTAAGTAATATCCTAAAGTCCTCTTCCTGTCACGAACATCTCCGTCCTAGTCAAAACCAACAATTTCTTGCAACAATAATTCATCATTCCCTAAACATCTCATACCAAAATGTATTGTTCCCTTCAATTGGAATAACCCATTGCATCTACCTAAATATCTCATAACAAAATGTATATCTGGTCAAGTATTAAATGGATACATTGAGGACTCAATCAACTACCACTATAACTAGATGATCTTCAAAATATAAATATTGCTCAACATACAACTTCATATTTAGTTTAGATAGATTGTTTCCTATAGAGTTCAACTAAATTTTTATTAAATATGGATATAGCGGATACCACTCCTTTATCAAAAATAGTGATGCTAATAATGGATGAATTGGAGGAGATCACTAACCTCAAGGTTTAGTTCTCTATAGTGTGGTAAATAAGGTTCCTCAGTCTTGGTTGTTTGTATTGTTTCAAATTTCTCATTCTCACTATTATTTTTTGGTAATAAAAGCCTCCACCTTTCCTACACCATATTGTCCATTTAAAATTTTTTAATGGGTGAGGAGACCTATTACCTACTAACCCCTCTTTTCCTTATCAAAGGAAAAAAATATGTTTACTTGATGAGCAAGATTTAGAATCAAGACAAAGATATTTATATAACAAATAAAAAAGATGTGAAGTAGAAGGGTAGAGAAAAATTTCAAATCTTGGGCAAGAACTATTGGAAATTCTATATTAATTAGCTAGATTAGGTTTTAGTTTATGATAATTTGCATCCCATAAGTTAGCTATGCAGCAATAAATGAACTTATAAAGCCATTTATATTCTTTGTATCAAGGCATCGAGTTTTGAATAATATATCTCAATCTATTACATTATTTCTTTCTCTTTTTTTTCATTTGGTATCAAAGCCAAGAATAAATAATGTGTTAGTAATTATTTTTTAAAGGAGGTTGTTCACTAGTACAACATGACACTCTATGAGAGTTGTGTTCCATGGGTGACTTCACAATATGCTAAAACTTTTCTTTGAGAATGCCAAAATCATGATGTGGTAGCAGATTGTGTTACTTTACAATGAAATATCAAACATAATGTTGCAAGAGATGCCAATGAAAGGAATGTGATTATTGGGATTTTCAATATGCATTATAGTGTAAACATTTTTGAGTAAAAAGATCATTTTGTTAGGATTGTGATTTGAAACCACATTGATAAATTTATAAACCTAGAAACTATGAAAAGTAGTACTAGTAGTTTGATATGTGTTTGATCATTTTCTTAATGTTTGTGCAATATTTTCTTCATTATGAAAGGACATTTCAGGTTGCTTCCAAACCAACTTTTCCATGTGATTATGACTATGCTAAATTTTATCTGCAATTTAAAATAGTGTAGTGCAATGGAAGACACAAATTTCTTCTTGCACATGCATTTCTCCATTTTTGGATCCTGTGACCTGGTGTTGAAGGAGAGTGGAAAATGGTAAATTGATCTCTATCATTTAAGAAGCCAATGTGTAGTGACCACCAGCCATGAGGAAAACAATTAAAAACTAACACTCATATGTGTTTTTTAATTTATCATTTTGGGATCAAAAGAGGCATCTCTCATGCTAGCTGTGCACTAAGAAGAAATGTCAAGTAAAAAGGTGATCACTGTTTAGATACTTTGATAAGTGATCTTTGCATAGTTAATCAAAGATGTGTAATTGCATTCAATTTTTTTCCTATATTTCATACAATGAGCAACATAAACCAATTGGAAGCCTACTTAATATATTGTTGGAGATAAGGTTTAGGAATAAACAACAATTGCTAATTCATGTGCAATTTCTAGTTAGAAAGAAGTTGAATTCAAAACATTGTGACAAGTGTGAAAAAGATATTGTAAAAAATTAGATCCATTCTTGATTGGTTCAAATAGAAGGATTGGTATTATTTCATGAATAGAAATTATTTGTGTACCTGTAAAGCTAGGGTTTGGCAAATTCATCCATTAAAGAAGAGGGAACTTGACATATTTGTGTCATCTAGTAATATTAATCTTTTTATGCATTTCCATTAAGGGAATGAATGGTCATCAAATCTCTTGGACTGTACTAATAGTCAATAAGTTTTTATGCACTTTCATTGAGGGAATGAATGGTCATATTTCATGTTTATTCCTAACAAGATTTATTTTGGGCCCCTTATCCATTTAGTGATATTGCTAATTATATGTAGTGCTATGTGCCATAGATACTAGTGTAGGGCACCTAAACCCCTTTTTTGAGCTTATTTTTGGGTAAGTTTGTGTTGTTATTTTGTGGCCTTTTGTGACTCTAGCCAAGTTAAGGTGGTGTGTTGGTGTGCTTAGACCAAATTGGTTTGGGTTAAGCCTTGTTTAGGTGTGCTAATAAACACTAGATGGTAAAAGTGGGTTAAATTTTTTACATTTCATTGGGAAGTGGGTCCTAAATAGTGATTTTGTATCTTGTTCAATTGTTTGGACCTCATACAAGGAAAAGTTGGTAGAATATTATTCACATTGTCAAAAGTTGCTAAGTTGCCAAAAAGTTTCTAGGAGGAGTCTAGGTGCCAAAAAAGAGGTACCTTATTGGTTTGGAAGCCATGGTGTGCCTAAAAATATTTAGTTAACCATTGTGGTTCCACCTAAGAAGGTTCGAGCATGAACAAGGGGAAAAAATGCAAACATTGCAAAGTTGTTAGCAATTTTGAAAATTGCTTAACAAAATTTTGTGCAATTTTCTTGGAATATCTTGGAAAACTAGGTAGATGGTTATGGTAACTAAACCAAAATTTTGGGAGGCCCTATATGACCTAGGAGAAGCAAGATCAAAAGGTTGGCTATTGGAAGAAGTTGTTTACACTTTTGAATACAAGCATTTTTGTTGGAATTCCTTTATCAGTTTTTAGTTTTTGGAATGCTAGACTAAAGAAACAGATTGAATATCAATATTTTTCTTTGGATTAAGTTATTTTATGGTATTTTAGTGTTTTTTTTTTCAACACATTCCTTTTTAAGAATTCATCTTATAGGGTTTTGAATTTTTTTTTGGAATCATCCTGTGTGTTGGTCCTGCCCAAGCAACCCACACAAAAATGACCCTCCCTTGAGTTCCCACCATGGAAACATCATGCAATTGATGGAAATTGGAGGGGATACATTTTAAATATTGTATCATAAATCTTATTACTTGCAAATGGAGTTAGTTAATTTTCCAATGATGCCCTAGGCAAGTTTTGGATGCTTAACTAGGGAAATACAATGTTTATAAGAAGAATTTGGGGTTTGAATATGGATGAAAATTTAATCCAAGCTTGGAGAAGGTAGAGGGATGATAAATAATTCCTTTTACCAAAGGAGGCCTCCCCATGAAGAAATTTTATTCCCTTTTGAAGTGACCCTAGGTGATGCTGCAACTTCTTGGTTGAAACCCTTGAAAGTAGGCTAGAGTCTTGCTTTCCACTATACGGATGACATGAAGAACTAAAACCTTGAAAATAATTGAGGTCTTCCAAAAGGGTACTTTGATATAAAATTTTCTTACCACCTTTTAAAGAGGAATTATGAGATATTTCTTGATTTTCCTAACTAGAGGCCTAATTGATTATGCCTATTTTTTGTAGTTTTAACCTTAGAGACAAAATGGGTATTGAAACCTTTCCAAGAAGGATACTGAGAGACTAGCAAAGGTAAAATACAGCTTCTAGAGATACTCATCCCATTAGGAAGAAGATATAGTCCATTTGGTTGCAAAATGGGGTATGTAGGTGTTTAGAAAGAGTACCTTTAGAAGGAGCATTTGAACAATTCATTGGTGTTATCTTGGTAGGAGGTTGTGAGAGGATAGATTAAGTATCCTCTAAAGGTTAGGGTTAAACAAAGAACCCTATTAGGCTAAGCATAACCCTAAGAAAGTCCTAGGAGAGTTAGGACTAAAAGTAAGCAACCTACCTTGTATTACATCACATAACTTTCATAGATAGAAATGATGAAAATATTTGATTTTAACAAACTTGATTATTTCATGGTTTATTAATGGTTCCATTTTCTATATTTTGAATGTGTAGTGCCTGCCCCCATTTACATTTTTTCTAGATACATTGTTGCTATCATGGCCGAACACTTTTAGGCCAATTTTACTTCATATATGCATGATATTTTGCTATGGATTCAGTAATATATGATGAGATTACTTAGACTCTACATTTCATGTATGCATGATGATAATTACATGATTTTTGGTTATTGATGATGATTAGTTAGATGATTTATTATCACATGTGTTTTGTTATGGATACTTACCCCAGACTTGCATGTGTATGGTGTGCGTGTTTGTTCTCTTTATGAATGGAATTTCTGATGTGGTTAAGGAAGCAAGTCGTAGTCACCTGCTAGTTGGGATCTACACGATGCACCACTTCCTGCCATTACCTATATAGCTTAGCATATATATATATATATATATATATATATATATATATATATATAGTATGTATATGCATGGATTTTATGCAGGTTGCAGGTATCAGGTATCGACTTTCCTGAATTGCCAGGATGAGCATATCCTATCGCACTATCTCAATGGTAAGAGAGGGGAGATAAATTCTCAAGTCCAAATCCTAAACCCTTAAACCATTTGTCCTTGAAAGGTAGGACAAGTATCTGAGATGTGTTACCTATCAAATGTGTCGGATGACGTAATTCATGATTTTAACCCTTTTAAACTGATTTTGTATGGATTGTTTTATGATGAGTTTTCATATTTTATTTTGGAAATCTATGGTGAATTTTCTATTAATTAAGTTGTTAAATTAAAAGATTTAATTAATGATTTAATTATTTTGGAAGAATATATATAATGTTATGATATTTTGATATTTTGATTTTAATTAAATAAGTGGGAAATTAATTAAGTAAAAGAATTAAATAAAAGAAAATTAAATTAATAATAATAAAATAATAAATAAATAATAATAATAAAATAATTAAAATAAAAGTTATAAGTCTACCTAGGAGTAAGCGCACCTCTTGAATGCATGTGTGTCTACAACATAGGAGTTAGCACATAAATTAAGCATATAGTGTCTACAGCCTTGTGACTCATCTAGAAGGTTGGAAAATACTTGTGCTTAGTTGTCAACACTTATCTCATCTTTTGGTTGTTTCTAGAGACATTCTAGGTGCTTCCTGAGAGGTCCTTATATTTAGGCACTCCTAGAAGCTCCGAGAGCATTTTTAGGTGGATCTGTGAGCATTGGAGAAGGAAGGAACTTGCCCTGTAGATTTTGAGGAGAAGTGAATTAGCATCAGTGTCTAGGTAGACACTTGTGATTTTGCATATGTTATTTTCACTTCTTGCACTTCCTGTCTTCTTCATGTCTTCTGAATGCTTTATGAGGAATTTTTGAAATAAATGTTTCAGTTGTATGCATTTCCAATTGTGAATATTTAATTTTTTGTATAGAAATTAAAACACCACATGCATATAGCTCTCTTTAGTAGATCTGAGAAATTATTTGGGTAGGGTTTTAAATGTTACAAATGAATTTTCTTAGAAGGAATACATTGCACTCATACCTTAGATTCAATCTTGATATTTATATACATACATACATACATGTATGTATGTATGTATGTATGTATGTATGTATATATGTATGTATATGTATATATATATATATATATATATGTATATATATATATATATGTATATATATATATACATGTATGTATATATATATGTATGTATGTATATATATGTATGTATGTATATATATATACATACATACATATATATACATACATACATATATATATACATATATATATATATATACATATATGTATATATATATATGTATGTATGTATATATATATGTATGTATGTATATATATACATACATACATATATATATACATACATATATATACATACATACATACATACATACATACATACATACATACATACATACATACATATATATATATATATATATATATATATATATACATATTTATCATTTCTAAAAATGTTCTAATTGAAAAAGGTTTATAAAAGAA
Source organism: Cupressus sempervirens (assembly GCA_028749045.1). Classification (NCBI taxonomy): domain Eukaryota; kingdom Viridiplantae; phylum Streptophyta; class Pinopsida; order Cupressales; family Cupressaceae; genus Cupressus; species Cupressus sempervirens. The sequence goes on from CM053792.1 coordinate 246,376,139, forward strand.
TTTTTATATGAGAAAACGCTTGATGAAATGTTTTAAATATAAATGCCAAAACATTTTTGATTTAAAAAAATTGGGTGAGGGACAGATCTGTACCCCCCCACTGTCTTTAATGTGGGTCTACATTCATAAGTTGCAGGGTACCTGCGTATGTAGTGTACCTGCGACAAGATGTTGCATAGTGGTTGCACGGCTATCAAATCAAACCAGCGGCCCACAATTGACAGTGGAGTTTTATTTGATTACATTTTAAAAAAAAATTTATGTTATATATGTGTTATGAAATCGACTTTTAATATATCAATTATCATAATTAATATTAATAAATATTAATAAATTTTAAATATTATATATTATATATATATTATTAATAATTGTTAATTATTATATTTATTATAAATGAAATTTTAATTATTAGTTTTTTTTTCTTTTAATAAAATTAATCATCTTATAATATTTTAGTCTATTAATATAAATTTAATTTAATTGTTTAATTGAGTCCAATTGTGAAGGATAGATTATTATGAGGATAAATTGTGGTCGCTCATGATAAAATGAAATTCGATGGGGGTTATTGACCAAATACGTACTTATCCTTGGGGCACTTTAGGAAAAATTGATTTAAATGAATTAGGGGCGGGAAAAATCTTTAATTGACTAAACTAATACACGAGTTAGATATAAGGAAGATGAACAATGTTCCTTCACTTGATATCTAAAGCCGAAACCCCACACTTAATTCAACTATGTGATTTAAATGAACCAAAACATGTGCTTACAATTTGTGTTTTCTCTATGCTATCTGTTTTGGGTTTTTGGGTTGACTAGATTGTTGACCAGTTATGACACGTCTACTAGAGGCTCGAAGGTTATGATTTGTGATGTCATGACGATGTCTTTTGATCTCAATCTTTTTAAACCCAACCATGGATATGTAATGGTGTGCTCTATGGTGTATGTGGTTTACTGATTGATAGTGCTTCCAGTCTTCTTGGGTAAGATGTGATATATGTAACCATTTATGAGTTATCGATCAATTGTATTTGGATTACTTTCCAGTCACCTTGTTGGGATTGAAGTGTTTATTTGATCTTGATGATGTCATGATGTGACATATTTTGACTTGACCATTTTGGAGTCTTTGATCAGTATTATTTGCTTGAAATGCCTTTTTGGTTGCTTGTTGAGAACCAATGGATATTGTGATTATCATTGATACCTTTAGTTTCCAATAGATAACTGTTGTGGTCATGATTATCAATAGATGCTTTTCAATTGCTCATGGAGATTTGATGCTCTTATTGTGGATTATCTTTTGGTATTTTTGCAGTCACTTAAATAGGACTGTGATGATTTTGTGATTTATGATTCCATGAGCTTAGGGTAGGCTATCTACTTGTAGTGTTGGGAAGTGGCTTTCAATGGGGGCTAGGGCCCTAAGTGGCTACTAGGGTAACTCATTGTAAGTTGTTTAATAAGTGAAAACATTACACCTAATCCTGAGTTAAATGAACCTAATCAGATAATTGCTTGTTCTCGCCATGCCTTGAGTGCTAGTACAGACTAGGATGGGAGTAGAGAGAATGCTTGGTTGCAACCTTGCATTCTGTAGTATGCCTCGTTAGTACAAGAGGATACTAGTGGCTGCATAGGGATCACTAGGGGGCTAAGGTCTATAGAGAGACTACCAGGGTAACTCTAGCGTGATCCGTGCAATGACACTTTCTCGCTTACATAGTAGGTTCCTATGTATCTTTGTGTGCCTTTGGGATTAGATGTCATTTTGTGTTGGAACCTTTGAGTTAGTATACTTTTAGGATTCCTAGACTTAGAGAGTATTTGTGCTATGTGAGTTGATAGCCTATTTGGGACTTGAGATTATCTCCTCAGTGCAGTGGGAGTGGGCCATTTAGGTTCCATGCAGTTAGGTGGTAGTGCTTTTTCACTCTTACCATTTGAGATCTATCTGAGACACTGTGGCTGAAGCATTCTTGGTATCATCTATCTTCTTTCTGTTCTTGGATTATGATGGAGGACATGTATCCTTAAATTGATGATTAGCATATGATAGATGATGTTATCTTATGCCTTATTTTGCATGATTTGATTTCTTATGCATATGTTGTAGCATGTTAGATTTCTTTCTACATCTGATGTAGTATGTTTTAGGAGTGATATTCCTACTATGATAATACTGATGATCTCTTTGGTGACTTGGGATGTTACACATGGAGGGATGTCTAGGGCCCACAATGGTCTAATGATGCTATTTATGTTTGGGAGGAACCGTGCACTTAGTTAGTTGTGTTTATGATATATGGTTATACTTTATGATGGATGTTTATATCTTCTAGGATGTATGGAATATGTTTTCATTTACTTTACTGCACTTGCATCATGGACTTAGAATAGGATGATGTACTTTATTTTCACACATGTATATTCTTTTAAGCCTTTCATACCCTATGGCATGTGTAGTGGATGATTGAGCATTTTGAAATGTAATTTACTAAGGGACATTTGGGACAAAAGAGTATTGTTTAAGAATGTTGGACTTTTCATTATTATATCATGTGGATGTGGTGTTAGATGGAATCAATATTAGTTAATTTAAAAGTAATTCAACGTCAAGGGATCCTTAAGGAATGTAACCTGTTATGTATGTTTATGTATACTTTTCATTGAATGTTGTTATTGTTTCTACTACTATGTGTATGTTGTGAATGGTTTAACTTTTATGTTTCAAAAAAAAAAATACTACCAAACTTAGTGAAACTTTAGGTTAATTCTTTTGGATCCCTTTGTGGGGCATTATATTTGGTATCAGAGCTTGAGTTTCTACATTGGGAGCTCTAGGTATTTTTGAACAAAAAAAGGACTTTGAACTATTATGTGTTTCTCTTCAAACTTGAAAACTAGGTGAACTGAAAATAGAATTTAAAATTGTTACTTGCATATGTTCATACTACAACACTTAGCTTTCAAAACTGAAAATTTCACTTAAATCTAAACAAAGGCAAACTAAAATTGAACTTGGTCTATTTGCAAAACATGTGCCTTTTATGCTATACAGTAGCATGCATCATGGTTGTAATAGTATTTTACATCTTGTATATTGTTGCAAGATGGTATCTGGGATGAGGTCTTCTGTTAGAGGCCATGGAAGAGGCCATGGTCATGGCAGAGCTATTAGTGTCCATGAGTCTATCCGTAGAGGGCCTACTCAAGAAGAGAGTGGCAAAGAGCATGCTAGTGAGCAACAGGTAGAGAGTCGTAGAGGGGACCAAGCTGAGTCTAAGGAGGTTAATTTGAGATAGATGATGCAGACCATTCTTGATCATCTACCTCCTATTCATGATCAGCATAGAGCACATCAGTTAGAACATGAGCATATATCCAGGTCTAGGAGCCCTCAAAGGGATCGACAAAAATCCATTGTATCTACTTAGATGAAGGACCTTTTGCGATACAAGGTCAAGCCCTTTAATGGCCAAGGTTCTAAATATGTGGTTGAATAGTGGCTTATTGCCCTTGACAAGATTTTTTCCATGTAGGACTTTGATTGTAATGTTAAGGCGATATTTTCTATTACCAATCTAGAGAATTTTGGGGCCACTTGGTGGACAATTGAGGAAAAGAAGCTAGGCATAGATATGAACAGTGTCACTTGGGAGCTATTCTTAGAGAGTTTTTGTGAGCGATTCCTACCAAAGGAATGGAAGCAGCAAAGAGCAGATGAGTTCCATAACCTCAGGCAGTATTCTATGACTATAACAGAGTATGAGTGCAAATTATATGAGCTCATGTCCTTTTCAAGATTCAGTGACAACTCGGCTCAGTTGACACAACACTTTATTAGAGGATTAAATAGCCATATAATTGGGGGTGTCAAGGTATTTGAGCCTAAAACCCTCAAGGATGTAGTATGATGAGCCATCCTTGTAGAAAAAAGTGTCAACCTTGGTCAAGGAGGTTTTGTGGGAGCACCTATAGCATCAAGATCTAAGGGCAACTACAACTCAGGTGGAAATAGGAAGCCTCCTTTTTCTAAGGGGAAACAATATCAACAACAGTCTCAACAGTCATAGTAGTAGAAGGGATTGTACCCTTAGGCTCAAGGTGGTGGTGGAGATTTTAACTCCAAGAACAACTGCAATGCTCGATGAAATAAATGAAATCAGCCAACTTAGAGTAGTCAGTCTTTTGTTAGCAGGGATAGCCATTAGCAATCAAATGCACCACCTATAGGGAGAGGATCTAGTAGAAGTACATGATATTTTACATGTGGGCAGGTTGGACATTTTTTAGCTCACTATCCATAGCGAGCAACTTAGTATTCAGGCCCTAGGCTAATAGCATTAGAACCTATAGTTAGAGATGTAGGTAGAGCTCATAGAGTGTTTGCAGCAATAGATCACTATCAGGAAGACCATCAGGGGATAGTGGTTGAAACCACTGGAGCTATTCGAGGTACACCTCTTTCAATTTTGTTTGATTTAGGTGCTATAGATTATTTTATTTCTCCATCTATAGTTGTTAAGTGTAAGCTGGATGCAGTGAAGCAAGATCATGGTTGGCAAGTGGAACTAGCCTCAGGCATTAAGGTATCTACAGACTCTATAGTTCATAAGTGTGGGCTTAGCATAGGAGGATTTGATACTGCAGTTGACCTTCGAGTTATACCTCTTGGTTCCTATGATGTGGTTTTAGGTATGGACTGGCTTGGATCTCATAGAGCTAGTATAGACTGAAAGAAGAAGGTTATTATGTGTTAGGATGACCAAGGGAAGGATGTGAAGATTGTTGGGATACCAAGGCCTATATCTCTACGGATGATTTCTACTATGCAATTGAAGCAGAGTTTTTGTAAGGGATGTCAAATATTTCTTTTTATAGTAAATGAACTTGATGAGGAAGATCCTATGAGAAAGACTTTAGATCACCCTATTCTATAGGAGTATGCAAATGTTTTTCTGAGTGAGATTCCAGGCATGCCCTCGAAAAGGGACATCGATTTTAGCATTAGTCTTATTCTAGGAGCGAAGCTTATCTCTAAAGCTCCTTATCATATGAATACACAAGAATTCGATGAGTTATGTCTTTAGCTAGAGGAACTTTTGGCCAAAGGGAGCATTCAACCTAGTGTGTCACCATGAGGAGCTCTAGTGCTCTTTGTGAAAAAGAAACATGGTTCTTTGTGCCTTTGTATTGATTACAAATAGCTGAATAAGGTGACAATAAAGAATAGGTATCCTCTACCAAGGATCGATGACTTATTTGATCAGATCAAGGGAGCTACAGTATTCTCCAAGATCGACCTTAAGTTAGGGGACCATCAACTTTGCATTAAGGAAGCCAACATTCACAAGATTGCCTTCCGAACTCACTATGGGCATTTTGAGTTCACAGTGGTACCTTTTGGGCTGACAAATGCTCCATCATTTTTCATGAGCTTGATGAATGGAGTGTTCTAATCTTATCTTGATAGGTTTGTACTTGTGTTCCTTGATGATATATTGATATATTCCAAGTCTCACAAGGAGCATGAGGAACACCTACGATTGCTTTTGCAATGCTTGAGAGATAATCAACTTTATGCCAATGTGGCTAAGTGTGAATTCTTCAAATCAGAGATTTAGTATTTAGGGCATGTCATATCAGGTGATGGTATTTCTATAGACCCTGCGAAGATCTAGGAAATAGTAGATTGGCCTACACCTACTAATGTGTCAGAGATTTGTAGTTTCATGGGTCTAGTTGGTTATTATTGTAGATTTGTCCAAAACTTCTCCAGAATAGCACATCCTATCACTTCCCTTCTGAGGAAAGGAAAGAAGTTCATATGGATGGAGAAATGTGAGGAAGCATTTTGGAAGCTCAAGGAGCTTTTGACCAGTGCACTGATCTTAGTAGTACCTGATCTAGAAGGTGATTTCATGGTATGTACAAATGCTTCCCTTGAGGGGATTGGAGCAATTTTGATGCTGGGTGATTGCATATGAAACACACAAGCTCAAGGATCATGAGCTAAATTATCCTACACATGATCTTGAGTTAGTAGTGGTAGTTCATGCTTTGAAAAGGTGGAGACATTTCTTGTTGGGGCACAGATTCAAGCTACACAGTGATCATCGCAGTCTTTAGTACATTTTCACTTAGCCTAATTTGAATGCTCGCCAAAGGCCATGGATGGAATTTCTATGTGAGTATGACTTCAAGGTAAGGTGCATTCAAAGAAAAGAGAATATGGTGGTAGATGCTTTGAGTCATAGGAGACATGTGATATCATCTATGACTCTTAGTGTTGATTTGAGGAGTCAGATTCTTCAGGCACTTCCTATGGATTCTTGGTACCAAGAGGTGTGCAGAGAAATAGATTCAAAAAAGACCTTTGGAGGGTAAGTTTTTAGGCTATGTTCTAGAGTCAAATGGTCTTTTGAGACATTCAGGAAGGATTTATGTGCCACTACTGGATGAACTTTGCACCTTGATTCTAGTAGAAACCCATCGTGTACCTTACTTGGCACATCCAAGTGTCAAGAAGATGCATGCTAATTTGTGACATTTATTCTATTGGTCTGAGATGAGGCGCGACATTTTTGATTATGTGGCTAGGTGTCTTGAGTGTTAGAGAGTCAAGGTAGAACACCAACATCTAGCAGGAATCTTGCAACCAAATCTCATTCCTTCATGGAAGTGGGACATCATCTCTATAGACTTTATAGTAGGATTACCTATGACTACTCATCGTCATGATGCTATCATGGTCACTATTGATCAGTTGACTAAGGTGGCACATTTTTCACCAATTAGGTCTTCCCACACAATAGCTTTTGTAGCCAATGTCTTCATGCATGACATTGTGAGACTACATGGTATTCCCAAAAGATCATTTTAGATAGGGATCTTATATTCACATCCACATTCTAGACATCACTGTAGCATGAACTTAGAGCATAATTGAATTTCAGCTTGGCATATCACCCAGAGATAGATGGTCAAAAAGAGAGACTGAATCAATTTTTGGAAGATATGTTAAGGATGTATGTGATGGATAGGTAGACACATGGGAGGACTATCTCTACCTAGTGGAGTTTTCTTACAACAATGGGTATCACGGTTCTATTGGCATGACACCATTTCAAGTTTTACATGGATGTCCTTGTCATACACCTTTGAGTTGGGACAGTCTTGAGGATCACATCCTATTGGGTACTAAGATGCTTCATGATATGGAGCAATAGGTAGTGCGTATCCATGAGCACTTGACTATGATATAGGATAGGCAGAAAAAGTATGCTGATGCACATAGGATAGATAAGCAGTTTTATGTGGGAGACAAGATATTCTTGAGAGTACATCCACAAAAGAGTCCGATCCAATATAGAAAGGGTTCAAAGCTAGCACCTTGCTTTGTGGGACCATTCAATATTCTTGAGAGGATTGGCCCAGTTGCTTATCACCTTGCTTTATCGCCCAGCCTAGCTCACATTCATGATGTTTTCCATGTTTCAGTACTTAGGCAGTATATCCCTAATGTAGTACATGTTCTTGATTGGAATGCATTGTAGGTAGAGGATGGGTAGCTGGCTTTAGAGTTAGTTCATATTCTGGAATAGCAAGAGTTGACCCTCAGGGGTCAAACCATAGAGCAAGTAAGGGTTCAATGGGACCCTACTGATGACTCTTCAGCTACATGGGAGGATGCAGCTAGATTACGAGAGTTATATCCCTCCTTTTTTGTAGGCTTCCAGGAGTAAGCCTAATCCTAGGGGGGGTGGATATAGTGCCTGCCCTCATTTACATTTTTTCTAGATACATTGTTGCTATCATGGCCAAACTCTGTTAGGCCAGTTTTATGTTGATGGTTAGTAGCTTTGTTTTGAGACTATTAGATATTGTGCTATGGATTTAGTGATATATGATGAGATTACTTAGACTCTACATTTCATGTATGCATGATGATCATTACATGATTTTTGATTATTGATGATGATTAGATAGATGGTTTATTATCACATGTGTTTTCTTATGGATACTTACCCCATACTTGCATGTGTATGGTGTGCGTGTTTGTTCTCTTTATGAATGGAATTTCTAATATGGTTAAGGAAGGGAGTTGTAGTCACCTACTAGTTAGGATCTACACGATGCACCACTTCTTGCCATTGCATGTTTAGCTTAGCATATATATATATATATATATATATATATATATATATATATATATATATATATTGTATGTACATGCATGGATTTTATGCAAGTTGTAGGTACCAGGTATTGACTTCCTTGAATTGCCAGGATGAGCATACCCTATCGCACTATCTCAATGGTAAGAGAGGCAAAATAAATTCTCAAGTCCAAATCCTAAACCCTTAAACCATTTTTCCTTGAAAGGTAGGACAAGTATCTGAGATGTGTTACCTATCGAATGTGTCGGATGACTTAATTCATAATTTTAACCCTTTTAGACTGATTTTGTATGGATTTTTCTATGATGGGTTTTCATATTTTATTTTGGAAATCTATGGTGAATTTTCTATTAATTAAGTTGTTAAATTAAAAGATTTAATTAATGATTTAATTATTTTGGAAGAATATATATAATGTTATGATATTTTGATATTTTGATTTTAATTAAATAAGTGGGAAATTAATTAAGTAAAAGAATTAAATACAAGAAAATTAAATTAATAATAATAAAATAATAATAAAATAATAAATAAATAATAATAATAATAAAAGAATTAAAATAAAAGTTATAAGTCTACCTAGGAGTAAGCGCACCTCTTGAATGCATGTGTGTCTACAACATAGGAGTTAGCACATAAATTAAGCATATAGTGTCTACAGCCTTGTGACTCATCTAGAAGGTTGGAAAAGACTTGTGCTTAGTTGTCAACACTTATCTCATCTTCTGGTTGTTTCTAGAGACATTCTAGGTGCTTCTTGAGAGGTCCTTATATTCAAGCACTCCTAGAAGCTCAAGGAGCATTTTTGGGTGGATCCGTGAGCATTGGAGAAGGAAGGAGCTTGCTCTGTAGATTCTGAGGAGAAGTGAATTAGCATCAGTGTCTATGTAGACACTTGTGATTTTGCATATGTTATTTTCACTTCTTGCACTTCCTGTCTTCTTCGTGTCTTCCGAATGCTTTCTAAGGAATTCTTGAAATAAATGTTTCAGTTGTATGCATTTCCAATTGTGAATATTTAATTTTCTGTATGGAAATTAAAACACCACATGCGTATAGCTCTCTTTAGTAGATTTGAGAAATTATTTGGGTTAGGGTTTAAATGTCACAAATGAATTTTCTTAGAAGGAATACATTGCACTCATACCTTAGATTTGATATGTGTGTGTGTGTGTGTGTGTGTGTGTGTGTGTGTGTGTGTGTGTGTGTGTGTGTGTGTGTGTAAATTCATTTTAATACATATGATTGTGCAGCTTTCATAATTTAGATTGTAAATAAAAAAATCTATATTTAAAAAATATATATATATATACATACATACATACATATTTATCATTTCTGAAAATGTTTTGATTGAAAAAGGTTTATAAAATAAATTTTATATGAGAAAACCTTTGATGAAACATTTTAAATATAAATGCCGAAACAATTTTTTTTAAAAATTGTTTTAAAAAAATTGGGGGAGGGACAGATCTGTACCCCCCTGCCCCACTGTCTTTAATTTGGGTCTGCACTCATAAGTCGTAGGGTACCTATGACAGGATGTTGCATAGTGTTCGCACGACTGTCAAATTAGACTGGCGGCCCACTATTGACAGTGAAGTTTTATTTGATTACATTTTTAAAAAATAAATGTTTATGTTATATATGTGTTATGAAATCGACTTTTAATATATCAATTATCATAATTAATATTATTAAATATTAATAAATTTTAAATATTATATTATATATATATATTATTAATAATTGTTAATTATTATATTTATTATAAATGAAATTTTAATTATTAGTTTTTTTTTTCTTTTAATAAAATTAATCATCTTATAATATTTTAGTCTATTAATATAAATTTAATTTAATTGTTTAATTGAGTCCAATTGTGAAGGATAGATTATTATGAGGATAAATTGTGGTCCCTCATGATAAAATGGAACTCGATGGGGGTTATCGACCAAATACATACTTATCCTTGGGGCACTTTAGGAAAAATTGATTTAAATGAATAAGGGGTGGGGAAAATCTTTAACTGACTAAACTAATACATGAGTTAGATATAAGGAAGATGAACAATCTTCCTTTGCTTGATATCTAAAGCTAAAACCACACACTTAATTCAACTATGTGATTTAAACAAACCAAAACATGTGCTTATATTTTGTGTTTTCTCTATGCTATATGTTTTGGGTTTTTGGGTTGACTAGATTGTTGACCAGTTATAGGATGTCTACCAAAGGCTTGGGGGTTATGATTTGTGATCTCATGATGATGTCTTTTGATCTTGATCTTTTTAAACCCAACCATGGTTATGTAATGGCATACTCTATGGTGTATGTGGTTTACTGATTGATATTGCTTCCAGTCTTCTTGTGTAAGCTGTGATATATGTAACTATTTATGAGTTATTGATTAGTTGTCTTTGGATTAGTTTCTAGTCACCTTGTTAGGACTGAAGTGTTTATTTGATCTTGATGATGTCATGATGTGACATGTTTTGACTTGACCATTTTGGAGTCTTCGATCAGTATTATTTTCTTGATATACCTTTTTAGTTACTTGTTGAGAACCAACAGATATTGTGATTATCATTGATACCTTTAGTTGCCAATAGAGAACTGTTGTGGTCATGATTATCAATAGATGCTTTTCAGTAGCTTATGGAGATTTGATGCTCTTATTATGGATTATCTTATGGTATTTTTCTAGTTTCTTTTATAGGACTATGGTGATTTTATGATTTATGATTCAATGAGCTTAGGGTAGGCTATCTACTTGTAGTGTCAAGAAGTGGCTTGCAATTGGGGCCAGGGCCCTAAGTGGCTACTAGGGTAACTCATTGTAAGTTGTTTAATAAGTGAAAACATTACAACTAATACTAACTTAAATGAACTTAATAAGATAATTTCTTATTCTCAACCATGCCTCGAGTGCTAGTATAGACTAGGATGGGAGTAGATAGAATGCTTGGTTGTGACATTTCATTTTGTAGTATGCCTCATCAATACGAGAGGATACTAGTGGTTGCATAGGGATCACTAGGGGGATGGGGTCTATAGAGAGACTACCAAGGTAACTCTAGCATGATCCATACGATGACACTTTCTCGCTTACATAGTAGGTCCCTACGTGTCTTTGTGTGCCTCTAGGATTAGATGTCGGTTTGTCTTGGAACCTTTAAGTTAGTATACTTTTAGGATTCCTAGACTTAGAGAGTATTTGTGCTATGTGAGTTGATAGCCTATTTGGGACTTGAGATTATCTCCTTAGCATAATGGGAGTGGGCCATTTAGGTTCTACGCAGTCGGGTGGTAGTGCTTTTTCACTCTTACCATTTGAGATCTGCCTGAGACAACGTGGCTAAAGCATTCTTGATGGCATCTATCTTCTTTTTATTCTTGGATTATGATAGAGGACATGTATCTTTACATTGATGATTAGCATATGATAGATGATGTTATCTTATGCCTTATTTTGCATGATTTGATTTCTTATGCATATGTTGTAGCATGCTAGATTTCTTTCTGCATATGATGTAGTATGTTTTAGGAGTGACATTCCTACTATGATAGTATTGATGATCTCTTCAGTGACTTGGGATGTTATGCACGGAGGGATGTCTAGGGCCCACAATGGTCTAATGATGCTATTTATGGTTGGGAGGAACTGTGCACTTAGTTAGTTATGTTTATGATATATGGTTATACTTTACGATGGATGTTTATATCTTCTAGGATGTATGGAATATGTTTTCATTTACTTTATTACACTTTCATCATGGACTTAGAATAGGATGATGTACTTTATTTTCACACATGTATATTCTCTTAAGCCTTTCATACCCTGTGGCATGTACAGTGGATGATTGAGCATTCTGAAATGTAATTTACTAAGGGACATTTGGGAAAAAAGTGTATTGTTTAAGAATGTTGGACTTTTCATTATTATATCATGTGGATGTGGCATTAGATGGAATCAATATTAGTTAATTTTAAAGTGATTCAACGTTAAGGGATCCTTAAGGAATGTAACCTATTATGTATGTTTATGTATACTTTTAGTTGAATGTTGTTATTGTTGCTACTACTATGTGTATGTTGTGAATGGTTTAACTTTTGTGTTTCAAAAAAAAAAAAATGCTACCAAACTTAGTGAAATTTTAGGTTAATTCTTTTGGATCCCTTGGTAGGGTGTTACAGAATGACCACCTTTATATCTCTTAACACAAATAATTTATGTGCAATTTCACACTATTTTATAGTGGTAAGATTTAATCTTTTACACTTATCTAGAAGAAATACCATACCATATTCATCGATCAGAGCATCATAGTCATAGCTTGTAGTAATAAAGGTGCTCTTGTTATATGACCAAAGTTGGTTCCTACATGATACTACAAATTGTGCAAGTCATTCATTAATTCTACATATGATGTTGATGAAAGAGTTCTAAATTATTAATGATGTATGCTCCAATAGGTATCTCACATCATTCACATAATACAAATTTTAATTGTTTTTGACAAAACATGACTTTCTTCATCAAATTTTTTTTATAGCCATAAATTCCTTTGATGTGCACAACCAATTGATAACATATAAGAATTCCACATTGTGCCACCCTTTTGAAAGAAGCATGCAACACTAAATTCCACGTCATCCATAAACCTATATGGTGTTGGACCATCAAATGCTTGAAACCTATAAATTAAATCACTAATATATGTTAAAAAGGTGTTCTACCTAATATAATTTAAAGATTTAATGTACCTATATATGCAAAATAAATGGAAATGAACAACTTATACATTGATTATCTAAAGAAACGTGTTATGGGGTTGAAAATCAATCTCTATGTACTAGCCAGTCTAATTTTCTGTCCAAATTTTTGGCTTTTTGTTAGAATTGGGAGTAAATCCACCACAATCAAAACCATTGCAATTATTTATCTACAATCCAAATATGTCACTGTATTATTTTTATAATCAAATACAACTTTTTATATCTTACAATTATAGTTTCAAATTAATTGGATTAGATTTGTGTGGTTCAACTTGAAATTGCTTAGATGAGTTGTTTCATGTTGAAGGTTAATTGATAATAATTGCATAGAAAATGGACTAATATCATAAATAGTTAGTGATTTTCATACTCATTATAATTGGTCAGTGTTGAACCTAATCTACTCTTGCATTAAAGGTGCTCTCCAATGAAATAAAACCTTTATCTAATGGTCTGAAACATTATTATTTTACATAAATGAAACGCTAAAAGTAGAAATAAATTTGAGGAATTGAAACAAAACTCACAACTAGACCAAGAACATCTTCCTATTTTCACATTACCCAAGACACACCAAATTTTGTCCAATAGCCATAGATGTTATCCATTTGAGATGTGATTTTCCATATTCTCCATAATAGAATTCATCAATTTGATACTCATTATCAATCTACAATTAATATAGTAAGTAGGTGGACTTAATATGATCAAAGTACTCTTCTTCTCAAGAAGTTTTTATCTAGAGATAAAGGTAACTTGTATCTTGCAAAGGTTTAGGATAAATGGGTGTTTCTATTGCAAAGTTTTAACCTACGAAAGGTAAAAATATACAAATATGAGACAAGAAGAATATTGTGCAAACCTAATGTTCCATAACTAAAGAGGCTAGAAAATCCCCTTTTAAGTTGAGCATGAAATTTTTTTTTGATCATTATTGTTTATATATTGATAGAGAATGTAGCACCTAGCCCTTCAAATTTCTAAATGTAAATGTTGCATTCAGTTCTCAGTTCTACATGATTGAGTATATTTCATATCTATTAAGCGTTGGACATACATTTTGAAGATAATGGATATAGTCATATTCCAATAAAGACAATCCACCCTATCTATTTTATTGTGACAATTACAATGCAAATTTTCACATAGTAGTTAGGTTCTTGTCTCTTTTATTTTACTAAACACTTTTTTGTTCATACTTATACCATATAGTATCATCCCATCATTCTAGACCTACAATGAATGAAATTGATTAATTAATTAAGGTATGTTAGTTTGAGCTACACTTGGTTTTGAGAATACTTTAATATTTTCTACCTAACAAAGCCAACCACGTGAAGGTGGGAGCTCATTTGGCCTCACCCCACATCCCCATAACATAAAGATAAATCCCATTAACATCTAATTACATACTTCATTCATTCGTTCATCCATTTATGAACTATAACATTCAATCAATACAATCACAAAACATTCATTAATATAATATAAAATTTATTAATATGCAATACTAATCAAGACTTCATTAACACATAACCATATTCATTAACATGACATAAAAATTAATATTAATATGTATCATTCATAGATAATTACTTAAAACAATGTTCTTTCATTATCCAACAAAGTTTATCAAACAAGGTTTATCAAAGAACATTTTTTTAAAATTATTTCTTTTTTTTTCTTTTTTTTCTTAGCTTTCTTAAGGAAAAGGCTGATAGGAGCATTAATATATTCCTCATTTTCCTCCTCTTATAGCACATGTAATATCAAATTATGATGCCTCCTCCTATTTTGGGGAGCACAAGGCTACTGCTCTAAAGGGGGCTTTGTTGCAATAACAAGTAAATGGGTTAAACTGGCATACTCTTTTTTTTTTTTACTATTATAAGTATTTCATTAACCAGTATAACATAACATGCATTTTTATTACCTAACAATACCACATCATATACAATAACATTTTGATCAATCGCTGCCTCAACATGCTGAACACTTCAAATATGCTCCACTCATTCACCATGATGTTCAACATGTTCTAAAATATTCAAAAAAAAGTTACATGACAAATTATAATTGAATATGTTAAATTCTATTCATAAATGAGTAATTAATTTTCAATATAAAATTAATACCTCCACCATTATGATGCACATCATGGCCTTCATCATGCGTAGGTTCTGTGATAGGATTTGAAGGCTCTAGTGAAATTTAATGCACATTGTTATCATTGTTTGATATATAAAACATAAATAGTCAATTTATGTTGGAAACTAACACCAAAAATGAAATTTCTCAACTATTCAATTTGATTTACTTTTCATTTGACCAATTTACCTATGTCTCATCTGGTGCACCAGATTCTTGGGTATGGCTTTTAGATTCTTGGCATAAGCATGTGGCCAAGACTTTATAACCTTCCTTCAAGGAAATTAGTTTTATCTTCATTCATGGATCTACATTGAATTTTGTGACCTATATTTTTTTACTTAATATCACTAGTTTTGTATATATGATTTGATTAAACAAAAAAATTTACAACATTATATAAAAATATTATATGAAATTCCATTGTTGCTACTTACAAGCCAAGAGTGAAGTTTTATATAGCCACTAGAGTTAAGTTTTTGTTAGCCAACCTTTTGTAGTCTCACTTTTGTAGCTTTAGATGTGTCTATGAAAAGTTTAAAACATATTAGATTATATATATAAAATGATGACTGATTAGTGCATGATTACATTCTACTAAGTACTATCATGACATACCTTCTTTTTCCATCTACTGGTTGAATTCCTCTACTCTTTATCCTTTTCTCTTTTGCATCTTCCATTATTTCATTCCATTCCATCGGTGGAATCATAAGAGGATGCTAATACTTTAGCTTAACCTTTAAAACCCTTGTATATTGGTCCCTCATAGTCTTTATATGTTTGGATGCTCTTTTAAGAAGTAAGGCACTATAAAAAATATTTGTTTCAAAGAGGTCCTCAAAAGATGTAATGAGCTGATTTTTTAATTTAGGACCTTATTTATTTCATATTTTTTGAAAAAATAAATTTATTAGATCAATAAATTTAAAATAGTACAATGAATGGAAGAAAAAAAAAATTGTAGCAATGATATGAAACTATGTACCTTTTACATATGGTGGGTCCAAATAACTTCAATGTCATTGAAAAAAGAGTATCATAGAAAACATCATTTCCTACCAAAAAATCATGGAATTATCAATCCAAAATTAGTTATGTATAAGTAAACTACAATTACACTATAAATAATAAAAACTTTAAAGCACATGGAAGCTTTGGTAATTTTAATGGAAACATAGTTTTCTTGTTCAACAACAATGACCTCGCAAATGAACTAGTACTAGTAAAATAGGACGATCTAGGAAATGGTTGAGCTTCACTATATAGTAGTGGTCTCTATTCTTGTATCAACTATAGGTGTATCTATTAGTGCACAAAATAGGTCCATGAGTTTAAAATTGATGGGGTCAAGCCAAATAATAGAATGGACACAATAAGAAAGGAGAAAATTTTATTAACTATGTAAATATGCCAATACATTCAGTATAGAGAAAATAGACTTCAAGACATTCCCTATGGGTTACAATAGCATAAATCTGGAGATAAATTCTTCTCCCAGTACATTCTCTCAAACTCCACTCCCACTGCCTTTTACAATGCCAGAATGTTCTTAAATAGACCCCAAAGGGTTAAGGATTAGGAATACATTCTAGAAAGTGCTAGTTGGCATTCGCCGACCAAATAAAAGGCTCTAGAAGTCACATTAGAAGTCAGCACAAAATTAGAAGAATTCAAAAATGATAATCAAACTTTTGGGAGGCATAAATTTTTAACTGTAGCTCCAATTGATGAACCATTTACATTTCTAGAAAGCCCTCGAAGCGCTCTATAGCCCTATGGACAAGCTTCGATACCACTTGATGGTGTCAAGACAAATAACATAATGTACACAATAGAAAAGGGAAAAATTTATTAACTATGTAAACATGCTAATACATTCAGTATAGAAAAATAGACTTCAAGACATGCCCTATGGGCTTATAATAGCATAAATCTGGAAATAAATTCTTCTCCCAGTATGTTCTCTCAAACTCCACTCCCACTACCTTTTACAATGCTAGAAATGTTCTTAAATAGACCCCAGAGGGTTAAAGATTAGGAATACATTCTAGAAAGTGCTAGTTGGCATCCACCGACCGAATAGAAGGCTCCAAAAGTCGTATTAGAAGTCGGCACAAAATTAGAAGAATCTAGAAATGGTAACCAAACTTTTGGGAGGCATAACTTTTGAACCATAGCTCCAATTGAAGAACCATTTACATTTTTGAAAAGCTCTTGAAGCACTCTATAGCCCTATAGACAAGCTTCAATACCACTTGATGGGGTCAAGCCAAATAACAGAATGGACAGAACAAGAAAGGAGAAAATTTTATTAACTATGTAAATATGCTAATATATTTAGTACAGAGAAAATAGACTTCAAGACATGCCTTATGGGCTTACAATAGCATAAATCTAGAGATAAATTCTTCTCCTACTACCTTCTCTCAAACTCCACTCCCACTATCTTTTACAATGCTAGAAATGTTTTTAAATAGACCTCAAAGGGTTAAAGATTAGGAATACATTCTAGAAAGTGCTGGTTAGCATCCACCGACCAAATAGAAGGCTGCAAAAGTCACATTAGAAGTCGGCACAAAATTAGAAGAATTCATAAATGGTAACCGAACTTTCAAGAGGCATAACTTTTGAACCGTAGCTCCGATTGATGAACCGTTTACATTTTCAAAAAGCTCTCGAAGCACTCTATAGCCCTATGGACAAGCTTTAATATTACTTGATGGGGGTCAAGCCAAATAATAAAATGGACACAACAAAAAATAGAAAAATTTTATTAACTATGTAAATATGCTAATACATTTAGTACAAAAAAAATAGACTTCAAGACATGCCTTATGGGCTTGCAATAGCATAAATCTAGAGATAAATTCTTCTTCCAGTACCTTCTCTCAAACTCCACTCCCACTACCTTTTACAATGCTAGAAATGTTCTTAAATAGACCCCGAAGGGTTAAGGATTAGGAATACATTCGAGAAAGTGCTAGTTGGCATCCACCGACCAAATAGAAGGCTCCAGAAGTCACATTAGAAGTCGGCACAAAATTAGAAGAATTCAAAAATGGTAACCGAACTTTCAAGAGGCATAACTTTTGAATCATAGCTCCAATTGATGAACTGTTTACATTTTCGAAAAGCTTTTGAAGCGCTCTATAGCCCTATGGACAAGCTTTAATACCACTTGATGGGGTCAAGCCAAATAATAGAATGGACACAATAGAAAAGGAAAAAAATTTATTAACTATGTAAATATGCTAATACATTCAATATAAAGAAAATAGACTTCAAGACATGCCCTATGGGCTTACAATAACATAAATCTGAAGATAAATTCTTCTCCCAGTACCTTCTCTCAAACTCCACTCCCATTGCCTTTTACAATGTCAAAAATATTCTTAAATAGACCCCAAAGGGTTAAGGATTAGGAATACATTCTAGAAAGTGCTAGTTGGCATCCACCAACCAAATAGAAGGCTCCATAAGTTGCATTAGAAGTCGACACAAAATTAGAAGAATCTAAAAATGGCAATCGAACTTTTGGAAGGCATAACTTTTGAACTGTAGCTCCGATTGATGAGCCATTTACATTTTTGAAAAGCTCTCAAAGTGCTCTATAGTCCTAATGACAAGCTTCGATATCACTTGATGGGGTCAAGCCAAATAACATAATGGACACAACAAAAAAGAGAAAAATTTTATTAACTATGAAAATATGCTAATACATTCAATACAGAGAAAATAGACTTCAAGACATGCCCTATGGGCTTACAATAGCATAAATCTGGGGATAAATTCTTCTCCTAGTACCTTCTCTAAAACTCCACTCCCACTACCTTTTACAATTCCAGAAATGTTCTTAAATAGACCCCGAAGGGTTAAGGATTAGGAATACATTTTAAAAAGTGCTAGTTGGCATCCACCAACCAAATAGAAGGCTCCAGAAGTCCTGTTAGAAGTTGGCACAAAATTAGAAGAATTCAAAAATGATAATCGAACTTTCGAGAGGCATAACTTTTGAACCATAGCTTCGATTGATGAACAGTTTACATTTCTGAAAAGCTCTCAAAGTGCTTTATAGCCCTATGGACAAGCTTTGATACCACTTGATGGGGTTAATATAAATAATAGAATGGATAGAACAGGAAAGGAGAAAATTTTATTAACTATGTAAATATGTTAATACATTCAGTATAGAGAAAATAGACTTCAAGACATGCCCTGTGGGCTTACAATAGCATAAATCTGGAGATAAATTTTTCTCAATACCTTCTCTCAAACTCCACTCCCACTATCTTTAACAATGCTATAAATTTTCTTAAATAGACCTCAAAGGGTTAAAGATTAGGAATACATTCTAGAAAGTGCTAGTTGGCATCCACTGACCAAATAGAAGGCTCTAGAAGTTGCATTAGAAGTCGGCACAAAATTAGAAGAATCTAGAAATGACAACTGAACTTTTGGAAGGCATAACTTTTGAACTATAGCTCTGATTGATGAGCTATTTATATTTTCAAAAAGCTCTCAAAGTGCTCTATAGCCCTATGGACAAGCTTTGATACCACTTGATGGGGTCAAGCCAAATAATAGAATGGACACAATAGGAAAAGAGAAAATTTTATTAACTATGTAAATATCCTAATACATTTAGTACAAAGAAAATAGACTTCAAGACATGCCCTATGGGCTTACAATAGCATAAATCTGGAGATAAATTCTTTTCCCAGTACCTTCTCTCAAACTCCACTCCCACTACCTTTTACAATGCCAGAAATGTTCTTAAATAGATCTTGAAGGGTTAAGGATTAGGAATACATTCTAGAAAGTGCTAGTTGGCATCCACCGATCAAATAGAAGGCTTTAGAAGTCACATTAGAAGTTGGCACAAAATTAGAAGAATCCAAAAATGAGAATCGAACTTCCTAGAGACATAACTTTTGAACCGTACCTCTGATTGACAAACCATTTACATTTTTGAAAAGCTCTCGAAGCGCTCTATAGCCCTATGGACAAGCTTTGATACCACTTGATGGGGTCAAGCCAAATAAAAGAATGAACACAATAGAAAAAGAAAAAAATTTATTAACTATGTAAATATGCTAATACATTCAGTAGAGAGAAAATAAACTTCAAGACATGCCCTATGGGCTTACAATAGCATAAATCTGGAGATAAATTCTTCTCCCAGTACCTTCTCTCAAACTCAACTCTCACTGCCTTTTATAATGCTGGAAATGTTCTTAAATAGACCCTGAAGGGTTAAGGATTAGGAATACATTCTAAAAAGTGCTAGTTGGTATCTACCGACCAAATAGAAGGTTGCAGAAGTTGCATCAGAAGTCAGCACAAAATTAGAAGAATTGAAAAATAGTAACCGAACTTTCAAGAGGGATAACTTTTGAACCGTAGTTCCAATTGACAAACCATGTATATTTTTGAAAAGCTCTAAAAGCCCTCTATAGCCCTATGGACAAGCTTAGATACCACTTGATGGGGTCAAGCCAAACAATAGAATGGACACACCAAGAAAAGGAGAAATTTTATTAACTATGTAAATATGGTAATACATTCAATAGAAAGAAAATAGACTTCAAGACATTCCCTATGGGCTTACAATAGCATAAATCTAGATATAAATTCTTCTTCTAGTACCTTCTCTCAAACTCCACTCCCACTGCCTTTGACAATGCCAGAAATGTTCTTAAATAGACCCCAAAGGGTTAAGGATTAGGAATACATTCTAGAAAGTGCTAGTTGGCATACACAAATCAAATAGAAGGCTCCAGAAGTTGCATTAGAAGTTGGCACAAAATTAATAGAATTCATAAACGGTAACCAAACTTTTGGAAGGCATAAATTTTGAACCGTAGCTTTGATTGATGAACCGTTTACATTTTTTGAAAAGCTCACAAAGTGCTCTATAGCCCTATGCACAAGATTCAATACCACTTGATGGGGTCAAGCCAAATAACAGAATGGACACAACAGGAAAGGAGAAAATTTTATTAACTATGTAAATATGCTAATACATTCAGTACTGAAAAAATAGACTTCAAGACATGCCCTATGGGCTTACAATAGCATAAATTTGGAGATAAATTCTTCTCCTAGTACCTTCTCTCAAACTCCACTCCCACTGCCTTTTACAATGCCAAAAATGTTCTTAAATAGACCTCAAAGGGTTAAGGATTAGAAATACATTCTAGAATGTGCTAGTTGGCATCCATCAACCAAATAGAAGGCTTCAGAAGTCACATTAGAAGTCAGCAAAAAATTAAAAGAATCTAGAAATGGTAACCAAACTTCTGGGAGGCATAACTTTTGAACCGTAGCTCCGATTGACGAACTGTTTATATTTTTGGAAAGCTCTCGAAGCACTCTATAGCCCTATGGGTCAGCTTTGCTCGTCTTCCATTTTTTGGCCCTATTAAAGGTCATTTAATACCCCTAACCTGACTTTGAAGCATTCTTAGGAGGTCTCCAAAAATTGAAAAACTGTGATAACTTTCAAACCGTGGGGCCTTTTGACCTGATTCTTTTTCTAAAATGTTCTAAATTATAATTACATTCATCCAACCAATTCACACCCTCTAATTTACCAAAATTATGGCTCAATTACGTACTCTTTTTTTTTTGGCATTTACACATATCCCAAGGTGTTCAAATACTCTAACCTAGAACACTGATAGTGTAACTGTGAGAGTTGGAATCTTTAGTTGACCCAAATGGGTATCCAAAAATAAAAACACATGAAACAGAAACTAAGTCTAAGTACATTTTTTTAGGTGACACAAGATTGCCCTTATACCTCTTGATGCTCCTACATCAAAAATCCATCCAAAAAAAAAAAAAATTGCATGATTAGTTCATGACAAAATATAGGAAAACAAGGTTTTACAAGTTGTACTTGGTATAGAAGATGTATGCAAGCTCCTTGTTGCCAACAATATAGTCAACAATATCAAAGCGGTGACTAAAGGAGGCATCTGCACTTCATTATGAGCTAAAGAATAATTTTTTAGCAAAGCCAATAAAGATTAAATGGGATACTAGCTATAAGTATCCCGAAGGTTAAATGAATGGTTAAAGGTTTAAGGATTATTTACATGAAGGTTTTGCTCTACAACTCTCACCATATTGACCACGCAGTCTCATAGATGTCACAAAATCTTATAAGAAGAATACATAATATTTTAAATCATGATCCATAAGCTAGTATAAAGTATAAACATCTATTGAACTTTAATTATTTCTTAAGATTAATTACTACTTACCATAAAAGAATTGACTCTAAGTATCAATTTATCTTTGAGTGCCTGTCTCATCGATTTTTTTATTTTTTTTTGAGGACAAGATTAAGAATTTCATTACTATATTTTTTTATTAGTTGACTGACCATAAAGATGGGGTTAGCACTATATGTAATGTCATCTAAAAATGTAGGCTCAATTATATCATCGTATTTGATCTACTCTCATTTTTTCTTTTCCCTATCAATAAGTATCAAGCTGTGACATTAATATCAGTAAAATTACATCAAAATAACTTCAAAGCCATAAAGAAAATAACATAATAATATGACATTTATTTCTATATAATTGTTAGAAATATTCAAGATATGATATGTTACTAAGAGGGGAGGGGTGAATCAGTAACATCAAAACTTTTAAAACAATTCAACACTTTAACCATATATACTATTCTCAATTCATTCATTCATATAAACTCGATTTGCTAATTAGATCCTTGAAGCATATATCACCTCTTGTTACTGATGAAACTTTACTGCTCCTTATAGACCTTGCTGAATATTTTTCTCTTTTGTTGATTCGTATTTACACTTCTCAAAACATTACATGTCTCTCTTGATACTCTCATCCATATACCATACATCTTGTAAATGATATAATACATTACATATACACCATTCCAATAATTAAAATTGCAAGGTCGGCCATAACACAAGTGAAGAAAACATTACTGAGTCAGCCCAATAGTAAATAACTCAAGTTCACTAAACTGACTTGGTGACCTTCTGATACTCAACATCCACTACATTACTCAGCATTGTCATGCACTCGATAGAAGTGAAGGCTTGGTCCATACTAATCACTTGACGTAGTTTTGAACTCGATAACCATAGGTGACTTGGTAGATGTAGTGTCACTTGGTAAAAACTGAATCCTTTGTTTACCTTGCTTTCACTCAGTAAACACTACACTTTTATTACTTGGTAAACATTGTGCTTCCATCACTTGATAAACACTGCACTTTCATTACTCGGTAAATACTGTGCTTCCATCACTCGGTAAATTATATACTTCCATTACTCGGTAAAAATTACACTTCCATCACTCAATAAACATTACACTTCCATCACTTGATAAACATTACACTTCCATCACTCGGTAAATGTTACACTTCTATTGCTTGATAAATATTGTGAAGCTTGATGAATACTGGAATATTCAGTGTGAACTGCAAAGCTCGATATGAACTACTTAAGTGATGAACCTATAAGGTAATCACTAAATGCTTAGTGTAAACTGTGAAGCTCGATGAGTGTGGGAAATTGAGTGCTGAGCTCGGTAGCTATAATGATATAGATAAGTGTTGTCACTAATGGTAATAATAACTTAATGCCAACAATCTCCCCTTTGGCATTAGTGACAAAACACTTATGAGAAAAAATATATGTACATAACTTGACTTCACTAAATTTGGTTTTTCAAAATTGATCTTTGTAGAACTATTGCATATACATTTCTATATACCTTCTTGATGACTAATAATGTATATACAAAGATACTTATGTACTTAGATACTCCCCCTATCAATTATAGTGATAACTCTCCTCATTTATTATGCTAAATCTTTGAATCTCTCCCCCTTTTTGACAATAATGCCAAAAGACTACATATATACAATTTATATGGCTACACCAAAGTGAGATAGAAATTCTTGATGTACCTTAAGGATGGTTGCAAAAGTACTATCCCAAGTTTGCTGCAAAATTTGACAGGTGGAGAGAACAATTTGAACTTCTACTGATAATTGGATCAAGTGATCAGCCACTGAGAAGTTCTAATCTTGGACCAATTTTTTGCAATGAACAAGATGTTTTTGCATTGTGTCCATGATAAGAAGGATCATGTTCTAGATGTCTATGAGTCTAGACCAGATCCTAACTTCCTCTCTCAATAGTTTTAACTGTGCATCTACCAAATATCTAATCTTGGTGTGATGGGAGGTTGTGGAGGAGTCCACCTTCAACTTGGATGCACTTGATTGCATATTAATGTCAATCTTATTTAATTTATTCTTTTATTTCTTTGGTAAAATCAGAAACATCACAAAGTTTAGCAAAAAGTGATGTTGCATTATTAAAAGAATTTTTAAAATTTTTCAAAAATGTTGGCAATTCAACTTGCTTTATTGCCATCTTTTGAGAAATATTCTCTAGCACCTTATTATCAAATTTCTTTTCAGCTTTCTCAATAAGTTTCTCTTGTCCAAAAGAATCCTCATTAAATTTCTGTATAGCCTCTTCTAACTAAATCAAAATGTGTTGAGTAGAATCTACTTCAACACCTATGGAATCTATAATTATATTCTTGGCATTTTCAATTATTGTATATTCCTTATCCCTTTCTAATCTTAACTATTTTTGAATAGCTTTCATCTCTATTAGTTGACTGGCTAACCTCATCTCTTCAATGGTAGCATTGTCATAATCAATCTTTGGAATCACTATCTCTGTGTCTAAGTCAATATCTTTTGCAATTTCCTTTCTAGTGATCAAAAGTTTTAATGGATGCTTTTGTTTGACTTCTATGATGACTAGTTTGACCTTAGGAATAGACACAATAGTGGAGATAGAAGGGCTAGTAGTGAAAACTAGGATAGGACTTGAGGATTGAATGCCAGTAGAAGTATTAATTGGATAAAAAACACTTCCCAAAAATGGTATCATACTCGGTAGAGTACCCATAGTAGTATCTGAACTAATCAGAGTGGAAGTGGATATAGATGATGCTAACAGAAATAAAACTGTAGAACTTGCTAGAATTGATGAAGAAAAAATTGTGGAACTTATTGTTACACTCATTGATGATGAAGGAGCTGAGGAGGTTGACTTAGTGGCTAAAGAAGTGATAGAAAGCTTGGTAGATGAAGTTCTTGGCACCTCTATTTTAGATACCTAGAGCTAGGAGGAGGTTGGTGAAGATTGAGCAATTGATGTAACTGTCGTGCTCACAATTTCACTTGCAGAAGTTGTCTCCATAGTGGATGTAATAGTCTTTGGTGGAGAGTGAGGAAGGGATGCAATCACTTCTGCTACAATTTTACCTGGATCCTCTTCATCATTATCTTCCTCATGTGCTTCTTCCTCTTTTTCTTCCATTAGTGCATGTAGCTCTCCTAGAGTAACTATGATGGATGGAGTGCTATCAAAATCATCACTATCACTACTGTCATCATCCTTGATTTCAATTCGATCTTCACTGGGATTTTGCAGATGATAGATATTCTTCCACATGTTTGTTACATCATTTACAACATGCTCAATGTCTTTAATTAAAATCAAACATGTGTGAAATCTAATCATCATTTTACCTTCATGTTTCTTCATTACTACCTTTAATTCTACTCCAGTAAGACTTGATAGAAGATTACGCAGAGATTGATTATATATGTCTTTAGCCATTTGGGTGGCTAACTCCCATCTCAGTTGCAATCTCTCCAACAGCTCTTTGGAGATTTGAGAGGCGAGCTAGTTTGGGTAGTATTTCCATTTACCCATTTTATTGAGTACTAGTTCCTCAATCTACATTTTTTCAAAATTAGTTCTTGTTTCAAATTTCAATGCCTTGAAATTTGTGATGCTAGCTCCCTCTTCCAATTGTTTAAGCCTTTCCTTGAATGTGAGTGGAGGCCTGACTAGTATAGGTTCCTACTTGCCTTTTCTGGTTCTTCTAGAGAATACTACAGTAGGCTTCTTCTTAGGTTTGGTAATAATTACCTTACCTTTCTTCTTTGGTAGTTCCTCTTCAAATTCATGTTCTTCTTTTTCTTCTTCTCGTTCTTCTTCTTCATTATCTTCTTCATCCTCACCTTTTCCTTTTGTGAGCATAAGAGGTCCGGTAGCAGTTTTCAATTTGGCTATCTTCCTCTTACCTTTGCTTATGGCCTGGGGTAGCTTGATTTCAAGCTCAATTCTGGCCTTTGCCTCATATGTTCTAAAAATTAGTTGCTTTGGGTCTATTGGCTCATTCACTAGTGCTTCAATAATGTCCCTGGTCTCATCAATATTAACCTCCTAAGGAAGAGGTTTCACCCATGCAACTTGGGGTTTGACTGCCTGAATGTATACCTTATCACAATCAACCATAAAGCATACATCATCTTTGTAGTCTTCAAACAATTTTGATGGAATTCGGAACCTATTGTTCATCCTTTCCTTGAAATCTTCAAAATAATTATCCATGATGCTATCAAAATGTTCACCTATTTCTGCTACAAACTCATTTATCTGATAAAGAATGGGAATATCTTTTCTCCATACTATAGTTCCTTTAGATGGAAAGAATTTTTGAATATAGAAGAATAAAAAAGTCAACAAAGAACCAAATTTACAGGGATTGTTCTTTGAATTCCTTATACTATCCATGTTCTTGTTTAATTATTTCAATAGTAATTCCAATAGGTCAAACTCAAGGTTCTTCTTTACAATTTTGAAGGCCAAATTCACAGTCTCATAGGGTACACTATTAAGTCGACTAGAGCTATAAATTTTATCGGCAATGACATGAGTGCCAAATTTTTGTTTGACATTAGATACAGTGCTAACCTTCAAACCTCTACCATCCCACTCGACGAGGGTTATCTTTTGCAACTCATCCCATCCTAGGGTTTTGGTAACCTTCACTTTGTTGAGCATAGGGAGACCCACGATTTTTTGAATCATCTTCTTTGTGATTAACATTAGCTACTCTAACCATAGTTGCTCATTGTGCACTTGACCCAGAATATACCTAATCCACTTGGTTTGGAAGCTTCTTGGAATATGCAAGATATGAGTCAAGCCTTTGGTTTTAAGATGTTTATGCTCAAGTTTCAGAGAGCCATCAACACTCATTTATCCTAGGGCATTGTCCATCTCTAAGTTTCCAATCTCTTGAACAAAATATTTAAAATGTGTGCGAATATCATTTATAAGCAGTACCTTTGATAGAATTTGAGATTGAGCACCATTAGGGTCAAGTGATTTTGCAATGGTCGAAACAATTTTGAAGTTGGGCACTTTCAATTTTGTACCTTTTACCAGCATCTCTGAACCTCATTTTGCCTTGGTGTCGCTATTGCTCCCAAATTCTATTGATGCTTGATAAAAGATAGAAATTTTCCAAACAAATCTTTCACTAGAAAATTGTTTGGAATAGCTCAAAATTGCTTGAATTGCACTTGAAAATTGATTAGCTCTAAAATCGCGATGAAGAATGAAATCAAATTCTGCCCTTTTGATGAAATTTTTTCATTAATTCTTGGTACAAAGGTAGCTAAGATGACATAGTGTTTGATAGGCTATCATTGACTTGCTTGGTAGAAGCTTGCAACTCGATGATCAAATAAAACTTTTAGTTATTCTTGACCTAGCTTGGTAAGGTCTTCAACCAACTTTCTTCGGTAGATGCAACTCGGCAAAAGATATGCTTTCTTTGATCTTTCTATATCTAGAATACTAATTTGATCATTTTACTTTCTTTTATTTTGGAACTGCTTGAGATATCACTAGAAGATGCAGTTCCATATCCTCCTTTATGAATCTAATTGGAATTGATGGAGTCACTTACTTCTTGAGTGAGATTGCCATCATTTGAACTATCTTGCTTGATAAATTTTGGAATCCACCGTTGCCTCATTTGCTTCCAAATGTTTTCAGCTTTAGCTTTCTTTTCATCTTCAACTCATCCTATATTCATGTAGTTTTTAGCTATATGACCGAGTTCTATACATGTATAACATCTTACTGTTGTATCTCTTTTTCTCAAGTGATGCCTTGAGCAGTCTTTGCCAATGGGTCCATATTCTCCACAATAATGACATCTGCACTAGGTATTGTAGTCTCATCCAAAGATTTCCTTAACAAATTGTTAAGCTAGATTGAATGATTTGGATATGCATTGGAATGCCTTGTGACCATGCTTCTTGCATTTGTGACAATTGCCTTCAAATTTTGCTTTCTCCTTGCATTCATTAGCTTTATGACCATGCTGACTGCCATTGTAACATTTATCATTGAATTTACCTTTTTCATTGCTCCAACACTTTTTTGATGTGTGAACTAGCTTACCACAATGATTGCAAGTAGGTCTTTGGTTCCTTTGGGCACTTTGTTTGGAGGTTTCACCTTCTTCCTTATAACCAAGTCTAGTTTTACCTTTTTGTCTATAAAGATTCTACTCACTTTGTTGATTTAATTGAGTCATGTTTGTTTGAGATTTCATCATTCTCTCATTGATTTTCTTTTCAGTGATCAAGTCATTTTCCAAACTTTCATTGATTTGTCTTTCAGATTTCAACTCACTTTTTAAGCTTTCATTGATTTGTCTTTTAGTGATTAAATCATTCCTCAAGCTTTCATTCCCAGATCTCAGATTCATAATTTCTTCATTTGCATTAGAT
This sequence comes from Cupressus sempervirens, assembly GCA_028749045.1. NCBI lineage: Eukaryota > Viridiplantae > Streptophyta > Pinopsida > Cupressales > Cupressaceae > Cupressus > Cupressus sempervirens. The sequence goes on from CM053792.1 coordinate 246,404,940, forward strand.
AGTTGATCTACAAGATCTTCATGCTGAAGGGATTGATTATTTATTGCCTCTAAGTTTTCATTTGCCTTGTCTCTCTGTTCCAAAACTTCACATAGCTTGATTGATTGGATTTCTTGTTCTCTTTTAAGCTTTCTTACTTCCTACAAAGAACCATTCTTTGCTAGGAGTTCCTTGATAGCCTCATTAGCTTCACTGAACTACTTAATGGTAAAAGGTATTCTATCTTTTCTTCAACATACTGATGATCATTCATTTGTCTTGCAAGTTCCTTCCTTCTCTTCAAGGATTGAGAAAGATGCTCCTTTGCTTCTTTGAGTTGAGCCATGGTGATTTCCAGATCTAGCTTTTCATTAGCTTTGTCAAGTCTGAATATCTCCATTGTCCTTGATCTTTGCTCAAGTTGTCAAGCTTTGTCCTAAGAACCAAGAAGCTCTGATACCAATTATTGGAAATATTCAAGATATGATATGTTACTGAGAGGGGAGGGGTGAATCAATAACATCAAAACTTTTAAAACAATTTAGCACTTTAACCATATATACTATTCTCAATTCATTCATTTAATCTATTGCATATATGAGAGAACAAACATTTATAACACATGTACATAGTGATTTGGTGACCTAGAAACCTTCCAAATAGAAAGTAAGACTGGGGTGGGGATGATACCCACAAAACTTTGTTATTGCATTATGAATTTGGCCTGTTAAGGCTTACATTGACCACTTTTGGTGATCTGCCCTATTAGGAGCACAAAGGACTGCTAGGTCCACCTTTTTAGAGGATTTACAAACATACACTGAAGTATGTACTCTATTAGGAGATTTATACAAAGACTGTTAAGTCCACCCTATCAAAGGATTTATAAAATTGATTCACCTGTTAGGATGAAACAGTGGATCTACTTACAAACTTTATTTTTTGATTAGATCCTTGAAGCATAGATCACCTCTTGTGATCGATGAAACTTTACTGCTCCTTGTAAACCTTGCTGAATATTCTGCTCTTCTGCTGATTTGCATTTACACTTCTCAAAACATTACATGTCTCTCTTGATACTCTCATCCATATACCATACATCTTGTAAAGGATATAATACATTGCATATACACCATTCCAATAATTACAATTGCAAGATCGGCCATAACACAAGTGAAAAAAACATTATTGAGTCAGTCCAATAGTAAATAACTCAGGTTCACTGAACTGACTCGGTGACTTTCTAATACTCGGCATCCACTGCATTACTCAACATCGTCATGCACTCGGTAGAAGTGAAGGCTCGGTCCATACTAATCACTCGACATAGTTTTAAACTCAGTAACCACAGGTGACTCAGTAGAATGCCCTAATTGTCATATTAGTAAATATCAATTAGATCAAATAGCAAAAAAGATGTCTCACAAGGTTCTTTAGTACATTCACATTATTCTACAACTTGAGTAATTATTTAGGTGCACTAGCTTGCCATAATTTATTGATTACTATGCATGCAATACAAGTCAAGATGTCATGCCCAAAATATCGGGGCAAAACACGCAATTTTTTTTCTTTTAAATAGGTTAATAAATCTACTGTGTTAAAACAAGTTTGACTAAAGACACACAAGGCACATTAGGTTTTCTAAGATTCCATATTTCATTTCGTGTGTTAGTTCCATCTCCTAGTTGAACCAAGTTTCATCTTTTTAGAACATTTGAAAAGTTACCTTAACATTTTATTTTGATAATTAAAATATTAAAATATTGATACATTAATTTATTTGAGACTTCCATTTCATTCCTTGACCATATTTTAATTTATCCCTAATATTACCTAATAGAATAATGTTCATGACATTCATCAACTTAATTAAATTCACTATATCTGATCATAAAAAAATGAAAACCAAATCTCAATGCCCGTTAGAATAATTAAATTTAAATCTACATTCTAACACTTTTATTTTAATAATTAAATATTTAAAGGAGACCCAACATTTTTCATAATATGTACTAGCTAAACACAAATCTTTACAATGCAAAACTTTTTAAAAATAAAATCTATAGCTAATACTTAAATCAAATTAAATTTAAACTACAAATAATTAAATTTAATCTAACTTACTTTATATGTATAAAATACTAACATTAATTTACACTTAAATCAACTAATACTAATTACTAATCTAACATCTAAATTCATTAAAAAACACTTTATAAAAAAATGATAGCTATCACTAATGTTGATTAATTTTCCAAAACAAATCTTAACCACTAATTAATCCTAACTAAACAATCAATAATAAAATCTTACTAACCAATTTAATTTTACTAAATAACTAACTAACTTTATCATCTAAATCCTAACTAACCCTTAGCAACCTACCCTAACAGCTAACCTCCCCCTCTACCCAAGGACATGGTGGCTCCAAGCAAGCCCCCATGTGGGCACACCAACCAAGCTTCCCACATTGCCCAAGGGAGAAAGTGCAAAGAATTACGATTGGAGGTTTGGGCAATGAAAGGAAATCATTTTGTTTTCCTAAAACTGAAAAATTTCAACCCTTCCTAACCACCACCTATCCCCACTTGTCATGGGTAGATTCTTGAGAAGGTCCCCACCTAGGCATGTGATCCTAGGGTCTAAAATTTGTAGGCCAAGTACAAATCCAATCTCCTCCAAGGTGGGTATGTGGGCATCTAAAAACAACAATATGAAAGCTAAGAAACCTCCAATAAATTTGATTGGAGGGAGAATGTTCTACATCCCAATCAGTGCTAACCTAAAACTTATCTTCCAAAGTTGACGTGCCCAAGAAACATTTGCATAGTACTATGGTGTGGGTTCTTATGTAGGGATGTACGCATGAGTAGATTGGGGAGAAGTTTGAAAAGGCAAATGTGAATTTAATTGGAGGATGTAGAATTAAATGTGTGCTTCCTTCTTTTGTTCCATGTGGAGAAAGTCTTAAGAGTTAAATGGGATGATATTAGCAAGGTAAAGGAACAATTATGGATTAATGTTTAGTGGGTATATCTTGGATAGAACAGAATGGTATTCTTTCTTTTCATTGATATTTATAATTTTTGCATTTTATATTTATTTAACCCTTATTTTAAATGGTTTTCAATATTTAGAAGGGAATCTTTTAAAGTATATTCTATATTCCAAAATAGGATAAAAAACTTCTACATACAAAAGGTAGAAATCATTTTTTCTCTAAAAGGATAAATTTCTTAAGGGTCTTTTTTTACCAAGCGTTGAGTTTTCATATACAATTTTGTTTACATGGCATAAGGTGGATATTTTTTTTTCATTTTATAGGATGAATTATAGCATAGATTTTTTATGTTATATGTATGCATTCAAGTAGGAGTATATTTTTTCTTATATAGTTGCTAATCGAAGAAAAATGAAGTAACATCTATACAAATCAATTTTCCTCTAACACCTAATCATATTCAAATTGTATGACTTCATGTGATGTCATGGTATCTAATCACAATTGATCATATGCATATGAAATAAATTATAAATATGTCATAAGAAAGGAATTGCTCTTTTTTTTTTTAAACATATGTGGGTTTGTCACTTCATATTTATTTTATTCAAAACTTGATTCAAGGAATCAATTGGAAAAGAATTGAGGAAGAAAACTCAATATCATAGTCATTTCAAAAATAAGGTTATCAATGAATTTTACTTCAGGATCTTTATCCCAAGGAAAAGTCTCCAAAATATTTGAATCAAGAACACTAAAACTCTAAATCTAGTTTGGCTCCATATCAAGGTATCAACTACAAAATCTACAATTTACATGAAGGTACCCAGGGAGAACCAAAACTGATCGAGTGACAATCATATTCAACACATAGAGACACTCAACCAATTACTCCCATCTTAGGTTTACACAATAGATTCCATATCAAACCAAGACTAAGGAGAAGGTGGATTTTTTCAAGGTAGAAAAAGTCAATCACAACACCAAAATAGATGCCTCTTTTAAGGCTAATAATCACAAGAACTTCCACTCTTTCACTCCTTATCTCCCCAAACATAAAATGGTTTGTATAGACAAGACGGGGACCATAAAACCCTAGTTAATCCTTCTCCTCATCATGAGGAGAGACTCTACACTAACCTAGAGTCTAATTGAGACCCTCCTCCTATACATGGCCAGTTCTCCCTATCTGAGAGTGTGTAATTCCAACAGAACCCTTATAGTTTCCCTCACAAAAAAAAAATGTAAAACATGAAAGAAAAAATAATTAAGAAAACCATAATAATGCATCCCTCACATGTTTCATCATACATACAAATACACACACATGCAATAGGTCTACTTAAGAAAATAAAAATACAACATGAAAAAAAAGACCATAAAGGATTCCTACCTTCACAAATGGTTATGGAAAATGGAATTTTTGAGAAGAGCTAATCATTCTTCCTCCTTCAATCCTAGCTTTACTCTCTCTAAATGTAGAGAATGGGTGAACACTCTTGAACCCTCAAATTTTCAACTAAATAGGCTTCTAAACTCACCCACCTAAAATTGCAATAATTCTAGACTTGACTAAGGCCTTCTAGGGTCTTCTAACTTGATCCGACTATTAAGACAACCTTTTTGGTAGAGTGTAAACTTAGCAAACTCATGGAGAAGTTTAATTTTCACACTAAGGGGAAAATGAGATATTTAAGAAGTCATAAAAGTCAACAGAAAGATCTACAATGGTGAAAAATGTTCCCGACCCATACACATACCCCCTAGGCACTTGGATCTCATTAATTTTGGCCTCTAGGACCATTTTAGGACCTATTAATTAGCTTGAAATATTTGAGCTTTAAAAACATAAGAATGAAACCATTTCACTAAACCATAATTAGGATAATTAATCTAGGTTACCAACAAATTAGCCTTAGATTAATAACTTAATCAATTCTAGATTATTAGGTTACTCTGCTAACCCTAATTAACATGCTAATACACATATACAAATTATGAGTCTCAAGTGGCATCATAAGATTCACTATTACATATTATTAAATACTTTACAATTATAGAATGATATACATATTCAAATTATGATACATATAAAATATGAAACAATGGGGCTTGCATCTTTCATTAGACTCAACCTTAGATTTCACAAATTTTACATAAGGTTGATTACCAATTCTCTATTAGATTTCCTAGCTAAGAATACTGCACACTCAATTCACACATCAGTAGTTCAAGAAAAATCACACGTATATATTTAAAAAACTCATTTAGATAATCACATTAATCAAAACTTCAATCTTTCATTTAAATGACTTTTTCCTCATTTTTGCTCACATATTTAGCCATTAAAAAAAGCATAACTAAAGTATTAATCATATTTCTAGTCCTGAATTCATTTATTGTACTACACCATCATTATGCATGCTCATAAAAGATCAAATAACATGATTAATTTTTTTAAAGTAAAGCATCACATGACATAAAATAATATAATAATATCCAATCTATTAGACAATGTCTCAGCATATTGAATCATAATGTACCAAAATAAAAATGTATTAGATCTAAAATGATGGGTCAGGGTGAGGCCTCAAGAAATATGACATTAAGAAAATGTATGTAGATGGTTATGCATTTAAAGAGATAAAAGAAACATGGCCACACTTTAAAGAAGAGACTTGTAATTTCAAGCTTGCATTGGCAATGGACGGTGTCAATCCATTTAGAGATATGATATCCGTTTACTTAGTGCGGCTTGTTTTTTAATTAACAATAACATTCCTCCTTGGATGTCCATAAAGAGGGAGCACATAATATTATCAATGAATGGACCAGGTATTTTTTCATTTAATAGTTATCTAAATTAATTTATAAATAGTGCATCAAAATGGTCATAATAATTATGTAATGATTATGTTAATTCAATTACTAAGTAAGTACCAAGTTAAAGATATAAACATGTATATTGAGTCCCTTATTGATGAGTTGTTGAAGTTATGGAATGGGGTCACTATATATGACATCTATAAATCAATAGGACAAGGAGGAGTTCAATTCCATACAATGTTTGTATTGACAATATATGATGCCCCTGAGCTAACTCATTTTTGCAGTATGTTATATTGTTAACGTCACATAATTTTGGTCTGTTATAGTGCTTACACATTATTTTTGTATGCTTAAATTGGGCATGATAATTGTACATGATCCAATTTTACATGATCTTTAGGTATTTAGACAAAGGGAAAATTTGCATATCTAGTTTGTGGTCCAGAGATGAAATCTCATCATTCAAGAAGTTTAGGAAAGTAGGTGTTTGATGAGTTGAGACACTTTATCCATAATAATCATAAGTTTCAAATTACTAAAAATATGTTTTTAATAAGAAAGAAGAGATAACATCAAGGCCATGAAGAATGACACCTCATTTATCCAAGTTGGAATATAGACAACAAAATCATTGAGGTAATGTCCATTTTGTGGTCCAAAGTTTGAAATTTATATTTTGATATTGTTTTTTATTTAGTAATGATGTAATTGATTCTTGTGAAGGTCATCAAGGCATCAATGACCAACTTCTTAGAGAAATAAAAAGTTATCCTACTCAATTTAGTAGGTTACCGTACTACAAGGATCTTCCATTCATGCATTTTTTAATGCTATGCATATTGGAAAGAATGTAATAGGGACACTATGAAAAATATTGGATGGAAGGCATGATAGAGAAAAATTGCCAAAATTTTTAATGACATTCATGAATCCAATCTTGCACTAAAATATTTCATTAAATCAAATTGTAATGAAGACTATATAAATACAAGTGCCCTTCCTTAGTTATTAATGGAGCAACAAAGTGGCCAAATTTTATATTTGAGGCATGTGAGGGAAATCATGTTTTTGTATGTGTGATAAAATCAATAAGTGTAGGGTAAGAGCTTCTGATAGATTACAATTTGAATCGTGTAGATACAAAAAAATTCCCTATCATAGGACTAGTAAGTATAAAATTTATACCAATTGCCTCAATTAATATTGAATCCAATATACAATCTACTATTTTATTAATAATTCTTTTTGGTAAGTCTATTACTTTTATTTCACTGTTGATTGCTAAGAATTACTAATATTTTTCACAAGGAAATATGGATACACCACAAGGCACAGGTGAGGATGTACCAACTCATAGACTTTCTTTAGTAAAGGTAAAGCTCAATTATTGTAATTGTACAAATTATATAGAAATAAATGTCATTGTTAAAAAAAAATCTTTATGATTTTAGAGTTATTTTGATGGAATTTTACAGATATTGATGTCACAAGCTAATACTTATTCATAGGGAAAAGAAAAAAAATGATAATAGATCAAATGAGATATGAAACATGGGTGTCATTTCTAGATGAAATTGCCTATAGTGTTGACCCCATATTCATGGCCCACCAACTCATACAAAGATACAGTGATGAAATTCTTAACATTATCCTCAAAAAAAACCTAACCAAGGAGATAGAGGCACTGAAAGAAGAATTAATACTTAGAGTCAATTCTTTGAAGGTAAGTAGTAATTAATCTTAAGAAATAATAGAACTTCAATAGATGTTTATATTTTATAGTATCTTATGGATCATAATCTAAAATATTATGTGTTCTTTTACAGGATTTCATGACATTTGGGAGATTGTGTGGTCAACATGGTGAGGATTGTAGTGCACAATCTTCATGTAACACTTTCTCTTTAAAACATTACTAAAAATTACAATATTATTACACCATTGAGTTTATTTAAGATAAATTTAGTTATGATTGAGTGACGTTATTCCATACTTGGGTCTCTATATGAACTAGTAAGATATATGCCATCTCGGTATATATATTTAATCCATATATTCAACATTAATAAAAATTAAAGTATTATTACACTTTCTCTTTAATTAATACTTTCTCATATTCCTATGAGAAGAAAGAATGTAGTAGTTGCACACATTGTGAAACAATATGAGAAATAATAGAAGATTGTGGCCTTACTAATGCAACATTATTGATTTTCATCAACATTATAACACTCAACTTTTATTTTCAAATGCTTCTAGCTAGTATCCCATTTGATCTTTATCCACAAAAAATGTCTTTTCTAACAATTTATTCCTTAGCTCATAGTAAAGAGAAGACACCTCCTTCGGTCATCACTCTAATATTGTCCAGTGCATTATTAGTAATAAGGAGCTTGTAAAAATCTTTGACTATGCCAAGTACAACTGGTAAAACCTTGTTTTACTATGTCTTGTAATGTGCTAATCATGTATTGTTTTTTTTTGGTGGATTTTATACTCATGGACCTATTTTGTGCACTAATAGATAGACCTATAGTTGATAGAACAATAGAAAATAGTACTACTAAAGCTGAACCATTTCCTAGAGCATCCCATGTGACTAGTACTAGTTCATTTGTCGGGACATTGATGTTCAACAAGAAAATTATATTTCTGTTAAAATTACGAAAGCTTCTAGGTGCTTTAAAATTGTTATTATTTATAGTGTAATTATAGCCTATTTGTACATAACTCATTTTGGACTGATAATCCTGTGATTTTTTTGTAGGAAATGATGTTTTTTATGATCATCATTTTAAAATGACATTGAAGCTATTTGGACCCACCATACGTAAAAGATACATAGTTTCATATCATTGCTACAATATTTTATTTTTCTTCCATTTATTGTACTATATTAAAGTTATTGATCTAACAAATTTTTATTTTTTTAAAAGGTGGAATGAATAGGGTCCTAACTTAAAAAAATCAACTCATTACATCTTTTGAGGACCTTTTTGAAAAAAACATCTTTGACATTGCCCTACTTCTTAAAAGAGCATTCAAATATATAAAGACTAAGAGGAAAAAATATAGAAGGGGTCTAAAATATAACCTGAAGTACAACCTTCCTCCTATAATTCAATTGATGGAGTGGAATGAAATAATAGAAGATGCAAAAGAGAAAAGGCTACATGGTAAAGCAAATGAACTAGAAAAGGGCAAAAGAAGGTATGCCATGATAGTATTAAGTAGAATGTAATCATGCACTATATAGTGATCTTTGTAAATATATAATCTAACATGTGTCAAACTATTCATAGATTGAAGGACACATTAGTGGCTACAAAAGCGAGACTAGAATAGGTTGGCCAACACAAACTTGGCTCTAGTGGCCTATATTAATCTTTAGTCTCAACTTGTAAGTAGGAGCAATGGAATTTCATATAATTATTTTTATATAATGCTACAAAAAAATTTGTTTAATCAAATCATACATGAAAAGTTGATGATATTAAGCAAAAAATATAGGGCACAAAGTTCAATGTAGAGCCCATAGATGAAGATAAAAAAAAATTCTTAAAGGAAGGCTATAAAGTTGTGGCTACATACCTATGCCAAGAATCTAAAATCCATACCCAAGAATCTAGTGCACCAAATGAGACGTGTAAATTGGTCAAATTAAAAGTAAATCAAATTGAATAGTTGAGAGATTTCTTTTTTGGTATTAGTTTCCAACATAAATTGACTGCATCAAAATGCACATAACATTTCACTACCACCTTCATATCTTATCAAAAAACCTATGTGTGATGAAGGCCGTGATGTGCATCATAGTGGTGGAGGTATTAATTTTCTATTAGAAATTAATTATGCAATTATGAATGCAATTTAACATCTTCAGTTGTATGAAATGTCCTTTTTTTAATTTTATATGATATTTCATGCCTGTAATCAGATTTTAAAAATCAAACAACCAATACCACAAAGATCCACCAAATTTCTCAATAAACCCCATATCGGTATGTCGAAAATAGTGCCAAAAACTTCACAGCTTCACATATTATTAGTAAATCTGAAAGTGGACATTTTTATAGAAATTTCAGCAGCATAATAGCCTACAAAATGACATTTTCAGATCTATATAAAATTTACACAACAGCTCCCAAACGGAGGATAAAAACAATGCTCATCGGGCTGCTGAAAACAACACAGAATAGCCCGAAAACACCAAAAAAACAATAATAATCTATCACAGAAGTATAATCATGACCAAATACATATATTCAGATTTATTTTAACATCTAAAAGTTTGAAATACAGCAGAAACCCAAACTGATATGAAATACTCAACTGAAAACACCAAACTCTTACAAAAAAAAACTCGAAAACCCACAAATCTGCACTGTTCAGCACAAAGGCAAACTCTGTATGAGCATGCACATGGAATGGCTTCAAACTCCCATCTTTAGCCTTCCTAGAAACCTAAAAAATCTCATTATTGGGTCTCCTTCTCCACAGGTTTGGCAGCCTCTGAAGAATAACAAAGAAATGAGCAAAAATCAAGTTTTGGAATGAGCCCAAAATGCCTCCAAACCCCTTAAAAGAGAGCATAACCCTAACTCATGTCCAAGAGGGGTTAATAAAAAATATTTTAATAATAATTTTCATTTATTAGTCCATTGGCTTCCAAATATTATCCCCTTTTTTTGAAACTTCACCTTTTTGGGCCTGCCTGCCTTAGCAAAGATCATTATTTTTAATTATTTGAAAAGGGGACATGACAAGTCCTCCCCTTCCAAATATTGCTTGTCCTCAAGCAATGGCTAAAAAATAAACCAATCAATCCACCTGGATCCCAAATGTAGTCATGAACTATAATATTGTCAATTAACATAGGCTCTTGCAATATTCTTTGCAATATAACCAAGAGGAATCCATAATCCAACTGACAATTACAGCTCAACCAAACTCCAAAATCACAACTTCCACAATCAAAAACCCACGAGACACAAACTCTTAGAACATCAAAACTCAAGTAAAGTGGACAAATCAAATTTTCAACATAGTAAATATCATCAACGCATCCCACTGGCCTATATGGAATGTACAATCCAACTCTGCAACAATGGTGAATGCTCCCAAATGAAACTATACCAAGTATGGAGAATCCACACATTGTACAGCTCCTATAGTCAACACAACCCTGTAGATCACCGGCCACTGTCTCATAACCATAACTCCCATGCACCCCTAATGGTGAAAAGCCATCACAAGATAAACAGCAAGAAATGGAACCCAACCCAAATTTTCTTGCCATCAACTCCTCAACACAAGGATCAAATGCTAACTAATGTACATACCCTACAATATAATGTTGATAAAAAAAACCAACCTCAGTCAACAGCTCACCATGAACAAGTGATACAACCCACTATGACTGATCACCAGTTAAGTCAGGAGATGTCATAGCCAAAGGAGGAGAATCAATAACAACACCCGCTGAAGCATCACTCCAAAACTCTTGTTCTAAGTTATGTATTATCAAGCTATCAACTGCAAAACCTATTGCCATGTCGTGCCCATCACATCTCTCATCCTGAGGCATCAAACTATCCCATAATTGATGATAAGCACTAGGAACCAAAGTACATCTCTGTATCCTCATCTCATCAACATGGTCATCAAAGGTAAATTGATGAGCATACCTCACAATGTAATGTGGATAGAATGCACCAATCTCAGTCAGTGGCTCAGATTGCAATCCAGATGTAACTAACTAGAATCGATCACCTACCAAGTTGGAACTGACTACTACCTCTGAAGAAATCACCAAGGGAGTAGTATTACTAGTAGGAACCATGCCAACTATCGGCTCACCAACATCACACATGGTCTTTGATACGACATCTCTAGTCTTCATGCCATTAGTACTAGAGGTCATCACCATGTTAGGCATACCACAACAATCTGTTGTAGCACCCAACTCAACTAAACTTGACACTAGTGGGGATGAACCCGATATGCCAATGTTAGTATCAAGGATGGATGCATCCCCATCTTCACTATCTTTGACAATCTCGACCATGGACATCCTCGGATCACCAGACACCATAGCTTGTGACTGTATAGAATCTGGTAAAGATTGTAGTTGCTCTAACTCCATGGTCACCTTAACCAAATAAAACTGTGACTCTTTGAAAGCCAACTGTGTACTCTCAAGAATCTTAGAAGTCACCTCAAGTTGCTGAGTAAGCTCACTCACCTCATCTTCCTTGGCCAGCAATGCATTGTATGCTATACTGCCCCACTCCATAAGATAATCTCTGTCGGCTACCAACTGCATATAATCCTATCTCAAAATTCAGATATCCTCCCATAAAGAGTGGAAATTTGTCAAGGAAGGATAATTGCCTCCTTGCTCATCACTAGTAGGAGAACCCCATCCATAAACTGCTAGCAACATCAAAATGTTGGCAAGCGACAGCAATGTCTCGCTCAGTAACTCTCAATTGACTAGATACATGATGCCACTGGCTAGACTGTATCCTAAAAACCTCCTCTGATGCACTGTCTAAAGGAGTATCCTCGAAGTTACTGGTCTCTAGAGTATTAACATCCATATCCTGCGAATCAACTCCAAAGCTCATATCAACATACAGAGTATAAAAAATTGTAGCACTGCCATCCAACTCCTCTATACCAAAAGAAACCACCAAGGAAACTAAGTCTTCAAAACTGCCCACTACATCCTCCTGGATGTCATCAATGCCAATATGATCCTGGGACTCATCTGTACACACTACCAAATATGGAATATCATCAACACATTCCAGCAAAAATGGTCGATTGGATATATGAACAAAGCCCAACACTGGTATATAAAAACTAATACCAACATTGGACAAGCTGTTGGCACAAGAAAAGACAACACCATGCAATCTGCTAATCAAATCCATGATAGCACCCAAACAATCACTGCTACCAAAAAGTGTTAAAGATTTCCAGTCAACTGAATCCCAAACTCCAATATAAAATTCTCGAGTCCATATCCATAAACTAAAATCAGCTAGTAACTCAAGAAAACTCCTCACCTGAGTAATATGACCAATACCAACTAACTCCACATACCTATCATTATGAGATAATGTAGACACAATACTGTCTTCACTCACCTTCAGCTGGCGAGATAAATCATGTGAAGTACTACTAGCCTCAACCTCATGTGACGAAGCATTTAACTATTCCTGGTACTCTCTCTCTCAAAGAATTCATGAATGCTCAATGTTTGCTCATCTCTACCAGGTATCTCACCATCATGCACAACAACATCCTCATAATCATCATCCTTGAGGTCAAATCTATCTATCACTCTTTGACTAAAATCATCAAATGTAGTTACCTGATCATGACCTTGAGTAATCATTCCATGATACCACCAATCATAGGCTGCATCTTCCAAGTGTAGACTTGCAAATTGAATAGCATCACTCTCCTTCATGGGGTTAAGTGTGAAGAAGGTCTGTAATTTATGTAGCCATGCTCTAGCTGAAATTTTATTTGTTCCATCAAAAGTAGGTGCTATAAAATTTCTTATTTCATTTTTGAGCTCTCTTCCACTTATGTCATGCTCCCTTCTCTACTCTTTCTTGGGCATCAAAGTGTTCATCATATCCACATATTCTCTAAAAGGAACTAAACTGCGAAAGTCATCATCTAAACCATTGTAAGTAGCTCTTAATGCAATGAAGTTACCTGTAACCTCTTCCATGGGATTAAGGGCTGGATTTGGCACTGGTGGCTCATCTGCATGTAGAAAAATAGTTTTTGTTGATTGAGAGGGTGTGATTTTCAGATTTCTTGACTCCTTTGAAGTGCTCCCTTTCTCATTAATAGATGCAACTCCTTGCAATTTTTCTGTCAATATTCGTAAAGCCTCTCTAGTTTCTACCAAACTATCCACTATTTGCTTCTGAGTATTTTGGATGTCTTGAAAGAATTTCTTTGCCATCTCATCTAGATTAGCCATACTTTTTCCTTCCTTGGATTTTATACTTTTACTTTCAACTGGAGGTTTGATCAAAATTTCTTTATTCTTTTCTCGCTGTAAATATCTCTTTTCTCTTTCACTTAGTTGTATGCAACCATGAATTTTGACATGCAGCTGATTAGAATCAACATGAAACCACCAAATTCACCAAGAAATAATCATGCAAATGATTAGAAGTAGCATGCAACCATAAATTTTGACATCTAGCTGATTGGAAGCAACATGAAACCATAAATTATGACATGCAAGATTTGGGTAGTTATCAAAACTAACATGCAAACTTCTACAAACCCTCAGGCTGGCAAGATCATAGCTCTGATACCATTGAAATGTCCGTTTTCTGATTTTATATGATATTTCATGCCTTTAATCAGATTTTCAAAATCAAACAACCAATATCACAAAGATGCACCAAATTTCTCAATAAACCCCAAATCGGGTATGCCAGAAATAGTGCCAAAAACTTCACAGCTTCACATATTATTAGTAAATCTGAAAGTGGAAATTTTTATAGAAATTTCAGCAGAATAACAGCCTAAAAAATGACATTTTCAGATCTATATAACATTTACACAACAACTCCCAAATGGAGGATAAAAACAATGCTCATCGAGCTCCCGAAAACAACACAGAATAGCTCGAAAACACCACAAAAACACTAATAATCTATCACAGAAGTATAATCATGACCAAATACATATATTTAGCTCTATTTTAACATCTAAAATTTTTAAATACATCAGCAACCCAAACTGATATGAAATACTCAACTGGAAACACCAAACTCTTACAAAAAAGCACACCTGAAAACCCACAAATCTGCACTGTTCAACACAAAGGAAAACTTTGTATGAGCATGCACATGGAATGGCTTCAAACTCTCATCCTTAGCCTTCCTAGAAACCTACAAACTCCCATTCTTGGGTCTCCTTCTCCACAGGTTTGGCAGCCTCTGAAGAATAACAAAGAAATGAGCAAAAATCAAGTTCTGGAATGAGCCCAAAATGCCTCCAAACCCCTTAAAAGAGGGCATAACCCTAACTCACGTCCAAGAGGGGTTAATAAAACATATTTTAATAATAATTTTCATTTATTAGTCCATTATATTCCAAATATTATCCCCTTTTTTTGAAACTTCACCTTTTTGGGCCTGCCCACCTTAGCAAAGATCATTATTTTTAATTATTTGAAAAGGGGACATGAAATTATAATTTTACATCTAACCTTTTTTTGAATATTTTGGAGCATGTTGAA
The DNA here is from genome assembly GCA_028749045.1 of Cupressus sempervirens. Classification (NCBI taxonomy): domain Eukaryota; kingdom Viridiplantae; phylum Streptophyta; class Pinopsida; order Cupressales; family Cupressaceae; genus Cupressus; species Cupressus sempervirens. Next base: position 246,420,035 of record CM053792.1, read on the forward strand.
CATCATGGTGAAGGAGTGGAGCATGCTCCAAGTGTTCAACATGTTGAGGTGGTGGCAGATCAAAATTTTATTGTACATGATGTGGCATTGTCAGGTAAGAAAAATGCTTGTTATGTTCTACTAGTTAATTAAATACTTGCAATAGTTGAAAAGAAAAAAGAAAAAGACTATGCCAATTTAACCCATTTAATTGTTATTTCAATAGAGTCCCCTTTAATGCAGTAATCTCCTGCTCCTCAAAACATGAGGATGCATCATAATTTGACATTACATGTGCCACAAGAGAAGCATAATGAGGAAGATATTGATGCTCCTATCGGCCTTTACCTTAAGAAAGCTAAGAAAAAAAAAAAAAAAAATTTAAAAATTCTCTTTGATTGAATGTTATGTGATTGTATTGATTGAGTGTTATAGTTCATAAATGAATGAATGAAGTATGTAATTATATGATAATGGGGAGTTTATATTGATTTTAGGGGCGGGGGAGGGTAAGGCTAGATGAGCTTCCACCTTCATGTGGTTGGCCTTGTTATGTAGAGAATATTAAAGTATTCTTGAAACCAAGTGAAGCTCAAACTAACATACCTTCATTAATTAATCAATTTCATTCAAAAACTTTACCACTTAATTTAATTCAACATCTTTACCACTTGCCTCATTTTCCTGAGAAAATCCCATGCAATTCTTTCACCCTGTTACTAATCTTTCTTGCATTAATAATTGTTGTTTTGGGTAATTCCTTCTTTTGGTGTAATAGGTGAACCAAGATGTCAAAAAATTGTGTATATAGTCCCCATGTTGTCATAAAAAGGGCATAGAAGGGCTAATGCTTCCAAGCATTGGAATTTGGCTCCTTGTAGAGAAATGTGGCTACTATGCACATTTTGTGATACAATTTGTAGGGTACCTATCTTGTGCATCATCAAGATCTTAATTGTCTTGATCTCTACCTCCTTGGCACCATCCCATTCATTTATATCCATCTATTGACCCTCTCTTGCATTTGATTTATCAACTTCTATTTGGGCCTCCTAGTCTCTCACCTGTGATGGGCCTTGTGACATTTCTAAGGCTTCTTGTCTCTACTTCTAAGGAAACCGCCCTCTATTCTAGGACATAAGTTCTCTTTAGTTATTTCTCATAATTTTTCCTAGCATTAATGGATATGTTGTATGTTTGATACAACTATTCTTCTAGCATATCCATTTTTCTCTTCGCCATTAATGATGTTGTGTTCTACAAATTAAGGACTTGATCACTAGATATAGTAGTGACATTCCAATATTACATTTCCTTTGGGGGAATCCTTTATCTCCATGAGGGTTAGCTTATTTCTCTTAGGAGCCATGCTCCATACAACCATTTTCTTGCTAAAAATGTTGAATCTAAACCCCTATAGCTCACCAACAATATTGGTCTCTTCAAAAGAGACTGACTTATCTTATCTTTTGATCTGGTCTAGCATAAAAGATGAACTCAGCTCCCATCTAGGAAAGAGAAGCATCCCACTTCTTGTTACAAGATCTCTAACTTCTTCTACTATGAGGACCTCACTACTAGTTTCATATTCCTGTAACCTTTGTACTAGCTCTACAATCTTCTCAAGGGAATCTCTTGGTTGCATTTATAAGGTAAGCTCACTTTTCTTTACCTTGTATAAGAATGTCTTGAATTCATCTAACTTGATGAATTCATTGTCCTTCATGAACTCTTGAGCTTGAAATATTCACTCATCTAGCATCTGAATCTGCAAATTAGTTTTATTAGGAATCTTCTCATTCTACCATGCCTGCTTCAACAAGAAATTATGTCTTATGGTGTCAAAAAAATTGGATCCCTTAGGAAAAATTTGAAGTGCCTTTCCTCTGACCTTGTGAGGGATCTCAATAATTTTTCTATTTCTTCCTCCCTTTCTCCCATGAGGAACTTTTTGGCTGATCATCATCAACCTCAATGGTTATGACATCCTCTTGCTGACGGAATTAAGGCTCTACTCTATCTCTAGTTTCAGCAAGTACCTATGTCATTATTTGATCAAAATTGTCAAGGCACCTATTATATTTGTCTAGATGTGTTGCCTCATGGTAGAAACCATAAAATGATGGATCAATTTACTTCATAAGTTCTTCAATTTTCATTAATTTAGTCCATCATTAGGTTCTATCCCTACAAACCTCTATTTCTAAATAGTTTGTTATGTAGTCCTCTTCCCAATTTGGTTTGCTTCTAGGGAGGGTGTACTTTCTCATTTTTTTAAGAGTTTTCCTTACCAAATCATTTAGATCATAGGTCCTACCAAGGGCTAAGGGAAGTCTTAACTCTCCCATGCATTGATCTATCTCTTCTATAGCATCTTTTCCTATTAGAAAATCACCTACCTTTGCATTCCTAGCTACAAAAGAGCCTTTCTTAACAATAGGATCTAAATATTTTTTATTCACCATCAATAATTTCTGAAAGAAATCTAATTGGCCTAACCTTTCAAGGGTATATTTTGGTAATAAATGAGGGGGTTGTGGACACCCAAAAACCCTTATAATTGAAAATTTTTCAAAGAGAAACAAACTACCCAATCATGACTTAGTAGCCTATCCCCATTTGGGAAAGAAGATGGTCATATTAGCATCCTTACCCCTCTAAGTAATCTTTCTCTTTAGTGGCTTCAATCAAGTCTAAATTGATATGCACTATGTTCTTGTATAGAATGATATGCATTAACAATAAGTAATGGAAGAATCTGAAGTTCCCAAGTTCACCATTCTAAGACATAACAATTTCATCATGCATCCTATTGATGATATTCTCCACAAAATCATACCCAAAATTATGATTTGGATCCTGAATATCCAAAGCAATGATATATACGTAGCTTAGGGCATTATTTGTGCCAACAATTCCTATCACCTTGTTTATCCCAAAAATGGTCTACCTAAAATATTTGCAAAAAAACTCAATTGACATCAAGTCTCCTATCTTCTTTGGCATCTCACCCTCTTCTCTAGCTTTGATTTGGGAATGTGCCTCTTCATGACTCTTCTAGTAAAGAAACTCTTAGAACTTTTTAAAGTTTCATTCTTCTTCTCCTTTTCAATTTCCTTTATCATAGGTCCTCCTAGGTCAAAGACCTCAATGAAATTCTCCCTATCTAGTCTACATAGGATACTCACATCCTTCCCAACCCGCTTCACAATAGGTGTATCATAATCATGCACTAGGCCTTGCTTAGGAATACTATATTCAAACTAAGGACTATTTCTCCCACTATGAGGTACATTTAATTTTATCAACCTAGGGATGTATACTTGAAATTGTTGGCATAGTATGTGCACTAGGTCTCTTAATGAATCACTAAGCTTATGCTACAAGAAAGTAAAAATGCAAGGAAAAGAACTTACACTATTGCTGCAGGAAACTAACACACTTAACTCTATGAATACTAGAAATAAATCTATTCTATCCTAATCTAATCCACCTTCCAAGTGGTACCCCTTGGTTGTCTTCTCTAAACTATTAACACAAGATAAAAGTCAAAAACTATTTCATTCAATTTAGAAATTCATTACATAACATAGAACTATAAAAACACAACTGTAAAAGTTAACAGTCTATTCTTAGACACTATTTCTTCTAAATGGTTCTAAAACTTAACACACTTGGGTTGATTCCTATATATATATGAAATCACCATTTATTTCATAACAGAAAAGTAAATGACCTAGCTTAAAATTTGAAAGAGAGAAAATAGGAAGATAACAACTGAAGGCAGGAAGAAGGAATAATGGCTTAAGGTGGGAATAATAAAGTCTGAACATCCACTTTCCATAGAGTAAATGCAAAGAAGGTAATAAGTCTTCATAGTTCCTCCTTACTCGCTACCATGTCTTTTGGAATTGTTACAACTTCCTCCATCGTGGTTGCTCCTTGGCATTCTCTTCTCTTTAAATGTTGTTGACGCTTAGCTTTTGAATTCCTCCAATAATCTTTTAGTCTTTATTAATAGGTTAGTTATAACACAGACCATGTTTGCAAATAAATATTTATTAAATTAAATTCAAATATAAGAATGCACATTTTGATAACTATATGAAATACTGCATACTATATATAATATTAGCAAAATATGGCATAGTTTCTACCCCATAGGTTCATCATAGGTTCGATACACATAGGTCCAAAAATGTTTTAACAAAGATAAATAGAGTATCAAAAAAGTATCTTAAACATCATAAAATAAAGGAAAATTTTGGTCTCATCATTTGCCCCTTGCCAAACTAATGCTTGTCCTCAAGCATTACACTTCCTTGTTAGTGACCTGAACTCTCCAATTTATGTTCTTTGCTTTCTGTTACTCTTAAAAGTGTAGTTAAAATCCTTTGGTTCTCTCTCACACTTCTCTCCTATAATCTTCCTACAATTTGTCAAGTCTATCAACATTAATGTCATACAAGGGCCATAGGAACATTAGAGGTTGCATTGTTAAGGGACACCACAACTCTGGTTTGGGTTGCTTCCCTAATTCTAAATAGTTTGGAATTTTGTTAAGTGCTACTTCCAAGTTAATAGGGTTGTGTGGTTCTGAATTCTTAAGAGATTCAATTAGTTTGGCCCACCTACTCCTAGCACCAGTCATGGCTCTCTTAAATTCAAATTAGGGAAAATTTTCATATTCATCATAAACCTTAGTTCTGGAAACAAAGATCTTCTCCCTCATTTCTAGATTCTTCTTTTCATAGGTAAATGTGAACCAATCCCTAAGCATTTCATCTAGCTTACTACTTTCTGCTCTTAAAGGTAAAGGTTATATTATTTCCTCATCTCTGTAGTTATTCAACTACCTATCATAATTTGCTTCATTGGACATCCATGACATAAGAGCTTTTAGGTGTACATCTCCAATGTAAAGCAAGGGATTCCATTTAGTCTTTTAAGGAATAACAAAATTATGAACATATAATTCACACAATAAATTTTTTTTGCCATGGTGGCAGAGCCTGATACAGTCCATAAAATTCTTGTGCTGATTTAAACTCTACATCCACATTCTTGAGAGTTAACATCAATTGAAACAAAAGAAATTTCTCTTTCAAGAAGAGAGCATAAACTCTATGTGGTGGCCTACAAGCAAGGGCCTAGTCAGCTAGCTTAAGAACATGGTCCATGCATAGTTTTTGACTTTCTAGTTGTTCCTTTAATTCTATAATTTCCTCATTTTGAGAGACTATGATCTTATTCATCTTTTTCTTTTCTTCTTTCCACAACACCTCAACAAACAAATATTGTCCATATAATTGAAACAGGAGTTTTTGTAGTGTGATAGTGTTGTGGTCTTCTTCTGATCCCTTTTCCTCTTTCTTTGTTCCTGCCATAGATGTTTTGCTAAACTAGTTATCCATGTTGATCTATGTGTAACTAAGGTAGTGTTTGGATCAACATGTTCAGGAACTGTCTCATCCCTATAGCTAGAGGTGTCTGGTAAGTCTACTAGGGTATCATCTAGATTTTTTCTAATTTCTTCCCTACACTCTTCAGTAGGATTATCAGGAGTGCTTGTAATCTCAGGATGAGGGGGAGAATGATCAAAAACAATTTGCACAAGGGATTCCCTGGTGGATGTTTTAGATAGAATAGGATCCTTAGAAACTTGCCCTCTCATTCTAGGGCTTCTTCTTATAGGGGTTTCTTCATATGTTATAACCTTTACCCTACTCTTCCCCTTGGGTGTTTCTACTCTAGGAGCAGTTGCTATAGGAGCCTTCTTTGTTCTCTTTTGTTTTACAATTGTAGGGCTTGGTTCTTTTTGAATAGAAATTTCTTCTAGTAGTTTTTGTTTCCTCTTATCTTTGCTGGTAGCAGATTTAGGAATTTCTTGTATAGGCAAAGGCACATTTTCTTGAATAGGGGTAGTTTCTTGTTCATTTCCTTGAGTCCTTTTAGTTTCATCTTCTTGAATTTTTTTTTGGTAGGCTCACTAGTGGGAGCTACATTTTCCCCACTATGCTGTTCACTAGGGCCAACTTGGGGTTGCAGGGTTTTAAGTTGCACAAATTCATCCCATGTTAAGGGGGATACATCCCTAAGAGAACACTCTACTAACAACTTAATTAAAGCATGATGAGTAACATAATTCTCTTTTCCTTTCTAAGTCTCCTCCACACTAATGTAAAGCATATTATATAAGAAATTTAGAATATTCATAGCAAGATTATGCCTTACACAACTAAGTAGCTTGAAATGATGTACATGTAGGTATGAAAATCTACCTTCGCATGTAAAATACCTGATTATGTGCATTGATAATTCATTGTATGGTGGTGGCAATGACATTCTCTTGCACCCTTATTTTGTGACATCCAATTGAGGATCAGGTGGCCTAGTAAATTGGGCTCTCACTGACCTAGCGTCATGTGTGTCAGGGTAGTGTTCTCCAACCACAGGTAACCTAGTCACCTCAGCGATGTGCTCCTCTATTGCAACTACTGTTAAGCCCCAAATAAAAGCTTCTCCCTCACCAAATGTCCTTATAAATTTTGCACCCACCTCTTCATCATATGTGTTTAAACTCAAGAAATACCCTAGCCATCCACATGCATTAAACCTTATTACAACTTCTACATTCAAGAGAAACATAGTGTGCTCTATCGACTCTCTCCTTTACAATTGCCCACCCATTTCCTTAACACTTCCTCTGTTTTCTCTATTTTCTCCCTTTTTGGATTCAAGCTTAAAACTATTGCATTATTCTATAGATTCATCTCACTTCTTTGTTTTAGGAAGCATTTAATTGTCATAACAAATTGTTATGCACAATAATTAAGTTTTGAATGAAAGTAAATCATAAAATTGTGTGAGAATCATCTCGAACAGGGTTCAAATGATGAAAAAAATTTAAACATAGGTCACATCATAGCTTGACATAGAAAATCATTCAAAAATAGGGAGTACAACACCTCACTTTGCATACTTATGGCAATAAATTTTTATTAATGAAGGGTAATGCAAAGATTTAGAAAATCATCATGGATAATTAGACATGCCTTTGGATATAATGACCTTCCTTGCCCCCTGCTAAATTTAGACAAGTGTCCTCACTTTTCAAACTGAGTACAGGTAAGGGACTAGCATAATGTCACCATTATATAGATTATTTAGTATTAAATATAATTACCAAAATCTGCGGACTATAAATGAAATATAATTTGAAAATGTTATACATGTCAATTTGATTGTCGCACATACCAAAAGGTGGCAGAAATAATATTAGTAACTCAGTACGGGTAAGGGACTAACATAACATCGCCATTATATAGATTATGTAGCATTAAATATAATTACCAAAATCTATGGACTATAAATGAAATATAATTTAAAAATTTTATACTTCTCAATTTGATTTTTGAACGTACTAAAAGGTGGCAAAAATAATATTAATGGCTGAATCTATCAGGATTTTGTAGAATTTTATTGAAAATATGGAAAATTTGATGATGTGGAAAGTGGGTGGATGGAAGATAAAGAAATGAGATGAGGTGGATGGGTGGAAGGTAAAGAGATGAGATGGAAAGAAAAACTAAATAGAAAAGTGAAATTTTGCGAACATAAAGTCATTATTATGAGCATGCATAAAAAAAAAAATGTTGAAGAGGAGCAATCAAAAGGTTGACACCTTCAGCTATAGGAAGAGTTACTTGAGTTATATTTGAATTCAGCTATTGGAACTACTGCAGGAAATCCACTTTTGTTTATGGCCATTTGTATAACTTGAGTCTGTGACCATTGACTAACAATTTGAAAGGTACCAGATCAATGGTAGTTAGTTGAAGAGTTCCATTATCAAAGACATGACTAATTGCATATGGTCCTAGCCATCTTATCTACAATTTCACTGGCATATCCTTGAATCAAGAATCATATAATAATACCCAATCATCAACTTGAAATTTTTTACTGATAATATGAGAATCATGCCAGTGTTTCCTTTGTTTTTGTATCAGTTTAGTATGTTCCAAAGCAACTTTGCGCATCTCATCCAAAGAGTTAAGATGTAGAAGACATTCTCTTTGTTCTACAAGAAGTTCAATATCCAATGCTAAGGTTGTCCTTAAAGTTTTATGTTCAAATTCAATTGGAAGCATGGCCACCTTTCCATACAAGAGCCCAAATGGTGTGAATCCTGTAGTAGTCTTCTAGGTTGTTCTATAAGCCAAAAAAGCTTCTTGTAATCTACTAGTCCAATCCTGATGGTGCAAATGGATTGTTTTTGTTAGAATATTTTTCAGCTCCCAGTTTGTAACCTCTACTTGTCCATTAGCTTGTGGATGATAAGGACTAGATTTCTAGTGCCCGATGTTATACTGTTTCATCAATTCTAATATCAGATTAGAGGTCAATTGTGCATCTTGATCAATGACTAGCTCTTTGGGTAAACCATAGCAAGTAAAAATATTTTCATACATGAATTCAACAACTTTTTTATCATGGGCATGCTTCATAGCCTTAACTTCAACTCATTTTGTCAGGTAGTTAGTGCACACTAGAATATAGGACTTCCCATTAGATGGAGGATCAATTGGACCAATAAAGTCCATTCCCCATTCATTAAATGGTTCTAATGCCATATGAGGATTAACAGGCATTTCATCTATTCTGTTGGTCAGCCCATTCTTTGACACTAGTCACACTTTCTTGTCTAGTTGATTGCATCTTTATGAAGTATAGGCCAATAATAACCAGTTGTTAGGATTTTGAAAGCTATTCTTTTTATTGCAAAGTATCCTCTGCATGGTTCATTATGACATGCATGTAGAATGTCATATGTCTCATGTTCTCTCACACATCTTCTCATAACTTGATCAAGTCTAGTGTAAAACAAGAGATTATTTATCTAGGAGAAACAAAAAGTTTTCTCTACAAGCAGTTTCCTTTCCTTGTAAGAAAAATGTGCTGGTATTTTATTGGTTGCAATGTAGTTAGCAATGTTTGCATACCATGGAGTTTGAATAGCAATATGAAACAAATTCTCATCTTGAAATGCATCATCAACCAAAGTAGTGTCACCATCATCATGATGGATTCTTGATAAATAATCAAGTACAACATTGGCTTTTCCAAGCTTATGAACAATAGTTATATCAAATTCTTTCAACAATAGTAACCATCTTGCTAACCTACCTATTATAGTAGGTTTTTTCATGAGATATTTAATTGCTACATGATTAGTATGAACAAATATGGAATAGCTAGTTATGTAATGCCAAAATTTGTTGAGGGCATAAACTATTGTTAGCAATTCTTTTTTAGTTACAGTGTAGTTTAGCTGAAGACCATGAAGGCTCTTACTGATATAATAGATGGAATTTTCAAGATTTTGGGATTGTTGTGCTAGGACTACGCCTATGGCATAATCAGAGTCATATGTATATATGTGAAAAGGAAAATTCCAATCAGGGCCTTGTAAAACTAGGGCTATGGTCAAAAGTTTCTTAAGTTGTAGGAAGGCTTCATCACATTCAAATGTCCAACTAAATTCAGCTTCTTTTGTGAGTAACTTATACAAACGACTAGCTATTTTGCTGAAATATTTTATGAAACATCTATAATATCCAGCATGACCTAGAAAGGATCCTGCATCTTTTAATTTTGTAGGTATGGACAATGTTTGAATTACCTCTATCTTAGCTGGATTCACTTGTATTCTTGTAGTAGATATAAAATGACCAAGCATGACGCCCTCCTGCATGAGCATGAAACACTTTTCACTGTTAAGTGCCAAATTATGTTCTTGAAATCTTACCAAAACCTTTTCAAGATTCAACATTGCTTCCTCAAAAGTGACTCCAAATGTTGCAAAGTCATCCATGTAGATTTCCATACAATCATGTGATATATCAGCAAAAATACTAATAACTGCTCTTTGAAATGTTGTAGGAGCATTGCATAGACTAAATGGTAAAATAAAGTATGAAAAAGTACCCCATGGACATGTAAATGTGGTTTTATCTTGATCTTTAGGAGCAATACTAATTTGGTTATAACCACTATACCCATCTAGAAAAGAGAAATACTTCTTTCCAGCTAATGTGTTAAAAACTTGGTCTATGAATGGTAAAGGAAAATGATCCTTTTTAGTAGCCTTATTCAATTCTCTATAATCTACATAGATTCTCCATTTTCCTCCCTTTTTAGGCACTATAACTAGGAGTGACACCCATCTACTATCAGATATAGGATAAATAAAACTAGTATCAAGCAATTTCTGCAATTCAGTTTTAAGTATTTCTCTAAGGCTTGGATTTATCCTTCTTTGGGGTTGAGAGAGTGGTAGATAACCTTCATTGATGTATATCCTATGAGTGCATGATGTAGGACTCAACCCTTTCATATCACTATAATCCCACGCAAAGGCCTTTTCATGCTTTTGAACCAATCATTTTAACTATTCCATTTGTGTGGGTGTTAATTTGGGATTAACATGAAGTTTATGACCTTTAGCCAATTCAACAGTAGTAGTGGAGTCTATCATAGAAGCTTTAGAAATTGGACTTGCTTCTAATTCACAAGGTAAAAGTGGATAAAGAATTTTGTGTTCTTTGAGAAAAGTACAATTCTTATCACATTCCTCATATGTGATCAATTCTAACATAGAAATTTCAAATATGTCTTTTTCTACCACATAGGTGTTAGTGAGGATACTCTGAAGTACTAAATCTTCCTCTTGTAATTTTAGAAAAGACTATCTATGCAACATCATGATTTGTACTATAGAATTTAACTTTTCTTCTTCATCTCCTAAATTTGGCCAAACAGATGTACTCAAGTCTAGTAATGGTTGGGCTAGAGGATATAAATAAAATTGCTTTGTTGCTTGGCCATTTGATATAGTCATATTCCCTGATCCACAACTTATATTTGCATCAGCTATAGCTAGCCATGGTCTACCTAAGATGACAGGATAACTAGATAGATTAACTTTACAGGATAACATCATGAAGTTTGCAAGATACTCCATAGAATCTAAGGTTACAATTATGTTCTCTATCATCTTATCAAGGGTGACAGTAGAACTATTTTCAAGCTAAAAAAATTTTGGTGTAGTCCTTGGACCTTCTATTTTCAACTTCTTCATGGTATCTTTAGTCATAACATTTATAGCACCTCCAAGGTCTATTAAAGCATTTTTAACAAACTGACCATTTATGCTGACATTCACTACTAGACTTCTTGGATCAAAATATTTTTTTGTAATTACTTTCCCTAGCATGATGTTAGCCAATTGTCCCACAACATGGACTATGGTGGGGTCCTTCTTCTTCCTTTTAGGTTTCTTCAAGCAAGCTTCCCTAATAGCTTTTCCATAGACTAGAATTTCCTTAATATCTTGAAATAGTGGTATTTGAACATGTATATTTTTCAATAGATCAACAATATCAAAATGATTTTCCTTAGTTTGTTCAAGTTTATTTTGTATGCATGTTGAGGTTGTGTTGGTAATTGTGTCTACAATTTTCCTTAGTTTGTTCAAGTTTCTTTTCTATGCATGTTGAGGTTGTGTCGGTAATTGTGTCTACTTTTGAGGTCCAAGATTTGTAGGTGGTGGCATTAAAACAGGTTATTGAACTCAAGGGGGTAATTTTGGAGCACTAGTATTTTGGTTAGGCCATTGTTGAGATCCCTTCCATTGGTTCATAGACTGCCAATTCCCTTGGGGTGGTTGCCATTGGTTTTGTTGGTTTTGCTAGTAGTTCTATTGGTTTTATGGCCATTGGTTACTCTGTTGGTTAGGCCAAGGTGGTTGGGAATTTTGAGGCAATTGAGATTGTTGTGGATTATTTTGCCCAGCATTGTTCCAATTGGATTGATTTTTTGGAGGACCTTGGAAATTACAATTTTTTCATTGATTACCATATGAATTTTAACTTTGCAATGGGTCCTGAGGCATACCTTGACATTGGGCCAATGGTCGACATTGAGCAACAAAGAATACTTGCTCATCATCTCCATCTATCTTGACGTACTCAGTTGGAAGATGTTGGTTCTCCATGCTTGTAACTAATTTACATTGGCAATCCTTCTTTTTCTTTTGACAATGAGGATAGTGCTTAGCTAGTTGTAATTTAGCTTTTTCTTGTTTCTTCTTTGCATTCATTGTATCTAGATGTGTAGCAACATTGTTGATGATATTTTGTTTGAAATTTAACAATAGGTTAGATATCTCAAGCTTTAAAATGCCTTGAGTGATTCCTTTAGTGACTGTGGAACAAGGTCCTCGGCCTTTCTTCATGGTTGACCTTGAATAGTTTTGACAACTCTTCTTGAGATCATCCTAGGAAGCTTGATATATGTCACCACTAGCCATCAAGTCCAATGCTTCTAGACAGACATCATTCACTCCTCTCAAAAAGACTAGCTTTTGTGAATCTTTAGACAATGTATGTTGAGGGTTCTTTTGCAGTGTGTATAAGAAATGTGAAACATAGTCTTCCAATGTTTCTTCCTCTTTCTATGATATCCTAAAGATATCATCCCCTCTTGAACCAGATGCTTTGCAATATTCTTTATATTTATCTAGAAACAGAGCTTGCATTTTATCCCAACTTCCTCCTGCATTACATCCTAAGCCCATGAAACATCATAAAGTTGATTCTTGCAATGTTGCTAGAAACAACTTAAGCTTATGGACATCAATGTTGTAGTCAAAAATATGAAAAAGGATATCAAATTCAAATAAGAAAGTATCAGGGTCTTCAGTTGCAAGGCCATAGAACATTGGAAGAGTAGTGGGAGGTATGTTTTTAAGATTAGCATTGATTACAAGACTTGGAAGAGGAAATAGAAAAGTAGGTTGTGCCATGACTAGAGGTATCAGATTATGAGGTTGCTATTGAAAAGGGAAATTGGGTATTGGATGATTAACAACTGGTGGATTTAGAGTAGTACTATCAAGAAAACTATCCAATACTTCAGTGAAGGGTTGAAGACCATATATATTTATTGGTTTAGTTCTTGATAATGATGTTGTAGGAAAATAGGGCTTGCTTCTTCAAAAGGTAACTCAACTTCTTCTTCTTCAACTTCTTCATTCAAATTAATAGATTCTCGTGGAAGAAATCTATCATATTCATCTCATCATCTTCCTCTTCGATGCATGCAATTAAACTTTTCACACTGGTGAAAGAAACTTTAAACTAGAGATTTCTAAAAAAAACTTTATCTAGGAACTATGAGTCAAAAAATGCTCCTAGCTTGACACCATCCCTAGCAACAACACTAAAAATGACCTACCTCATAATAGATGTATCATAGTCATGCACTAGGCCTTGCTTAGGAATAATATATTCAAACTAAGGACTATTTCTCCCACTATGAGGTGCATTTAATTTTATCAACCTAGGGACATATACTTGAAATGGTTGGCACAGTATGTGCACTAGGTCTCTTAATTAGTCACTAAGCTTATGCTACAGGAAAGTAAAAATGCAAGGAAAAGAACTTACACTATTATTGTAGGAAACTAACACGCTTAACTCTATGAATATTGGATATAAATCTATTATATCCTAATCTAATCCACCTTCCAAGTGGGCCCCCTTGGTTGGCTTCTCTAAACTATTAACACAAGATAAAAGTCAAAAACTATTTCATTCAATTTAGAAATTCGTTACATAACACAGAACTGTAAAAACACAATTGTAAAAGTTAACAGTCTATTCTTAGAAACAATTTCTTCTAACTGGTTCTAAAACTTAACACACTTGGTTCAATTCCTATATATAGGAAATCATCATTTATTTCATAACAAAAAAGTAAATGACCTAGCTTAAAATCCACAAGAGAGAAAATAGGAAGATAACAATTGAAGGCAGGAAGAAGGAATAATGGCTTAAGGCGGGAATAATAAAGTTTGAACATCTGCTTGCCATAGAGTAAATTTAGAGAAGGTAATAAGTCTTCTTAGTTCCTCCTTACTCACTACCGTGTCTTCTAGAACCGTTACAACTTCCTCCACCATGGTTGCTCCTTGGTGTTCTCTTCTCTTTAAATGTTGTTTATGCTTATCTTTTGAATTCCTCCAATCATCTTTCAGTCTTTATGAATAGGTTAGTTATAACACAAAATTTTTTTTGGAAATAAACATTTATCAAATCAAATTCAAATATAAGAATGCACATTTTGATAACTATATGAAATACTGCATACTATATATAATATTAGCAAAAGATGGCACAGTTTCTACCCCATAGGTTCATCATAGGTTTGGTACACATAGGTCCAAAAATGTTTTAACAAAGATAAATAGAGTATCAACAAAGTATCTTAAACATCATAAAATAAAGGAAAATTTTTGTCTCATCACTTCCTATAGAAAGCTTCAGTTGATGGATTATAGGATTTTATCAATGCCTTTATCAAATCAATATCCACTATTACTTTTGGCTTTATCAATTTTGCATACTTCTAATCCATGGGTTACAAATTGGTGACTTTGCAAACCTATTCTAATAGAAATACCAAAAAAACTCATTTTCATTCATATAAAGTATAATGACATCTCTGCAGAAAGGGTATGCATCTCTAAAAATATGTGCATTCAAGGTTTGAACATGAGAAGACCATGGAAGGAAATATACCCACTCCTCTACATATAAAGTTGTCAAATTTGGTTTTTCTTGTTCAATAGCTTGAGAAGACTCTTCCACGTCAATCTAAGCTATTATCTTGCCTTCTTGTGCCATGATTCTATAATCAAATTCTTATAAACATTCTATCAATATCAAACTTCTAAAAGCTCTACAAATTTTGGAAATCTCTTAGTGCTCATAGTTCTATCTCTAGATTGTGAAAAATATTGTAACTTAAAATACCATTAAACCAACTTATTAATAGAGAAATCAAAGAAACAAAGTGAGCATTTATGTCAACTTATGTCAATGTAAGTGAAAAAATCTCAATTTTTGTAAAAGTGCCAAAATCTACTTGTACTACCAACCTTTCCTAACTTTAAATGTACTTTTGATAGGACATCACTTTTAAGTCATAATGAGGATCCTTAGCAGTCATTTCTGCATTAAAAACCATCCTCACAACCCAAAGACTCCTTTTTTTTGTCATTTTGTAGTCATTTTCTACCTTAGCACTTAAACATTGGTGACTGGACAACTATGGCTTCAAACCCTTTTTGCCACTTCATAGTCTATCTAACATTCTTTGTTTTCAACTATGTGACTGGGTGCCTTAAATATTTGATCTCTCTTCAACCCTAATTACATAATCACTTCATTTCATTAAAAATTACACTTTTTTTTTGCGACCATGTGAATACCCCTAGCACCCATGAAATCATGACTTTGAAAACCTTTCTCACTTTTAAGTTTTTATTCCTATGACTATGTGATCAAGATACTATATATAGTTTAACCTTAAGACTTCACCGGGTCACATCTTGGCTTAAGTTTTTCTTTGCAACCATGCAAGCAAAGGATTATGATCTTTAAACCTAGTCATCACTTCATGGTTTATCTTTATTGCTATTTATTTTACATTTTTCTTTCAATTTGACTACATCACATGGTCATGGTCTATTCATGCATTACATTTATTACCAATAGAATGTGTTTTCAATTTTTTATTACCAATAGTTCTAAAATAGAAAAATCCACATGCGTATGAATTGCACAAAACAAATAAGAAGTATCCAAGCTGTAGGATTAGCCATAGGAAGGGCAATATAAAAATATATATTTTATTAATGTTTTATAGGGAACAATATTGTTTTGATAGTACACAATGACTTATAGGTGCTACTTTTGCTAATTAACATGTTAATATCCTCCTTTTAACCTGTTCCATTTAGAATGGATGAAGTATTGTGTACTTTGGAGAAAATATTTGCTGGCTTTTTTGAAGATTGTCTTAAAAATCAAGTTAATTTGAAAGGTCTAAACATTTGGCACAATGGATATTGTTTTTGATAAAGAAGGTAGAGAGATGGCTCTAAACCCATAGAACCATTATAGAGAGTAATTATTTTTTATATTTTTGTTGGTGGTTATAGCCATGTAGCTTGATAAAGCATCATAAACTAGCCATGCAACATATACCTTCCATAAAATTTATCAAAAATATCTAATAGCAACACTTACTAAACATCACTAAGATTCTTCACATAATAAACAAAAAGATTATTATTCAAAGAAATAATAGAGCTAATCCTAATAAATAACATACTTAAATTGAAATCTAACTAATTTTTTTTCTCTTAATATTTAGCCAATAGAGACCTTTGTTGTAACAATTATTAGACTTAAACATTAATAAGTTGAAATTGTTCTTAAAAATATAAATATCTCTAATCCTAGAGATAACCATAATGAGCAAAAGCCAAACAGCAATAGAACTATCAAACTTGCTTGATAGTGTTTCAATCTTTCTCTAGTTTGTAGAGCACATTTTTCTAGTTGGTGATGTCTCTATCACCTTGATCATACTCCTTTCTTGTCACCTATACCTTATTCCCTTTATTTTTTAATCTTGTTGTTTCCAGTGACAACTCCAAGAATAGTTATTTCTAGTATCTTACATTAAATTTTGAAAGAGTAGAAGCCATGGCCCCCAACTCAATGTTAGTGGTATTCCCATTGTTCATTTTTTTTAGGGAGTCCATTTTTATCTTTATATTATCCAAGAATCTAATAAACTCAATTCCATCTCCTTTATCCTTTCCTATAAATCATCCATCTTAGTCTTCCCATTATCATTCTCTTTCATGGTGTTATACTAACTTTCTTATTTTTGGGCCTCAACCATTGTAGGAATCTCCTTGATAGGATTAGTCACAACTATGTCCACCTTAATGCATACCTTGTGTTCTTCCAGCTTTTTATCTTTTTCCTCCCCATCATAAATCTCTTCATCTCCTTATATATACCCCTTATCATTTGTGTTGGTGTCCTATCATCTTACATTTTAGTTTTAGCTTCCAAGTACTTCAATTCGTCTTCTACAATTTTCATATCCTTCTTATCCCCCCTCTTACTCATTTATTTCTTCTTACAAAGGCATTCCAACCTCCTCTCCATAGAGTTGGACTCCTAGTTTATTCATGTAGACCTTGTATGTTCCTCTTAATTAGCCTCTTTCTCTGACCCATGTTTATCAATGTTTATAATTTCATTAACAAATTTATTACATTTATGTTAGGGCCTTTGGGAATATTTTGAGGTAACGTCTTCCTTTTGGGAGGGGTTTCATGTAGAAGGTACTCTTTAAGGGAGAGATCTTTTTTTGGTCACTTTTAGGGCTCAAGGATTCCTGATTACTATCTTTGTGGGAAGAGGTGTTACGACTCTTGGGATTATCCTTCAAGGGAGAGGAGCTAATTTATTGAATTTTCACAAAGGAGCTAGTTCCAAAATCATCCTTCCTAAAGGATATACTTCTACTAAAATTAGGGCAATGTGAAAAAACATGGTGGTAAATCACAAAAATTAGCCACTAGTAGAGAGAGGGGCTATCACCACTTGTACACTTGGGAATTGGATATTGAATTCATTACACTTGGGTATTGGGTACTAAATTCATTCTAATCTTACATTCTTTACAAGTCTCATCCACCAAGGAAATACATATCTTATCCTTCTTTTTCTTTACCTAAAATATGATGTCAATGAGAGATTGAAGGGAAAAGTAAAAAAATATTAAAAAACCTAAGCGCCTAATCCCAAACACAAATACCCTAACCTCACAAAGGGAAAAGATCCAATGGAAATACCTTAATAAGAATTGTATCACTATGGAACAATTGCAACTTTTCTATGGTTTGTGCATGTAGGTAAACCACCAAGTTATCATCGTTAATGACTTCATCCACAACGAGCCAATTCACCATCTTCTTTCGATGTAAAATTATTGTGCTGAAATAATTTTAAGTTCTTTTCCTACTAACAAA
The DNA here is from genome assembly GCA_028749045.1 of Cupressus sempervirens. Taxonomy (NCBI): domain Eukaryota; kingdom Viridiplantae; phylum Streptophyta; class Pinopsida; order Cupressales; family Cupressaceae; genus Cupressus; species Cupressus sempervirens. The sequence continues at coordinate 246,437,976 of CM053792.1, forward strand.
AATAATAATCCATTTTTTCAATAATCCATGGAAATATCTAACTAGGTGAAGGTGGAAATGAAAACTATGCAGAGAATTGATCTTACACTTCTAAAGATTCTCCCTTGTGAGCCATTGTAGTGTAGTAATTTTTGATTCTTTCAAATAGATCCAAATAGAGAAATAAATTGAAGAGCATGAAGCCTACTCATTGTATTTATAGGGGAAAATGGTTTTCCTAGAAGCTAAATTTACTTGTGCGGCCATCAAATTAGGTGATGGGGACACAACCCAAGCACAGAATGGACACAATAGAAAAGGGAAAATTTTATTAACTATGAAAATATGCTAGTACACTTAATGCAGAGATACAGACTCCAAAACATGCCCTATGGGCTTACAATAACATAAATCTGGAGATAAATTCTTCTCCCAGTACCTTCTCTCAAACTCCACTCCGAACTGCCTTTTACAATGCCAAAAATGTTCTTAAATAGATCCTGGAGGGTTAAGGATTAGGAATAAATTTTACAAAGTGCTAGTTGGAATCCACCAACCAAATAGAAGGCTCTAGAAGGTGCATTAGAAGTCAGCACAAAATTAGAAGAATCCATAAACGGTAACCGAACTTTCAGGAGGCATCACTTTTGAACCATAGCTTTGATTGACGAACCGTTTACATTTTTGAAAATCTCTCAAAGTGCTCTATAGCCCTATGGAATAGCTTTTCTTGTCCCCCATTTTTGGACCTATTTGAGGTCATTTAATGCCCCTAACCTGACTTTGAAGCATTCTCAAGAGGTCTCCAGAAACTGAAAAACTGCGATAACTTTCAAACTGTGGGGCCTTTTGACCTGATTCTTTTTCTAGAATGCTCTAAATTAAAATTATATTCATCTAACCAATTTCCACCCTTTAATTTACCAAAATTATGGCTCAATTACATACTCCTATTTTTTCAGCATTTACACATATCCCAAGGTGTTCAAATACTCTAACCTAAAACACTAATAGTGGAATTGTGAGAGTTGGAACCTTTATTTGACCCAAATGGGTATCTAGAAATGAAAATAAATGAAACAAAGACTAAGTCTAAGTACGTTTTTTTGGGTGACATAGGATTGGCCTTATACCTCTTGATGCTCCTGCATCAAACACCCAGGGTAAATTGAAAAGTGACCCTGTCACTTTATGAATGGTAGAGGAAATTCCAAATGGGAAACCCCAGCTACTGATATCCAAGTTGAGTCCTCTATCGACCATCCTTTCCACTTGACTAGATACTCTTCATACTACCTATTTCTAGTACTCCTACCCAGGCAACTATCCAAAATCTCCTCTATCTCCTCCTTCTTAGAAGTAGAAATTGGACATGGCTCTAATATCAGCTCCTCATTGCCCCATCATCATGATACTCTATTAAGTCTGCAATGTTGAAAATAGGAGAAATGTGAATTCCATCTGGCAACTCTACTTCATATGCATTTCTTGAGTCATGTTTCTTCAAAATTTTGTAGGGGCCAAATTTCTTCATTTTCAGCTTGTTGTAAGTACTAACTAGAAATCTTTCTTTTCTTAAGTGTACCATGACTAGATCCCCTACTTGGAACTCCTTATGTCTTCTCCTTTGATCAGCCCTAGCTTTATACTATTGGTTCATCTTGGTAATGTGTGCTTGGACCTCCTCATGTAGATGCTTGACATGTTTAGCAAATTCTTCAGCTTCAACACTTGTCCTCTCCCCTTGCTCTATCTTCCTCAATTTTGGTGTAGTCCTTGGGCTACTTCCATATACAATTTGGAATGGTAATCTACCAGTACTCCTATTTATAGATTTATTATAAGAAAACTCTGCTTGTGGTAGAATCAAATCTCACCCCTTGGGGCTTATCCCCAACTAAACATCCCAGTAAATTGCCTAGACTTCTATTTACCACTTTAGTCTGTCCATTAGTCTACGAGTGATGTGTAGAACTAAACTTCAAGTCTGTTCTCAACTTCTTCCACAATGTTCTCCAAAAATACCCCACAAATTTAGTATCTCTATCAGAAACTATACTTCTTGGGAGACCATGTAGTCTTACCAACTCTCTAAAAAACAAGTCTGCAATATGGACAGCATCATGAGTTTTGTGGCATGGAATGAAATGTGCCATTTTGGAGAACCTATCAACCACCACAAATACTGAGTCATTACCCCTTTGTGTCCTTGGTAATCCAAGAATAAAATCCATAATTATGTCCTCCCATGGCTTTGATGGAATAGGCAATGGCTGATAAAGTCCAGTATTGTGACTAAATCGCTTGGCCACTTGACAAACCTGGCAATTTTGTACAAACTTCTTCACATCCTATCACATTTGAGGCCAAAAATAATGTTCTTTGAGAGTAGCAATGGTCTAATCTTGACCAAAATGTCTTGCCATCCCTCCACTGTGTTTCTCCTTAATTAGATTTTCCCTCATGGAACTCCTTGGAATACACAATTGACTGCCCTTGAACAACATACCATCCTGAATCAAATAGTCTAGCCACTTGGTTCTATCTACAGCAACAGGCTCTTTAGAAGCTTTCCATGCTTCAACAAAATTAGGATCCTTAGGGTATAAATTCTTGAGTTCATCAAACCCAACTACTTCAACCTACATTATTGTAAGCAACAACTATCTCCTACTTAATGCATCTGCAACGTTGTTATATTTTCCACTTCTATGCTTCATGATAAATGTATAGCTCTGCAATAAATAATGCCTCCATTTCTTTAAAGCCTAAACTATTGCATAGAACTCTTGATCATAAACAGAATACTTCTTTTTTGCATCATTCAATTTTTCACTAAAATATGCAATAGGCTTACCTTCTTGGCTTAATACAACCCCAATAGCACTGCCACTAGCATCACAATCCACCTGGAACACCTTTCTAAAATCTGGAAGTACCAATATAGGTCATTCTATTACCTTCTTCTTTAGCATTTCAAAACTTCTTGCAGCTACCATAGTCCATTTGAACTCTTTTCTATCCCCTCTTATTGTGTCAGTTAGGGGTGCACATATGCCACTAAAATTCTTAATGAACTTCCTATAAAAACTAACCAAACCATGAAATGATCTTACCTCAATAGAAGACCTTGGAGTAGGCCATCCCAAGATGGCTTTTACCTTCTCTAGATCTATTTTGTGACCTTCAGGTGATATAACAAACACCAAGTAGACTAACTCCCTTTTTGTAAAGATACACTTCTTTAGATTAATTAACAGTTTCTCTTCCCTTAACCTTTCAAGGACACTATGAATATGCAATAAATTTTCTTCCAAAGTCTTTCTAAAACTTAAAATATCATCCAAATAGATAATAACAAATTTTCCCAAGAACTTCTTAAGTACCTCATTCATAATCTACATGAAGGTGCTTGGGGTGCTCATCAATCCAAAGGGCATGACTAACCACTCATAAAGACCCTCCTTGGTCTTGAAGGCTATTTTCCACTCATCTCCTTCTTGTATCTATATCTGATGATAGCCACTCTTGAGATCTATCTTTGTGAAGTACTAAGCTCCACTCAAGTAGTCCATAAGATCATCCATTCTTGGCAAAGGAAACCAATACTTGTTGGTTATCCTATTTATAGCTCAAGAGTCTATACACGTCCTCCACTCTCCATCCTTCTTTGGTGCTAGTACTACAAGTATTGCACATGGACTCAAGCTCTCCCAAATCAAGCCCTTCCTCAATAGCTCCTAAACCTATCTATTTAGCTCCTCAATTTCAGCAGGAGTCATCCTGTGAGCAATCTTGTTAGGCAAACTAGCTCTTAGGATTAAATCTATCTGATGACTGATTTGCCTTACTAGTGGCAATCCTTTTGAAATATTATCAGCGATGATATCTCCAAACTCACCTAGTAAATCTAAAACTTCAAGTGGTATTTCACTACTACCTTCTTTATCTTTCCTAAAAATCAAAGCATAGCAAATACGCTGATGTTTCATGCCATCTAAAAACTTCCTTCCATCAACAAGACAAATCCTAGCACTGCTACATACCTTTTCGCCTTCCTTTTTCATGGGCTTCAGTTTATGGTGAACTCCATCCTTTGTTAGAGAGTATGTGTTTGCATGACCATCATGTACTGCATGCCTATCAAACTACCATTGTCTACCCAATAATAGATGGCAAACATCCATTGGAATAACATCACAGAGAACTTCATCATGGTAACTCCCAATTTTGAACTTCACTAAACATTGTTCACTTACTAGGACCTTATGATCATCTTTCACCCAAGTAATTTGATAGGGCTAGGGGTGTTTCTCCCTCTTGAGCTTCAGCTTAGAGACCATCTCCTCTAATACCAAGTTATCAGTGCTACCGCCATCAATGATCACATCAAAACATTTATCCTCACACTTGCACCTAGTATGGAATAAACTCCTCCTTTTTCTTGCTTCAATCTCACCACTTAGTAGGACCCTTTAATTTACTAAAGTCTCTCCTCTTTCTACATCCTCTAAATGTGATTATTGTGCATCCTCATCCACATGAGCAACCCTAGCTTGACCCTCAACTCTCTTATTTGTCCTTCCTTGTCATTGAGGGCATTCAAAGGCATGATGACCTTCTTCATTGCAATGGAAATAGGTACCATGGAAGCCTCATCTTCCTTGTCCACATCCTCTACCTCTTCCTCTCTGATTTCCAAAGTCTTGATCATGGGAGCAGTTGAAACTCTCATTCCTCTGGTTCCTGCTAGTACCCACATCTTCATTTTTCTTTTGGGTTTCATTTCTACCTCCATATGACCTATCACTACCCCTTCCTCCTTGACCATGCCCTCTTTGTCTTCCTTCAAACCTTTTATTTAGCTTCTCTTCAACTCATAGGGAAAATTGGTATGCCTCCTCAATGTTGGTCATTCTTACTAGACTTAATTCCTCCTGGATGCTAGGTCACAACCCACTGATATAACGAGAAACCTTCTCCTTATTTTCTTCTGCATGCCCCACTCTAATCAAAAGTCATTAAAACTCCTCTATTTATTCTTGGACTAATTTTTCTACTTACTTTAACCCATGCATCTTCTTAAACAAATCAAGCTCGTAGTCAACAAGAATGAACTGCTTCTTTAGTTTGTCCACCATGCAATCCCACCTTGTGATCTTATCCTTTCCTCTTCTATTTCTTTCCAATTGAACCTCTTGCCACCAAATTTTGGCATGGCCTTTTAGTTTTTCCTTTGCAAACTTAACCCTATCTATATCCTTGATATCCTCATACTCAAAGTACTCTTCCAGTTCATTGATCCAATCGATCAACTCATCTAGTTTCAAATTTCTTGAAAATACGCCCACATCAATTGTAGGTCTTTTCCCAAACTTAGTAATGGCCCTAAAAAGCCTTTCCTCTACCTAATTCAGAACTCCCCTATCAACTTCTCCTTCTGGTCCAATTTCTTCTTCTTCATTGTCATCCTCACTTTCATCACCTGTAGCAACATTTATTCTTCTACTGAGCTCCTCCTACAATGCTTAAACCTTCCTTTGGAGGGCTCTAACCTCCTCAAGATTAATAGCTCCAGCCCTTCCACCACACTATCTTAATAGCAACATTTATTCTTCTACTGAGCTCCTTCTACAATGCTTAAACCTTCCTTTGGAGGTTTCTAACCTCTTCATGGAGGCATCTTCTTAACTCAAACCCACAACCACATAGTCTTGGTGCAAACTACCTCACAGTCGGCACTCTGTCTACACACTTAGGAAAACCAGCTTTGATACCACTTGATGGGGACACAATAGGAAAGGGAAAATTTTATTAACTATAAAAATATGCTAGTACACTTAGCGCAAAGAAATAGACTCCAAAACATGCCCTATGGGCTTACAATAGCATAAATTTGGAGATAAATTCTTCTCTCAGTACCTTCTCTCAAACTCCACTCTGAATTGCCTTTTACAATGCTAGAAATGTTCTTAAATAGACCCCAGAGGGTTAAGGATTAGGAATACATTCTAGAAAGTGCTAGTTGGCATCTACTAACCAAATAGAATGCTCTAAAAGTCACATTAGAAGTTGGCACAAAATTAGAAGAATCTAGAAATGCTAATTAAACTTTTGGGAGGCATAATTTTTGAACCATAGCTCTAATTGATGAACCGTTTACATTTTTGGAAAGCTCTCAAAGTGCTCTATAGCCATATGGACCAGATTTGATCATCCCCCATTTTTTGGCCCTATTTAGGGTCATTTAATGCCCCTAACTTGACTTTGAAGCATTCTTAAGAGGTCTCCTGAAACAAAAAAATTGTGATAACTTTCAAACTGTGGGGCCTTTTGACCTAATTCTTTTTTTGGAATGCTCTAAATTATAATTACATTCATTTGTCCAATTTCCACCCTCTAATTTACCAAAATTATGGCTCAATTACATACTCCTATTTTTTTGACATTTATACATATCCCAAGGTGTTCAAATACTCTAAACTAGAACAGTGATAGTGGAACTGTGAGAGTTGAAACCTTTATTTGACCCAAATGGGTATCCAAAAATGAAAACACATGAAACATATACTAAGTCTAAGTACAAGTACATTTTTTTGGGTGACACAGGATTGCCCTTATACCTTTGGATGCTCCTGCATCATTAGGGGTGTTTTGGGTATTTCAAATTTAGAAGAATTATTTGTTAAACTAAATGAAAAGAAACTTCCTTGGCCAAAAAGAAAGAGAAGGAACAAGAATAAACTATTCTTAGATAGGGAGAAACAATAAACTGGTTCTACTTTAAATGCTTGTTACTTTGGGATTGAGTGAGTGAATTTTATGCAATTTAATGCAACTTAGTGATGAAGACACAACCCAAGCACAGAATGGACACAACAGGGAAGGGAAAATTTTATTAACTATGAAAATATGCTAGTACACTTAGTGTAGAGAAACAAACTCCAAAGCATTCCCTATGGGCTTATAATAGCATAAATCTGGAGACAATTTCTTCTCCCAGTACCTTCTCTCAAACTCCACTCTGAACTACCTTTTACCATGCCAAAAATGTCCTTGAATAGACCCAAAAGGGTTAAAGATTAGAAATACATTCTAGAAAGTGCTATTTGGCATCCACCAACCAAATAGAAGGCTCTAGAAGTTGCGTTAGAAGTCAGCGCAAAACTAGAAGAATCCATAAATGGTAACTGAACTTCTGAGAGGCATAACTTTTGAATTGGAGCTTCGATTGATGAACTGTTTACATTTATGAAAAGCTCTTGAAATGCTCTATAGCCCTATCAAGGAGCTTTGCTTGTCCCCCATTTTTCATCCCTATACAAGGTCATTTAATTCCCTAAACTTGACTTTGAAGAATTCTTAGGAGGTCTCCAGAAACTAAAAAACTATGATAACTTTCAAACTGTGTAGCCTTTTGACCTAATTCTTTCTTTGGAATATTATAAATTACAATTTTAATCCTCCATCCAATTTACATCTTCTAATCCACCATAATTATGGCTCAATTACATAGTCCTATTTTTTTGGCATTTACATGTATCCCAAGGTGCTTAAATACTCTAACCCATAACACTAATAGTGGAACTATGAGAGTTGGAACCTTTATTTGACCCAAATAGGTATCCAAAAATGAAAACACGTGAAACAGAAACTATGTCTAGGTACTTTTTTTTTTTGGTGACACAGGATTGCCCTTATACCTTTGGATGCTCTTGCATCACTTAAATAGGTTGTATGTCAATTTATTGTTACTTTTAATTCAAGGAATTAAGAAATTACTTCCATACATTCATATTTCTCTTGTAGCTCTTGTACAAACCTTTTCTCTTTCCTACTAGTGTCTAAGGTAAGAGTGGTTGTTTCAAAATTTAATTATGTTGCCTCTTCATTTGGAGTATCCTCTACTCTTTTGACAATAAAGTTCCATATTAATTTAGAATCATTAGTTTGACAATAACTAACTCTAGATCATCTTTTCAAGGACCACATAACTAAGACAATATGGTCTTTACTATATTTAGCACTATTGAGTGCCCTTTTCTTTTTCTCCTTAGTGCTCAACTTATTTGTAACAATATTAAACATCATTTCATCTACAATGTCTCAATTTGGAAGAAGTAAAACTCTAGCTGATTTGATCATTTTTATTCCCTTTTTAGGAGTCACAATACTGAATTCTTGCATCATTTCTACCTTGATCTTATCTCATATGACTAAATCTTCTTTGTCTGGTTGCTCAACTTTCCTTTTACAACATCTTTCCTCAAATTTTTCAATATTTATTCTCCATGAAAATTGGTAAAATGCCCTTGACTTTATAAAATTGTCATTAGATAAGAATTCATTGCTAGCCTATTCTATAACAGGATCTAGCTCTTTTCCTTTGAAATCAGTCATAGTCAATTCTAGGCTAGGCATATGAGGTTCCGTTAGATTTCCTTCTTCTAATTTTGCAATATAGATGAACACTCCACCCAAAGACCCAAGCTATTCCATTTTCTCTCTAGTGAGTTGTTTAAATCTCCTAACCATCTAGTCACCCTTATGACTATGTGAATAAAGTTTGTTATGTGCTTCTAAGTAATTTCACACAATTGTGGTTATCTTTTAGCCTTTATCTTCTAAGGCCCCCATTGTGCAAACACAATAGTTTTCCCAGCCATTGTGAAGATTCATTGTACTTCTCTCATTCAAGAAACCACACATTTGAGGCTTTACTAACTATTTCACTCAATCATAAGCTAAAAGATAGCTGAGCACTTAACTGATGTGACTTGACAACTAGGGAAACTTTATTGATTCACTAGGTCATGCTATAAAATGATGTTGTCTTTTGATCAGCTTTGACTATGGGATCAACTTGATTGCCAAGTTGAACATTTAAAATCTTTATGAGATCATAGAAAAACTCTTACTCTTGAAGAGTTTATTTCATTGACTATCAATTATGTTAAGATCAATGATGGTCTTATCTTGCATTCTAAAGTTTCAAAAGGTTTAAACAAAGTGGGGTTGTGAGGTTGTGACATGTGGATGTGTGGGCCCCTTTTCCTTAGTTTTAAAGTAGTGTATATCATGTAAATTCTTAATCGTTGATCAAATAATGATTAATGATCATCGTTTTGCCAAATTCTTTAGATGTGCAGAGTTTAACAAAAGAAGGAAAGCAAGAAGCTACCACATGAAAAAAGTGGGACCGAGTTCAATATGTGGGCCACAAAAGGAAAACTATTAGAACAAGTGATAGATTGGCATCTTCCTATTGGTTGAAGGTTGCTGACTAGGATAGTGGAGTGTTAGTTTTGTGGAACCATCGATGAAATGATGATCGACCACCATTACTTCCCTATATTTTGAAAGTGCACACAATTTAACCAAAGTGGGGAAGCAAGGTTGTGGCACGTGGACTTGATGGGGTTAGTCATGTCATGAGTTTCTAGACAACACTGAGTTGGATCATATGCCAAATTTTTTGTTCTTATTCATAAAAGGTACAACATGTAGGAAAAGGTGGATGCTGAGTTGGATCAGTGGGCTCGATGTCTTTTAATTAAATGTAGTATTATTTGGAATCACTTATGATCATTGATCAAATTATGATCAATGATCATTGTTTCCCCAAATTTTGAAGATGATCAAAATTTAACCAAAGAGGGGAAGTGATACATTGAAATGTATCTTCCTTCTAAAAAATGTAATGCAACTTTTTAAAATTTTAAAAGGAATCATCTATTTTTGCATAAATTAACTTTAGGTTTCAAGTATTGGAGTGCAGCTTGAAATATGATTGTTACAACATTAATTTTAATTAATGCAAGTTTTTGTGAAGCCAATTTCCATAAAATTCATGATTCCTTTCATTATTGAGTACCAAGTAGAAAATAATTTTCAGAGTGCAAAAATATTCAAAATATCAAATTGTGTTTCCTTGAAGCCATAAATTATTGTAGATGGAATTCTCAGTGGAGAAAACAAGTTTGTCTAGATGAGTATTGAAAATATTTGGTTAGTCAAGAATTCACAATTGTAATTGAGAAAATATAGATAAAATACCTCCACAAAGGGATTTTTTAGGAAAGGTAGATTACTAGTTGAGATCCATGCATGATGATTTTCTAGAAAAATTACAACAATCAACTAATGATTCTTCCAAAGGAAAAGAGCTAGTGCCTAAAAGCCCTAGATTACTAGTCAGTGATAGTTTCTATGACAAAAAAAATTGGTTAAGAGATGCCCAAGCATCTATTGGGGATTTAGAGCTTTTCCAAAAATGGTTTTCAAAGAGAAAACTCAATACTCCTCTAAAAAATGTATGGGATTTTGACATTGGTAAGCTAGTTATCCCAATCATTTTCTTTGATGATGATTTATTAGCCATGATAGAAAAGAGATATGACCCAATGTCAAGGATGGTCAAGAATCATAGTGGAGATCATCTCTTTAGGGTTTCACTAGAGCTTATTAGGGAAGTTTTGAGGTTAAACCCTAATCATCCAATACATGAGAAAATTAACATGGAGGATTTGCAAGCAAGACATGATGCAGAGAGGGTGCACCTAACAAGAGTGCCACTATAGGTACACTTTGTTAAAATAGGTCAATTACCATTGGTGAGTGAGCCATTATTAAGGAAATATTTCAATACTAGGGCTCAAACACTATATTTTTCTCTCTACAAAATATTTGGAATAGATGAACACGATCACATCAAAAGAACTATTTTTATTATTATTTCTCAAATAGTGCAATATGGCATGAGCTTAATTTTTGATTTCACTATATATTTAGCAGAAGAAATCCATGATGGATTAATAGGCATAAATAAGGCTAAAGTTGTAAAACCATTCTATTTGTACTCAATGTTGATGTACATATGTTTGTATAAGGGTGTTACCTTTTTTTTTCCAAAGAGATGAAGTTGGAGCTAGAGAAGAATGTAGAGAAATTACTAGTCTAGCTATCGAGTGCTAATATGACTTGGGAAGTCATTGATGCCAGTTTCATCAAATTTGACATGTATTTTTCTTCCAAGCTAAGAATTATATTGACTAGAGATAACCCTAGAATACCTCAATCATTTCTAGAATTGATTAGACCAAAGCATCATGCCAAAGGACTAAAGATGAGCCATAATTGGGGAGACATTATCCTATTTCATTTTCTACTATGTTTAAAGTATATGGTTTCCTAGGGAAACCACATGTGTTTCCATATCAAGTACCTTTGAAACTAGGGATTACAAAATTCTTAAGGCACGTAGGCGGGTTAGAAGAAAAGGAACTACTAGATAGATCTAAAGGTACTTTCTTCCCTCAGATTACTATTGTCCACAATTTTTGTTTTTGTCAAGAAGGGTTGGAGGAAATTAGAATCTTTTTTATACAAATACCAGATGGCCCAATCCCATTCTCATTTTATAGATTTTGAAGGTTCCTATGATTTTGTAAGGAGAGAACAAGAGCTAAATCAAAAGCACATATTATTTATTTTCCTAAAGATATAATTAGCAATCAATTTTCACTACAAGGGCAAGAGGTTAGAAAAGAAAAATGAAAAGTTTATAGTTGGGTGCTTGAATTTGTTAATGCCTTTAAGCCAAAGTATAATCCCTTTACTGATAAGAAATATTAGGGTACCAAAATAGATATGCTTATGAACAATTTTTCTAGGTTTATGCAAATCTTAAATGAAAAGCAAGCTATTTTGACTCAAACTTATCTAGACAAGCCTATTGAGGTAGAAAATAGGTTGGCTAGTAGAGCAGTCATAAACCAAGGCTAGTATACTTTGTAGAAGAGAGATGGTTATGTTGTGGAATGAAATATTCATCTCATGCCTCTTTATAAGAGACAACTATAAGAGAGTCCACCCACTAACCTATTGTAAAGAAGCAAAAGTTAGAACAGGGTTCATCTTCCAAGATTAAAGAGTATTCTCCTTCACAGACCCCTATTTGAATAGATGATGAAGACATCTTAAGGGAGAAATTGAAATGAATGGGAGACGAAAGGAATATTGTTATAACTACAACAAAGATAGAGGAATGAGCGCCTTAAGAGCCTCCCATGCCATCATTAGCTCTTACTATAGGAGATCTTCAAGATAGAGAAATTGAACCTATGGTGGAATAGGAATCTAAGATTTTTTGGGATGATGAGAGCTTTGTAAATTCTAGAGCATTACTCAATTTTTGTGGAGGAGCAATATTAGCAATTTTAAGGCAAGATACAAGAAAATTAAAATAGATCAACCTAATAGGCAAGACTCTAAAATTGAAGAAGAGATATAGGTTGGCCTCATAGAATATTTTGAGAAAATAACCCCTGAGAGGGGGTGGAAACTACTAAAGGACTCAAGGATCATGATACTTCTTGAATGGGACAATTCTAATGCAATGATCTTTGATGCATTTAGAAAGGCAAATGACACCTAGTTCAAAACTGAGGAGGAAGTTTTGCAAGCCCATAAAGGGTTGAAATATAGTGATGAACATCAAGCCTTGGTCATATGGTCCATTAAGTAGAGAGAAAAGGTTAAATTTCAAGATGTCTCAAATTTTGAGCACACAAGAAGTCTCATGGTTTCCAGGGCAGAAGAGGTAGATAGTGACAAAGTGGCCCGAATGACTAAAGAAATGATTGATTTTGGAGTTGTGGTTGTTTCTAAAGACAAGAATCAATTCTTGGAATTAAATGATAAAATTGAAAAGGTCCTAGATTCCTACAAAGAAAGAAGAAAGAAGATGAACCAACTAGAAAGCATGATTGCACAAATGAATAAATAGTTTGGGAAAACAAAGGTAGGTACACAATCTGGTTATCTGAGGATTGCTTATCCTCCTCCTCTAGTACCATCTTTAAATACCATCCCAATTGTAGAGATTCCTAATTTCCTCAATAGCAAGAAATTTATACAAAAGAGAAGCTTGATGAGGACAAGGAAAAAATATGATCATTGCAAGTGGAATTGGGCATCAAGCATGAAGATAGAATTAGAGATACAATTTTGTATCTAGTGTATAGATTTGGTTGGCCTTCATTTTATTTAGAATTTTCAAAATTAGTAGAGATATGGAATGATTTAATGAATAATGATGCAAATTTGAGGCCAATTTTGGACAAATGGATTAGTAGGGATGATATCATCACAACCCTTTGTTGTCATGTGATTGATTTTTCTAATGAATGAGTTGAAAGAACTTTTGACCAGGCTACTGATACCTTATATTTTGATTGTAAGAGAAATTTTTTGTAGAGAAAAATAAATAATTTTTTCCAAAAATACCTTGGTGAAAATTTTAGTCTCTTTCCACATGTACTTAAAGTTATAGGCCAAATAAGAGAAAAGGAGGAATGAGCTAAACATTTGAATAAATTAATGAGCATCAAGCTTAATATATTTGTAAATGATAAAAAGTATATTTGGTTTTCTAGAACTACATAGGAAGTGGTACAAGTAAAATTATTTTTTGATTCTTTTAAACAAGTTTTTGAAGAAATAAGGACAATTGGAGGAAATATCTTGAGAAAGGAACAAGAAATATTGAGTTTCAATTGGCCTAATGATACATTCTTTGACAAGTGGATAATTGATTATGCTCCAAAATTAACATAATTATTGAAAGAGGTAGTAGAAGGAGAAAATGTGGACAAGTTTGTTGCTACAAAAAAGGCATAGTTAATTTAAGTATCAGTGCAAACATAGAGATTAGATGAAGAATAATCAATTGCAACTATGGACATGGCAATTCAAACCAATGATATGGTAGGTGATCAACCAATTGTGATAAATATCTAGATAATAGAAATTGATACATCAAGTATAAGCCAAGTGGTTCCATAGTTGGAAGAGAAACAAATGCAACAGAGCCAATCACTAGATGCAGCGGATCAACAAGCAGTTTCTACAACAGAATTGGTCCCATGACAAGAAGATCAGTGATAAAGAAATTTTGTTGTAAAGTTGCAAGCAAACACCTAATTTTGTCTTTTTTTGATAGTGACAATTTTTTCCCTTTTTTCTTTCTTTTTTTCTAAGGACAACTATCATTTTCCCTCTATGCCCATAGCTTATTGCATCTCACACTATATAAGTGAGTTCCCAAGGCTAGAGGAGCGTCCAAAGTCTATATAAATTTTAATGTTTATGCTATTGTCTATAGCTAGTCTAATTTTCTTTGTATTAATTGTATGATGTATTCAATTTTGCAAGTATAAGAATATTGAATAACAAGTCTGTCATCTCTAGAGTTGTTATTGAGTTTATACTAGTAATGTATTAGTTTCAAATAATATTAATACAAGGGAGTTCTGAATATTTGTGTCTCTAAATTTTGTCTCCATTTTCATACGCTTGTCACTTTGGGATTTACTGAGAAAAAATTCATGAAATTTAATGCATCTTAGATAGGTTGTATGCCAATTTATTTTTTCTTTTAATTCAAGGAATTAGATAATTGCTTCCATAAATAAGGTTTCAAAGAATTTGAAATGAATATCATAAGAATGGGGTTTAGGGTTAACAACTAATAATTTTAATTGCAAGGTAGTTATATAGGTCAAGTATTTACTAGTGTGACTATGTACTAAAAATGGATAAGGCACTGATCATAAGTTGTGATGCAAATTGATTCAAATGTTTGGTTACACAAAGTACATATAAATCAGATCAATATTACTTTTTTGTAATGAAGAATCAAGCTGTTGGTTTTCACTTATTTGTAATAATATTTCTCTAAATTATAGGTAGCTACTATAATCAAGGAGTTATTATAAATCTAACAAGAATTGTGACCATTACTTGCTATAGGGGATAGATCTAGAGAGAAGAGTGTGAATGAATGAATTGTGAAAATGAATATTAGAAAATATCCAATCATTCACATCCCTAAGGTGCACTTGCCTTGGCCCTATAGAGCCTAAAGTGTAGAGTGTCCCTATGATTCTATGGAAGTTGGTCCAAATCTAAAGAGAATTCAATTGAATATAGGAAGCAATTAACCCTTAGACTGAGTCTTATCTTTTTCATCTAGTCTTGATTTATTGTCATGCAAACTTGATAGGGATACATAAAAATCTTATTCATTCCTTATATCACTAAGTCCTTTTCCTTCACATCATCTGAAGACTTTGAAGTTGTGATAATGATATTAACTCTTTTTTTTGTTTCACCCTAATTCATTACTTAATTGTTAGAGGGGTTGTGAAGGTTTGACATGGTCATGTCAATAGTTAGCACAGCTCTATGGCTCATAAGGATAGCATCCAATTTCAAGTCATGAAAATGAAACTAACCATACATTGCATGGTCACAGGTCAAGTTCTTCCTTAACAATACATCAGGGGTCCCATGATTTTTATAATTGTCAGATCTTGTTAGATCAATGGTTTTCATATTCACACTTTCTTAAGATGCATAAAGTTTAACCAATGTGGGAATATGAGATTTTGACATGTGTCTTGGTGGGCCAATGGCATATGAGGTCCTCATGAAATAATCACAAGGGTTAATAACAAATTAGGACTTAAAAATATTAAGTAGGAAAACCTTAAAAATTAAGTGAGAAAACTACCATGCATTCTTAAAAATGTGAACAATGTAAACTCACTTTTAGGAATCTAGGGAAAAAAGCCATTAGCGTAACATAATTTTAGGGATTTCAAATGGATCTATATTTTTAATTATAATTTTGCAAAATTTTAAAAATGTGAAAAACTAGGCCAACATCCTAAATATGGATGACCTTTGAATGCATCTTGCATCCATATTTTCTTACATGATGACCACTATGTTAGAAAAAATAATCCACCAATATAACTGATAGGGGTGGGGGGAGGGTGGGCATGAATCAATTATCCAATAATTAAAACATTTTTCAACCTTAATTAATCTTAAATATGTAACCAATGTAAACAAAAACCATAACAAGATGCATTTACACAATTACACCAAATATGTTAGTTAGGGAAACCCTTGATCAGAGGGAAAACCTTGGTAGGAATGATGCCCACAAGATGATGTACTAATATAAATATTCCTTGTTAGAGAATGGACCCTCTTAGGAGTCTATTACAACATTTAGTATATATGAGTCCCTATTAGGAGACTTTGAATCCCTGTTAGAAGATTCCAACACTGTTAGGAGTTGTGGAAGATAGAAGGATCCACTGTCCAAATAGCTTCTGGGGCAAGACCACTAAGCTCACTATCCAAATGATCTCTCAACTATTCCTTGCAAAATAATTATGTGTACTATACTTTAACTCCTTTCCTCTATCCTATCAACTAGAACAATCACTATCAAACCTTATAGACCAAGTCAGAAACCTTGGATCCAAATATCAAACTTCAAATCACTCAATAAAACCATGGCAATGAAGTTTCCTTCACTTTCACTTTTCTTTGCTTATCTTCGCATTCTACTCTTTTTGCTACTTACAATCATTGACTTGCATCCTTTCATGATAAAGGAAAATTTCCTTCTTTTATATTGAATCCATAAAACAATTCCCTGAGTTTACTATTACACCTTCTCAATTAATTATTATAGGACCTCATTTAGAACACATTACACTTAGCCATAACATTAATTTTTCAAATTGTAACTTGAATAAATTTTTGTATATGTAAAATTATGATGAATGAGCTTAGCTAAGCCATCTCCATAATGTCTTATTCACATCTTTAACTTTAGCTTCATAAAATAACAAATCTACTAAGAGATATGAGAAGTTTACCAGAACATGCTTCTGTAAACTCTATCTTAGAATAGTCTTCACTAAAACTTGCATAACTACTTCTAGAATTAATATCTTATGCTTCCAAGGCTAGCTACATATACTAAAAATTTATTAGTATTTCTCTTTAACCTCACTTAGTGAAAATACTCAACAATCTATCTATACCAACTTGATCTTTCTGTTGTTCTTCTGTTAGATACCATAGAAAAATGTTATGTTGACATCAATGACAAACATAGTCATGAATGTAACATATCATCATGATAATGATCTAAACATGTTTCTACAATACTCCCCCATAGAAGTATCATCGGCATTCATGCTTCCAACAATCTCCCCCTTTGGCATTAATGGTGACATAGATGAAAAACATAACTTCATCATGTACCTTCATCACTTCTAGCATCAAACTTACAATATTATCATCTCTTTTGATATAACATTTATCAGCAAATATTCTTAAATACTTAACTGTAGGTGAGTGACCAAACCATAGTTCATAAGGGGTCTTGTTTGTGTCATTCCTAACTTGCACTCTATTCATAGGGTAGACTATTGTATTCACAACTTATCTCCAAAATATCTTGGATACATCATTCTCAGCTAACATAGCTCTTTTTGCTTCTGTTACTGACTTTTTTCTTCTCTCTAAAATGCCATTTTTTTTGAGGGTTCTCAAAGCTAAAAACTATCTTTTGATTCCATTAGCTTCACAAAAGATGTTAAATTCATTTGAAGTAAATTCTCCTCCTCTATCTAATCTTAAACATTTAATCTTCGTACCTTATTCATTCTCAACTCTATTCTTGAATATCTTGAACTTATCAAATGCCTCATATTTTTCTTTAATAAATACAACCAACATCATTCTAGAAAAGTCATCAACTAAAATCATGAAATACCTTTCACCATAGAATCATTTAGTCTTCATAGGACCACTAATATCTATATGTATGATCACCAATTTTATTGTAGTAGTAAACTTCTTGCTAGGAAAAGAAATTCTATTATGCTTTGTCGATACACACTCTTTGCAAATTGTGTTAGTAGGCTTTACAATCTTAGGCAAATCTATAATTGCAAACATACTAAAAGTCTTCACAATGTTGTCAAAGTTTTTATGAAAAAATATATTATGACATAACCAACTATCATCTACCTTTGCAACCAAACATTTGATTTTAGTAGGATTCAACTAAAATACATTACCTCTAGATTTGGTTCATGTTCCAATTACCTTTCCATCTTTGTCTCTGATTATGAATGTCTTTTTTATGAACTGTAATTGATAACCTGTATCCACTAGTTGTCCAACACTTAGAAGATTGTTTTTCAAAACATAAAAAATAAAATACATCCTTGATGTAAGTCTTACCATTAAGAGTTATAGATCCAATACCTTTAACACGACACATTACATTGTTTCTAACTATGACAATGCCTCCATCATAACTTTTGAAGTCAAAAAACTTGTTTATATCACCATTTATATGATGTGAACAACCACTATTGATTATCCAATCAGATTTCTTTTCAACTAGTGGTACCAAAGACATTTTCTTTGGACTTTCTTCTTTAATCACTACAAATCTTATTTCATCATCACTAGCACTCACTATTTTTTCATTAGAATCATCTTCTTCATTTGCATACAAACACTCTCTATCTCTTTTAGGTTTGAAATTTCTTCTATACTTTTCCCCTCTTTTAGGAAAATTAGATGCATAATGACCAAACTCATTACAAGTCCAACATTTAAAGATTTTCTTACCATCCTTTTCTCTTCTTACCAGAAGGGCTACTCCTTCTATCTTTCTATCCTCATCATATCTACTACTAATAGAAAAATCTTCTCTAGCACTTGTGCTCCTCAATAAAGTAGGTTGAATATTTAGAGTACTGAAAATTATTTCTATTCAAGTCAATTCTTTGGACTGTCTAAATTCATTCTCAACTACTTCAAGTCTCCCAACTAATGTTTCCTTTATGAAATTTTTGGTACAAGAGATCAACAAATATATCATTTGAATAACTTTCTTAAATGGTGGCATTAAGATTTTAAATATCTTCAATATCACCTCATTATCTTGCTTGGTTCCTCCTTGATATCTAATACCTGTAGTAATTTTTGATATCCTACCTATATATGCTCTTATGGATTCATCTTCCATTATTTTAGCATCTTAAGATGCACAAATCCAACTTTGTAACCTCAATTTTTTAGAATGTTCATCACATTCAAAACTATTTTCAAAAGCTTTCCAAATCATATGATAAGTAATAAGTGACTTTACCTGGTTGTACTCAATTTTAGGAAGTGTAGAGAGTAGTGCTTCTTTAGCTCTCATATTTTACATGAAAAGTTTCCTTTCTTTATTGGTACAAGTTTCCAAATCTTTTTCAGTATGATTGTTTGTTTTGATTTTCTCAAGATCCAATATCCTAGACCCATACACAATAGATGTGTCTTCATCTTTTCCTTCCAACTATCACAATTTATTCCATCAAACTTTAGATTATATTTTCTAAATATATTCACCATGGATCTCCCAAAGTTGTTAAACTTTATCTTCAAGAACCTAATGCTTTGATACCAATTGTTAGAAATAATAGTCTATAAAGATAACTAAGAGGGAGGATGGTGAATCAATAATCCAATAATTAAAACATTTATTAACCTTAAATAATCTTAACCATTCAACTAAAGTAAACAACAACCATAACAAGATGCAAATACACAATTATTCTAGATATGTTAACTAGGGAAACCCTTGATCAAAGGGAAAACCTTAATGGGAATGATGCCCACAAGATGATGTACTAATATAAATATTCCTTGTTAGAAGATGGACTCCATTAGGAGTCTATTAAAAAATTTAGTATATATGAGTCCCTGTTAGGAGACATGGAATCCTTATTAGGAGATTCCAACCCTATTAGGAGTTGTGCCAACCCTCTTAGGAGTTCTGGAAGACAGAAGGACCCACTATCCAAACAATTTCTAGGGTAAGATCATTGAACTCACTATCCAACTGATCTCTCAACTATTTCTTGTATAATAATTGTCTGTACTATACCTTAACTCCTTTCCTTTGTCTTTCCAACTAGACCAATCACTGTTAGACCTTGTACACTAGGTCACAAACCTTAGATCTAAATATCAAACTTTAGATCACACAATAAAAAATTGTCAATGAAGTTTCCCTCACCTTCACTTTGCTCTATTTATCTTCACTTTTTTCTCTTCATGCTACTTTCAATAATTCACTTGCATCCTTTCATGATAAAGGAAAATGCCCTTCCTTTATACCAAATAAATAAAACAATTCCCTAAGTCAGCTATTACACCTTCTTAATTATTTATAATAGGACCTCATTAAGAACATGTTACACTTAGCAATAACATTAATCTTTCACCTTGTAACTTGAATAACTTTCTATCTTTGTAACATTATGAGTGAGTGAGCTTAACTACATCATCTCTAGAATGTCTTCTTCACATTTATAACTTTGTCTTCATAGAATTATAACTCTACTACGAGATATAACAAGTTTACCAGAACATGCTTCTGTAAACTATATCTCACAATAGTCTTTACCGAAACTTGCATAACTATTTTCATAATTAATATCTTATGTTTCTGGGATTAGCTACATTTAGTGGATACTAAGTAGTATCTCCCTTTAACCTCACTTAGTGAAATTACTCAATGATTTGTCTATACCAACTTGATCTTTTTCTTGTTCTTCTATTAGATACCACAAAAAATTGCTATGTTGACATCAATGACAAACATAGTCATGAATGTAACATATCATCATGATAATAATCTAATCATGTTTCTACAATACTCTCCCATAGAAGTATCATCAACATTCATGCTTCCAACACACTATACCTTCTATCAAATCTCCTTGTAATCAACAACCTCTAAACTCACCTTCAATTCAATCTATACATATACATATAGAGAAAAGAATTTCATATAACTAGCAAAATTTTGTATTTGAATAATGTAGGGAGCAATGAAAGGATGTTTTGGGTTCACAAACAATGATCTTACAAGCCTTGTAAAGAAAGTTCCAATGCTTAGTCCTATTACTTATCTAGATCATGTTACTTCTCCCCTATCATGAATTGCAACAACAATCAACCTTGATCAGGCACTTTTTTATAATTATTTGTTAACTACATTTCTATACTTTAATTCATATGTATACTAACTTTCTTTAATTCTGACCATTTTCACTAAAAATTAGACTTGGTTGTAGGCATCTATGAATATAATACATCAACATAAGTTGTAGAATCATCTATCGAATAACAATATAAATTTATGAATATTAATATTGTATTTTACATTCTCTCTTTTATGTTGTTTTAATCATTCTTTAAATCACATTTGGGATTTTCCATTTATTTTATGGGAAGTATTAGCTAGGGATTTGAGGCTATGGATCTAAAAATTCTTCTAGGAGTTCAAAAGATGTTGATCTTTAATTATTGGTGAGCATATAATAAGTTTTGATATATATTTCTAAATATTGAATATACGAATTAATAGTATCCATTCAAAGTACACATTCACTAGGAAGGTGTTGAAGATATAGTATTGGATTTTTACATGACATGGATGGACAATAGTGGTGTAGTGCAAGAAATATTATTCCAATATTTTGTGTTCCTAATTATACTTGTAGTTCTCATAGACATAATTCTTGTTAAATTAGGACCTATCCCTCCTATTTAGGTGTCACAAACATATAGGGTGTGTATCCTTAATTTAGATATTATGAACATCTAGGATGCATTTTTTCAATTCATGAAGTTGAATGGCAAGAGAGAGAAAACCTCTTCTTCTAGTGCTTGTTAACCATTTCCATTGACTAGGAATTTTTATTTCTTTTGTCTATTAGACTACATATGTCCAAGCTTATGATTGCAGTCAACATCTTTTGGTTAGAAGTTAAGATTATGCTCACTACTTCACAAGTTAGGGAGCTAGTAGGTGGGAGCCAAAGGGAGCTAATAGATGTATACTGGTTCATATTCAATTTTTGAAGGAGTATCACTTCAATAGATGCAAACTAGTTTTGGTTGATACATTCCATCAAAATGAGCTTAGAGTTTAAGTTGTGATGATATGAAAGCTAACTAGAGTAGTCCATTTGGAACCATCACAAGTGATCAAGGTTAACCTAGGGTCAAGATGGCGATGATGCAAAATGCATTGTTCACACTATTGCAAAGAGTTAAGTGCAAACCCTCATCAAGATTGCATAGATGCGTAGTCATTCTTTGCACTATTATAGGGTTATTTTCTGAGTTAAGAACCTAAGTTGCAATGGTGCAATGAAAGTTAGTCTATTAGTTATTTCCATTTCATAGAATTCATTGGAAAGAAACAATAATAAGTCATTATGGAGTGATCAATGGTTGAATGTTGTCTTTGCAGCTTCGCAGGTCTACATGATCACGAAGAAATGAAATCGCAAAGTTGTAGTGGCATAAAATAGTTAGCTATGAGATAATTATCTTTTCTTTTTTGCTACTTTGAAATTGTCAAAAATTTCATGTTTGGCAGTTGTGAAGTAGTGACTTTTTTTTAAACAAAACAAGTTGGTCAAAATTTTGACCATTACATCGACCAATCTTGATAGCAATTTTGACCAAAGATTTGTTGTGAATTTGACCAATGCATTGACCAGCATTGGTGGACCTTTTGACCATTTTTTTGGTGTTTTAAAATTTCATGTTTCATAAACCTAATGATGAGATAATAATATATCTAGGGGCAACTACTTCCTATCTACAACATGTAGACACCTAAATTTGATTACACTACTTTGGTAATCTAATTTAGCCATCTCTAAAGGCATCATTAATTAAATTCTTATTTAATTAATCCTTTGCCATCCCTAGTTGATTAATTTAATTAATCATCTATAGTCCTAATTGATAAATCAAATAATCTATTATTTATCAATTAAATCATTTTCTCCTATCTAATTCCAAAAATCCCCATTTATTAAATAAATCTATTTGATAAATGAAATCCTCAAATTCAAAAACCCCTAACCTATCTCTAATCCTCCATTTAGCCTAATCCACCCCATCCACCCATACTAACCAAGCTTAGCCACTAACTCACCCACCCTCATTAATGCCACCCACTTGCACATCTCTAACATCCCTAATCTAATCCTAAACCCAAGCCTAATCCACCCCCTAATGTTGTCACATTCCTTAAACAAGTTTAAGACTTTCCTAATCCAAACCAAAGTCTCCCCTCAAAAAACTCAACCACTAATTCATGAGTGCTCTTACAAAACATAAAAGACTCTTACAAGCCCACTCATGACTCTTACACCCATCTTCCACACTCTTCCCTCTTCCACACTCATTCCTCTTACATCCCTCTTACATACTCAACCCCACTCATCATGCCTTTAACCAACCCTTTACCCTACCCTCTCACACTCATCCTCTTTGTGACAAGTGTCACCTTCCCATTGGTGCTAAAAAAGCACAATCCATGTGCTCTCCTTTGAGTGCATCCTAGCCCTCCTTAAGCCTTCATCCATCCTTGCATCTAAGCCCTCCATCCCTCTACCCCTTAGCCTATAAATTGAATCCCCTCCCAAGCCATTTCATCAACAATCTTTGAGCTAAAATTACCATGCTATTTTGAGAACCAAAGCCATCAATCTTACCCTTATAATGCCAAATTGAGTGCTCACAAAGCTACCAATTTTCCATTACCCATCTCCATTGAAGCATACATCCACAGCAAAAGGACACATCTACAGAATCCAGAAAGCATGGAGTGTTTTTTCTTGTGAGGTTTGCACTTCTTGTTTGCTTTCTTTGTATAAGCATATATGTGAATTTAGTTTTTGGTTTGTGAATGTTTACTTTATTTGTTAATGTTCTTTGCATACTAAATCTTGTTCTACATTTTGACACGCCCGGTGGGACCCCACTATGGGTCATTTAATCATCTATTTTCATCTATATGTCATTTCTTCTAACCATCTAATGTTTTTTGTTGTTTGAGTGTGTTGTGAGGGTGTTTTGCTTGTTTTTGCAGGTTAAAGAATGCACTTAGGAAGACGAAATACCATCTAAAAAAAAAAATTTGCATTTTTCAACTTTTTTTGCGCAGTTTTGGCATCTGCAACCTGTTCTGTCTGCAAAAATCCGCGTCTACACAAATTGACGTCTGCGAAAATCCGCGTCTGCGCAAAATCGACGTCTCCGCCACCGCCAATCCAAATTGTTGTCTGCAAAAATCCGCATCTGCGCAAATCGGCGTCTCTACTTGTCACCTGTTTTCTTTGCCACAAATCTGTTCTATCGTCTCTGAATACTAGCATCTCTGTATTTTCGCGTCTTCGTATTTTGGCATCTCCGCTTGATAAACTGTTAAAATTAAAACAGCAAAAAAAGTTTAAAAAAATTTTCCCATAGTTAAGCTCTCATTTTTGAAGATTTTGGCTAACTAACTAAATTTTTTTTTTTTGTCTCATTGCAGGTTGGAGCACATATGGAACCACTAACCATGTTTCTTGCAGGTTTTCATGTTGCTAAAAAATGAACTTGAATGTTTAACCATTTGTCTTTGAATGCATGTTGCTAAAAAAATGAACTTGAATGGTTAAACACATTTTCCATTGAATGAATGTTGCTCAAAACACACTCTTGAATGTCATGGATTAAAATCAACTTTCCTTGGAATGCATGCTTAAAACAACAAATCCAATCTTGAATGCCAAGGATCAATTAACCATTGCAATATCAAACACTTCATTTGGAGCTTCTAAAATTGAACAAAACAAATCTCTTTTTCACATGCAATCTAGGTAAAGTTTGATTTTTGGACATTTAAGAAACTTTGTTAAGTTAAAATACAAATTTACAAAAATCAATTTGAGTAGTTCCTTGGACTCACCTCTTTCCTAATCACCCATCAAATATTAACCATTGGTTGCAATCTCAGCGCCATTTATGGGGATGGGTCTACTTGAAAAAGGTGTTAAATGTTCCACAATCTAACTCACTCACTTGGTCTTTGAACGTTTGCTTTAACTTTATCAAAATTCTTAAATGGCCAAAACTCTAGATTAAATCAATCACACTTCAAGTTTGGGCACTAAAATTGAACAACAATTGACGTGGAGAGCCTCCGAGCGCACGCTTGAAATCGAATCTCACACACTTTTGTTTTGGGCTTAAAACAAAATCACACTCAATCTTGAACGCCTTAAAGAAAATTAATCGATACTTGACGTGGAGGGCCTCCGAGCCCACGAGTTTTCTTTTGTTGACCCTAACTCTTCTTATTGTTTGCATTCTTCGATCAATTTACTTTTGTTGGCGCTTCAAGTTGGAATTGAACATTGTCTCTTAAACATGAGTGCTTGCAAAGTCTAGATTAGCACACATAAGAGTCAGTTGGTAAAAGAACAAGCATGTTTTTTAGCCCAAGGTCATCCAAGTCTTCTCTCCCCTTGTCATCTTTCGAGGCCATCTTGGGTGCATAAGATTAGGATCCAAAACCTTGTTTCTTTTTAGGAGGCCTACTTTGGGATTTCATCACCCCTTGGACGACCTCAACTCCAGCGTTCTGGCAGAGTATAAGAATCGGGAGGTGAATCGAAAGACACCTCTCTTGGGATCAAGATTTTGTCATTCGGGCTAAGCCTCAAAGAACTTTATACCCTTGAGAAGTGAAAGAGGAGAAGTGGGTTACCGCTCCTCTCGGCTGTGTGACATCCTTTTGGTCTCATCTATGGATTTGGGCCTCACGTACCTTGCGTATATCGAGGACTCCCTAGCTAAACCAATTGTCAGCCTTGCAGAAAACCATCTAGGATGTTAATGTGTTTGGAGTGACTGATCGAAACATTTGTAGAACATACACACTCCTTGGCGCAAGTATCACATTCTGAGAACCACAAACTTCTATCTGGGTGTTCCTATCTATTGCTTGTTTTTATTTATTGAATGAATGTTTGCCAAACTTGGTCAATCCTAGCTTAGGGCACACTTAGCGTAGTCACTGCCTATTTTGGAAGTTGAACAAGTTCAAGCAAAACAACTAAGATTTTTCCCAAAGCCAAGCAAATTAAGGAGTTTATGTCAGAACAACCCAAACCCAAACAGAAGTTTCACAAGGTCAAACTCAAGCCATCTCTAGCATACCAAGAACTTTCAGCCAAGAGAAAAGAAATAACACCAAGCCCACGAATTGCCAAACTCCACAAAGCAGAGGACAAAGCTACCGACGAAGCACTTCAAGAGGCCTGGTTAGAGCGCACCATCAAATTTAGCCAACATCCAGGAGTTAATCCTTCTTATGCCTTACCAACTAGGCATGATTTCTATGATTAGACACCCTTGTTTCTCCACATCTTCTTGGATAAGCTTCACTTTAGAGTCATCTTTGTAGAAAAGCCAGCCATCTTAGGTTATCCCCTTAAGCATTATTAGCTCATCCATCTCATTTAGAATCATACCATCTAGCCAGTAATCAAAAATCTGCACATCTAAGCTTTCAAAATTGTTGTCACCTTGCTAAAAGTTTTCCATTCCTAAAATCTTCCAAATCCACCAATCTCACCAAGGTTATCCCTTTGACAGAGCTTTGTCTAGGGTAATCTAGCTTTTTCGCTTATTATACCTCATCACCTTGAGCTAAAGGTTGGGATCCACAAGTGGTCAATCTCGTGTTCTTCCTAAAGGATCATCAGTCTATCCTTAAGTTGACACAATCACCACCAAGCTTGCACATAGGAAAGCAGACCTTTGGTGCTTTGACAACATATCTTTGAAGTTAGAATCCCCAACCCAATCCTCCTTAGGTTTTTTCATATAGCTTTTCCTCAACTTAGGAAATCATTTGCATAGAAAAGCCTTCCCCCTTTTGCATCCATCAACATTATTGCATCTCATCCCTAGGAGCATTTTTCATGCCACCCGTCACTCGCTTAGCCAAGAAGAAAGAAACAATGGAGCCCTATCATTTGGATCGAATAGCCTCAACCCCCTTGAGCACTCAGCCATCCTTCAGCCCAGAGCAAGCTATGCCATCACCTACTGACATTGAAGCTTTCATGAACCAACCAGGAAATGCAGTATTGGTAAACGCCATTATAGACAAAAACAAAGAGACAATCATGACTAATTTTCGAAGGGACAATGTAGGAACCTTTGACTTTGGAAGACCCCCTCCCTTATCAGATCCATCTCACCCATTGTTTTGGCAGTTGCCACCACCCATAGGCTCTTATGATCCAAATTATCCTCAATATATTCCAAAAGAAGAGCCTCCAGCCAATCCATATGACCCAATAGACCCAAACATACCATCATCCACCCAAGTTGAAATCTCCATGCCATAAGCCAACCCAGCCACCACCACTCCTTCCTTGGTTCATACCTCTCCGCTCCAAACCCCCTTTACTCAAAAAACCTCACCGTTCACCCCCTTCACTATTCCTGCTGCTCCCACACCTAGCCTTCCAAATCCACCCATCTCCCAAATTAGTGCTAGCATCTTTGGCCAACCTCAGCAATATACAACAGGGATGCCACCCATGGGGCCAAGTAATCAACCTTTCATCACCCCCAGCTTGTTCACCACAGCCCAAAGTAAAATCCCATCATTTCCATTAAGTCTTGGGAGCTCAATACCACCAGCCACAAATCCACAAGCTACTACCTTCACTCCACAAAGCTATCAAAACCCACAAGCTACTGGTAATCTTCTACCAAGCTCCCAAGTGACCCCAGCTCCGACCACCACTCTACCAAGCTTCCAAATCCAGCCACAAAGCTATCAAACCCCATCAGTTCCATTCCCAAGCTTTCAATTCCCACCACCTCCACCACCAACTAATCCATTACCTCCAATTACCAACTACTTTTCAATGCCACTTCTAGGAGGTAATCCACCACCCCAGCCAACCACCAATTATTTGCAGATACCATCCCAAATGGGGGCACAACCCACATATATTGGTCAAACCCCACAAGCCCTCCGATCCTTTCCCCAAGCCTCACAACCATCTTATAACTTACCTCCACAAAGCAATCCATTTATCCCAAAGCCAGCTTATGTTCCTCAATCCCAACCTCAAATCCCATATCAACAGCAAGCCTCACAGCACATGCAACAATATGCACCACCTCCCCCTCAACAACCTATCATCCACCATGCAGCTGCCCAAACAATGTACAATCCCTATCAGCAAATCCCTCATAGCCATCCATATTCAATGGCCCCATCCAGCACATACCTACCTCAAGGCACTCCTACCTTGGGGGCACCCCAACCATCACCTATCAATTCAAAGTGGGAGCAAATGAAGACAGCTCTGAAAGCCATCCAAGAAGGGAATGATCCAAAGACATTCAAGTTTGAGAATGTGTGTCCTTACCCATTTGACAGAGCCATTACCACGACACCATTTCCCAAACACTTTGAGGTACCTAAATTTGACAAATTCAGAGGAAAAGGAGACCCTGTCACACATATCAAAGAATTTTACATGCATTGCCAGGACTTGGCATACAATGATGTCTTCCTCTTGCGCCTTTTTCCCAAAAGCTTGGCTGGACCAGCTCTTGAATGGTTTTATAGAATCCCCTATGGAACAATTAAAAACTTTGCTGAATTATCTGAGGCATTTGTAGCCCAATATGCCCATCTTGTTGAAACAGAGCTATCAATAGTTGATCTTGTCCACACCAAGCAAAAAGGTGGAGAAAGCCTTTCCGAATACCTACAAAGATGGCAAACTCTTACCACCCGCATATCCTGCACCTTGCCAGAATGCCATGTGGTGAAAATGTTTATTGATAATGCACATCCTAGCTTGGCTCACCACATGACCATGAACTGTTTGCAGACCTATAAGGATATCAAAGAGAAAGGAATGATTCTTCAGCAAGGACTCATCAAAGATGGTGTGGTAAAGATTTACAAAGAGGCCAACCAAAATCAATCACATTCCAATGACAAGTCTAGGTATTGGAACAAAAAAAAGCATGTTGCAACAGATGGGGTTACTGACACCAGACATGTGAATATCGTTGGTCCTTCTCAAAACCAGTTTAACCCACCATATCAAACAAACAACCAACAAGCTATCAATTACCAACAACGAAATAACCAAAGCTATCAAAACCACAATACAAGACCCAACTTTCAAGGGTCTAACAATCAAGCTAATGTCATCAATGTAGCTATAGGGCAAAAGCCCAAATTCCAACCTGCACCTAGAAACTATACACCCCTTGGTGAGCCATTGGATGTTATTTTTGAGAAATTGGCTAAGGAAAACCTCATCAAATTTCCTCCTACCCAGCAAATTCATCCAAGCCAATCCAAATTTGCATGGTACAAGGACAATGAGTATTGCAAGTTCCATAGGGTAAACGGTCACACCACCCTCAGATGCATGAAACTGAAAGACTATGTGCAGGACCTCATTGATCAGAAGGAAATCATTGTTGGTGCCCAAACCTCTCCCAATGCAGGCTTATAGATTTATCAAAATGCTTTTCCTCCACACAACAACCAAAATCCTGGAAAAGCACCTATCCAAAACAACACCAACAACCACCAGCCAAACCAATAGCATGGGAAGAACAATGACCACACTTCATCCTATATAGACTATGGTAGCCTTATAGGTTGTATATGTAAGAAAGAGCCTTCTGTCAATGTTATCAATATCTGAGGACCAGATAATGAGTGTGCGGTCACCACTCAAAGAGCGCGATTTAACATCACAGGCCCACCATTTTCATCAGCACCATCAGCTCCATCAAAAAGCCGGTACAATATCTTGGAAGACCTTGGGAACATGCCAGCCCAAATATCCATTTTAGACCTTCTTCGCACTAGTCCTGTGTACAAAGACATCCTTGACAGTGCTCTCATAGAATCCCGTGTCCCTTCTGATATCAATGCTACTAATTTTCATAATCTTGTTGGACACCTTTCATCCTCATGTGCCCTATCTTTTAAACCCACCGACATTCCCGCGGTTGAGCCATATCACACCCTTCCTCTTCGCATAGCCATCATGGTATCCAATTTTTTCGTGAAAAGAGTAATGATAGATAATGGATCAGCCTTGAACATTTGCACCCTAAAATTCATAAAACAAGCTGGGTATACTGAGGAAGATATGACCAGTGAGGTTATCACCATCAAAGCTTATGACAACTTGGAAAGGACCACAGAAGGGACTATTTTGCTACCATTCAAGGTTGGGCCAGTCATTCAAGAGACAGTTTGCCATGTTGTTGATCTAAACCTACCATTTAACATCCTCCTCGGTCGCACATGGATTCATGCTATGAAGGCCGTTCCATCCACCTACCATCAGTGCATCAAATTTTCGCATCAGGGCACTGAGGTAACCATCCATGTCGATCCAGAACCCTTTGCTTATTGCAATGCGGTTGAAGCTTCATGTACAAACCATTTCCTTGGAATAGACATCAGCACAGCCATCACCAGCTCATCCCACACTTATAATAATGCAGAAACCATCCTTGCCTCCACCCTATCTACTGTAAAGATCAACAACAAAGGCTGTGGAGAATAAAGTCTATCAGATGCATTTGCTGTCGGAGCAATCCCACTTGATCCACATACCCATGGACGACCAACATATCACAAAGCTAAGGAGATTCCACCTCCTCGGTACAAATGGTTTGGCCCAACCACCTTTGTGTCCTCAAAAACCCCTCTTCATGAGGAGCTCACTCCAGATATCAACAATTGGCTACATAAGGATGCACCTCCAAGAAATCAAGCATGCCTTGATCACTTCAGCCAGAAGTATCCCCCACAACATAAGCTCATCACTGAAAAATGGAACTATCAAGGAGGTGGACTAGGACCAGAAGAAAGGGGCATGCAATTTCCCATCGAAGCACATAATTGGGAAATAAAGTCAGGTCTTGGCTTTGGCATACCCACAACTAGGGGCACCAACGAGAACGGTCACACTTTTTCGAACATCCACCGCGACCTTGTCGAAATCGAAGACATTCCTAAGGAAGTTGAAAAGAGAGCCTACAATGATATCCTAGACCAAATCTTCCTAGGAGACTCTGTTCTCCGAGAACTATCCATCCATCTCATTGACCTACCACTTGCTCATCCACAACTCATAGATTGGGACCAACCAAGTGTCATACATATTGATGAGTTCGCATCAGAGGAAGCACTTCTAAGATTCATGCAAGCTGAAACTCCTCATAAGAAGACAAAGCTAGATTTTGCCTACATCTACAAGCTAGATCCCAAGGGGTATTTTGGAGAAAATCCCCAACCTAGTTTCGATACACCCAAAACTGGAACTAAGGTAAATCTGGGACAAGCTAAGGTAGCGAAGAGAACCCCTCAGCAAGAAAATCTAGAGCCACAAGTAGAACATGAGGATTTAGTATTGCCTCCTCAAGATAATCGACCAGAGGTGTCTTCTATTCTAATAAAGGATACTAGAGAAGTCAACATTGGTTCTTCAGAGATCCCTAGAATTGTTCACATTGCTGCATCCCTATCACAAGACCAAGCTGACCTCCTCTTTGAGGTTTTACGAGAGAACATTGGCCAATTTGCATGGTCATATCAGGACATGCCAGGACTTGATCCAAAGCTTGTAGTTCATCATCTTGCAGTCGATCCAAAGATCAAGCCCGTAAGACAAAAGCTTAGAAAAATGCACCCCAAGGTGGCCTTACTAGTCAAAGCTGAACTAGAAAGAATGTTAGCTGCTAAGGTTATCCGACCTATCGACTACTTAGAATGGATCTCCAACATGGTCCCTATCACTAAGCTTTTTTCGGTGACATCAAAATCTACACTAATTTTAGAGATCTTAACAAAGCTTGTCCAAAGGATGATTTTCCCTTGCCCAACATAGATATGATTGTAGATCTTACAGCTAGACATGAAAGTTTGTCCCTTATGGATGGATTTTCTAGGTATAATCAGATCAAGATTGCAGAAGAGGACCAGCATAAGACAGCATTCACTACCCCTTGGGGAACCTTTTGCTACACCATGATGCCTTTTGGCCTAAAGAATGCTGGGGCTACCTATCAAAGAGCTATGATAGCCATTTTCCATGATCTTATCCATAGCATTTTGGAGGATTATGTGGATGATCTTGCTGACCTGGAGAAATTCTTTGATAGGTTGGCCTAATATCATCTCATGCTAAATCCCAAGAAGTGAGTCTTTGGGGTCACATCTGGCAAGCTTCTAGGCTTCATAGTTTCTAAACGAGGTATAGAGATTGACCCCAAAAAGGTCAAGGCTATCTTAGACATGCCTCCTCTCCAGACACTGCGACAACTTCGCTCTCTTTAGGGAAAACTTCAATCTGTCCGGCACTTCATCTCCCAACTTGCAAATAAGTGTGCACCATTTTCACACTTGCTAAAGAAGAATGAGAACTTCAAGTGGGATCTTTTATGTCAACGCAGCTTCGATCAGCTCAAGCAGTATCTCACCAATCCCCCTATCTTGGTTCCACTAGTTCCTGGTTGTCCCTTGATCTTGTATATATCAGCAACACCTACTGCTCTAGGGGCACTTCTAGCACAACATGATGATTATAGCAGAGAGAGAGCCATCTACTATATCAGTAGAACCCTAGTTGGTTATGAACTCAATTACACTCCTATGGAAAAAGCTTGTTTGGCAGTTGTTTTCTCAACTCAAAAGCTTTACCACTACATGCTAAGTCATACCATCCAACTAGTCTCCAAGATTGACCCTCTCAAGTATATGCTCTCCAGAACAGCACTTACAGGCCATTTGGCCAAATGGGTTATGCTACTAAGTGAGTTTGACATCCAGTACGTGGACAGAAAGGCAATCAAAGGGCAAGCTATAGCAGATCACCTAGCTGATGCACCTCTAGTAGATGCATATCCTTTGTTCACAAAATTTCTAGATGAGCATATCTGCCTAATTGAAGAATAGCCCCCATGGAAGCTTTATTTTGATGGCTCATACACCTCTCATGGATCGGGGGCAGGAATA
Organism: Cupressus sempervirens; assembly: GCA_028749045.1. Lineage (NCBI taxonomy): Eukaryota > Viridiplantae > Streptophyta > Pinopsida > Cupressales > Cupressaceae > Cupressus > Cupressus sempervirens. The sequence continues at coordinate 246,470,773 of CM053792.1, forward strand.
TTATTAGTTACACCTCAAGGAGATTACATTCCAAAAGCCTTCAAGCTACAATTCCCTAGCACCAACAGTGTAGCAGAATATGAAGCTCTTGTAGCAGGATTAAAGATAGCTGCAGAATGGAATATCACTGAGTTACAAGTCTTTGGTGATTCCCAACTCATCATCAAACAAGTCTTAAATGAATATCAAACCAAAGATGAAAAGCTATTACCCTACAAAGAGCTAATTGATCAGATGACCCAGCATTTTACAAAGCTTTAGTTTACACAAGTGCCACGAATGCAAAATAAAGCAGCAGATGCCATGGCCACTATCGGCTCGCTCTTGGAAATTCCCCAAGACGCTACGTAGTATGAATTTTTAGTTGAGAAGCTCCTCACACCCGCTTATGCGAATGAGGATTCAAACTGTGTTTGTATCTTGGTTGGTCCCAAATCCCCTTGGTACCATGAAATTCATGCTTACCTTAACGATGGTATCATATCTCCTCACCTCACACGCACCCAACGCCAGAACCTTATTCGAAAATCATCTCGCTATGTTATCATAGCCAATACCCTATATCGTCAGGGTTATCACGATACTCTCTCTCGATGTTTAGATGAAAATGAGGCCGCGATGGCATTAAAAGAAGTACATTCCAGACTTTGCGGTGCCCACACGAGTGGTATTGTCCTAGCACGACAAATCCTTAGAGCAGGCTACTATTCCCCTGCCTTTGAAGAAGACTCTTGTGACTTTGTCAAAAAGTGTCTCCCATGTCAGCAGCATGCAAATCTTGTGCACGCTCCAGCATAGGATCTACAACCTATTGCACCACCTTGGCCTTTTGCTTGTTGGGGCCTTGATCTAGTTGGAACTATCACACCTCTCTCATCTGATGGACATAAATGGATAATAACAGCTACAGACTATTTCACTAAGTGGGTGGAAGTAGTCCCCCTAGTCTCAACTACAGGAGTTCAAGTCTCCAAGTTCATCTTGTACCACATTGTTTGCCGCTTCGGCATCCCATCCACCATCTTCACTGACCACGGAGGTAACTTTGAAAATCTCAACATTGAAGAATTATGCACTTCCCTCCACATCCATCACCACTTTTCTAGCCCATATTTCCCACAAGGTAACGGCCAGGCAGAGGCAACTAATAAAACCCTCCTCAAAATCCTAAAGAAAGTTGTCAATGATTCTGGCCGTGATTGACACCTTCAAATAAATCCGGCTCTATGGGCCTATCGAACTTCCTTCCGTACATCCATAGGCACAACTCCATACTCCCTAGTCTATGGTGCCGAAGTGGTATTACCTATAGAAGTTGAACTTCCCTCACTACGCATATCTTTACGAGGGAAAATCTCAGATGAAGAATACAGAGTAGCTCGACTCACCCAGCTAGATCTCTTAGACGAGAAGAGACAACAAGCTTATGACCATCTCACAGTCTATCAAACTCTTCTCAAAAGGAATTTCAACAAGAAGGTGCTCCCATGACACTTTCAGCCAGGTGACATGGTCCTCAAAGAAAATATGAAAGTCCAAGCAGATCGAGAAAAGAAAGGCAAGTTTGAACCTACATGGCTTGGTCCCTATGTGGTTACTGCCTCCTTTGGCTCCGAATCCTATCAATTATCTACACCAAAAGGAGAACTCTTGAATGATCCCACTAACATCATTCATCTCAAGAATTTCTATGCTTGAAGATCCTTGGTATACCCAGCTCTTGAAAAAATACAAAAAAAAAATAGTAAAGAGAAATAAGCGTCCAATGGTGAAAACTTGGCAATTCAAGCACCTTGGATAGGTACCTTGGTGAAAACCTGGTAATTCAGGCGCCTTGTGTGCTAAAGACTAATCCATTATCTATCACTATCCTATCCCTCATCCATCCACCCACCATCCCATAAAACACCTGCTTGTTCCCTTGGTGTTCCAATCAAATATCCAAAATCTGATGGAGCTTGTCAATACCTCCTGTACAGCTTGTAAATCTTGTACCAAAGCTTGTATTATACCTTGTAAATCTTGTACCATACCTTGTATATATCTGAATCTTGTCCAAAGCTTGTACCATATTCCATCTTGTAAATAATCTTTTATCCTAGCCTGTATCCTATCACATGCACACACAGAATCCCATTTTTCTTAAGATTTTCACAAACCATCTACCTATCCACCTATCAACTATTATAGACATCCCATCCTTCACAAACATTTCCATCTCACAAAAAAACCAAAACATGAACAAACTTGTACATTTGTAACATATCTTGGTCTGTCAGCTTGTACATCCTCTTTAGCTTAGTATCATTGTATCTATCCGAATTTTGTGTTAGTTCATCCTTGGTCAACATCTTGCACACATCGCACACCTTGGTTAGATATTCCAATGCATCCTTTAGCTAGATCTCCTATCACCAAAGTGTTATTCTTCTTAGTTCAGCTTGCCAGATGCATCACTCATTCAGATCCATCAGCTTAGGTGCTCTTTGATAGATTCTTGCAGGATATAGCTTTCCTCATGTCTGATCTTGGTCTGTTAGTACCTCGTCCTACCCATCTCGTTGGTAAACAATTCTCTTTTGGATTTTCACTTTCTTTTGATTTGGGATCTCCCCTTTTGGGTCTTGAAATATCTTTTCCAAGCAATCTCCTTGTTCCCTCCTCAAGGTTGCCACGATCTTCCATATCATGGTATGCTGGGAATGGGGCAATTAGAGCGTAAGGTCTTGATCAGGTCTTTTGCTTGTTTTCTTTTTCTGCTTGTGGGTTACCTAGTGTCGTTTCCACACTGCTTCCTCTAGGATTCATGTGTGATACTAGGGCAATCCTTGTGTGTTTGTTTTGAGTCAGTTCGTCAGTCCTCTGGATGGTTGGTAAAAAGGCCTTGATGTTCTTGGTAACCCTGGCAATTAACCAACAGTCCTATAGCAAATCTAGTGCTCAACTACATGGTGGTACTTCTCTTTGAAGTATCCCCCCGCTCAAAAAGCTTCAATGGATTCCCTTCATCTCCATTATCCCCCATCCATATCCTACAGTATCTCTTTGAATCACTCCTCACGCTTAGCTTTAGGGATCCAAAATCCTAGTCTTAGGGATCCACCAATCAAATCAATCCACCAAGCCTCATCTTTCGAGATCCACAATCCTAGTCCTAGGGATCTCCAAAACCCATCTTCTGCCAATCTGACTCTTTGAAACCTTGTTGCATCAGCTTTATCATTCTATCATCCATCTCCCTACCATGGATTCCTTTTATAGCACTCCGCTCCTCTATCCTCCCCCCCCCCCGCCAATCCTGGAAAGTCTTAAGCTTGCTTTACTATTGTGCCTCTGATTTCCCTTTATCATTCTCCCGTAGTGAGAGTTTGAGCTAATTCAGCCCCTTCTCTTTGCCAACCTGTGTCTCAGCTCATCTCAATTTCTTTTACTTTTCAAGAAGTCGTCGAGCCTCATTTCTCTCCCCGCCGCCTTCTTGAGGGGGCATCATCTAAGACTACTCTCTCCTCTTCTTATTCGAGACTAGGGCAACCTTGTTGCTAAAACATCTTCCTCGTGTCGTCTTCATTCGAACTTCTTTGAAATAGTGTTGTCTCAAAACTATGTCAAAGAGGGGCAAAATGTAGATACCTAAATTTGATTACACTGCTTTGGTAATCTAATTTAGCCATCTCTAAAGGCATCATTAATTAAATTATTATTTAATTAATCCTTTGCCATCCCTAGTTGATTAATATAATTAATCATCTATAGTCCTAATTGATAAATCAAATAATCTATTATTTATCAATTAAATCATTTTCTCCTATCTAATTCCAAAAATCCCCATTTATTAAATAAATCTATTTGATAAATGAAATCCTCAAATTCAAAAACCCCTAACCTATCTCTAATCCTCCATTTAGCCTAATCCACCCCATCCACCCATACTAACCAAGCTTAGCCACTAACTCACCCACCCTCATTAATGCCACCCACTTGCACATCTCTAACATCCCTAATCTAATCCTAAACCCAAGCCTAATCCACCCCCTAATGTTGTCACATTTCTTAAACAAGTTTAAGACTTTCCTAATCCAAACCAAAGTCTCCCCTCAAAAAACCAAACCACTAAGTCATGAGTGCTCTTACAAAACATAAAAGACTCTTACAAGCCCACTCATGACTCTTACACCCATCTTCCACACTCTTCCCTCTTCCACACTCATTCCTCTTACATCCCTCTTACATACTCAACCCCCTCATCATGCCTTTAACCAACCCTTTACCCTACCCTCTCACACTCATCCTCCTTGTGACAAGTGTCACCCTCCCATTGGTGCTAAACAAGCACAATCCATGTGCTCTCCTTTTAGTGCATCCTAGCCCTCCTTAAGCCTTCATCCATCCTTGCATCTAAGCCCTCCATCCCTCTACCCCTTAGCCTATAAATTGAATCCCCTCCCAAGCCATTTCATCAACAATCTTTGAGCTAAAGTTACCATGCTATTTTGAGAACCAAATCCATCAATCTTACCCTTATAATGCCAAATTGAGAGCTCACAAAGCTACCAATTTTCCATTACCCATCTCCATTGAAGCATACATCCACAGCAAAAGGACACATCTACAGAATTCAGAAAGCATGGAGTGTTTTCTCTTGTGAGGTTTGCACTTCTTGTTTTCTTTCTTTGTCTAAGCATATATGTGAATTTAGTTTTTGGTTTGTTAATGTTTACTTTATTTGTTAATGTTCTTTGCATACTAAATCTTGTTCTACACAACATACCTATTCAGACATTGGGGCTAACTATAAGGTTATACCCTTCTTCTACTTCAGGCTCTACAAAACCTAGGTAGATGTACCTTATACTCATTCATATGGTACTAGTACTAAAGCATACACTTGAATCTAACAAAATAGATGATACTTTTAATCTTCTAGCACTTATATAAACAATCATAGATATGAAATGGCTAATGACATAAGACATAAATTTGACAAGCTAAGTGGGGGTAACTCTTTTCAACTCCTAAATAGAAAGGGAAAAGGATTTTGTTTATAATGTGATTTCAACATAACCAAGGCATGAACAAAAAAATACATTGATCCTATAGCTGACCAATGGCTTATCTATTGGGAAATTTCATAAATCACTAATATGCATCCTTGGAAATCATTGATGCATTTCATGTATCAGGACTTCCTGATCTATCCATTCACCTTGTGAATTAGAAATATGCATCACTTCTAAATATCATACTCAACCTATCCCTTCATGAAATATGCAAGCCTATGATAATAAGCTAAGCATTTACATGATTCCTTGAATCATAAATAAAAAAAAATCAACATATACAACCTAGTAGAGGTTGTAACCAAGTTTCATGCTCTCTTTGTTCACAAAACACAAAAGATCACAAACATTATGAATAAGAGACAAGATTTAGATTGAAGTTAAAACTTGATGTTTCATTTGTATTAATTTCTTTGAAACAAATACATAAAGGATGCATGAAAAAAACTCATAAAACTGTTGAATAGACTAGAATTGTTTGTGTATCATTACTTGTTGTTCATTGCAAGAGAAATGTTGAAGAATGGTGGAATCACAGTCATGATAGAAATTTCAACCTAACTAGAACCATCCTTGTAGTATCAAAGTAGTGAAAAATGTCCAAGAACTAGAACCAACCCTACAGAAAGAGGACAATATAATATAAAGATAGGAAGAAATCCCAGATCATATCAGATATTGCCATTTTTCCACTTGAAAAACCTCCACTTTTTGATGCAAAACCTCTGTCTACCCTCTCTCTGTAATTGAAAATAAGATATATTTCTTTGCTACTAAAGAAAGCTTTGAAAATATCTTTAGATTGATAGAAACATGTAACTAATTTAGATGCTAGATCTAATATTAAGCTAGGGCCAAAACACCTGCCAAATGACTCTTAAAGGCAAAGTGAGATTCTCAAAAACATTTTCCTCCAAATTTAGAGTCAACAAGCTTCATATTTTCCCTTCTAATTGAATTTATACTTAATCATGAATATTTCTCATTCTATTAAGAACACCTACCATTTTACAAATATGCATGTAGCTCTTAACACTGAATACCTATGCATTTTTTGACTACAAATATGAATGAATCATCTACTCCTGGTTCCAATGGTATGGTACACTACACATTTTTTATTAAAGATTCCCATCTAGCATGCATTTGAAGTTCTAGGCCCCAACTCATTGTTCAGGCATTTAAAAATTGAAAAATTTTAAATTTTGTATAGTTAAAACTATAGAAAAACTTTTCAAAACATTTAAATGTTTCAAGTCTAGAGCTTGTATGCTTAGATTTTGAAAGGAAAATAATTTTAAAAAATTTAATCATTTCATCTTTTTTTCCTTTCTTTTGATTTGGGTCAAACCTTCTAGTCGACTGCCATGTAGGTGCCACATGTCAGTTCTTGATTTGTTAGATTCACTACATCATCACTGACCAATTAGTAGGCTCTATTACATGTCAATTTTTTGCATCATTAGGCTCTTAACTTTAAATACCTTTTAAATTTGGTGATCATGTAAAACAAATTTTTTCACATCTTTGGAACCCATCTTTGCTAACTATAACTAAATCATGCAATCATGTGACATGCTTTTTCACATTGTTGAGACCACAAACTTGACCTTTGTGTGATTACTACCTAACTATAAAGTTAATCCCATGAAGGTGTGTCTAACTACCATGTGGCACTGATGACAACATCCTCCTACATTTTCTACTTATGGTTTGTTTCAAAATTTTGGTCCAACCATCACTAGCTGTCATTTGTCAATGGTGGGGCAATCGCACATGAGGTAGTAGCTTCAAAAGCCTTTTTCTTTTAAGAAAACTATAAAGTGAGTGCTTGGTTATTTCTAAAACTAAAACTCCCCCCATAGTATCAATGTGGAACAAAGTGAATATGAGTTCTATACAAACTAAAATCATCAGTGAGCATCTTGTCTTGATGTGATGATCTCCTTTTAGCTTAAGGACATTTTGAGAAGTGAGATCCATTTTGTATGCATTCCACCTCGAGACTTCTTACACACATGGTTAATATTTTTTTCATCATTCTAGCTTCAACTATGCATGAACCTTTTATCTCACCCCTATTTTCAAATTTGATAGTGGTAGTGATGAAGGTACACTTTAATACCACTGACGAAGGGCCACACCACCCTTGCCAACTCACAACCAAGAATGAAACAATATAAAGACAATTTTATTATACTTGAAAATCCAATAGTAATTACAATAACATTTTTGCAAGATCTCTCAAGATCGAATCCAAACCCAAGCTAGTCCAGATCTACACCCTAGTAGAAACCTTCAAGATCTAGACTTGTGCTCGCAAGCCACCAAGCAACCTTCTTGTTTCTAAACCACAACCACTAGCTCTTCTCCAACTTTATCCAAGATCCAAGTGTAAACTGCCTCACATTCGGCACTCTGTCTACACACTCACAACTCCATCACAATCTTGCTATAAACTACCTCACATTCGATGCTCTGTCTATAGACTTAGGAAAAATCTCTGTTCACTTCCTCCTCTTTCACACCTTGAAGCCTTCCAAGCTTTCCTTCTAAAGCTTCTACTTCCCGAGCTTCTCCTTCTCGAGCTTCCACTTCTCAAGCTTCCACTTCCCAAGCTTCCACTTCTCAAGCTTCTCCTTGAGCTTTCACCTTCTTCTCGAGCTTCTCCTTGAGCTTCCACTTCCCAAGCTTGATTAGAAATGCTCATATGCCTTGCTTAAATAGGCAATTACCACCCCATGCATGGCTTATCCACAACCTTCTATAATTCCTCCTACACAATATCCACAACCTTCTACAACTTCCATAACCTTCTACAGTATCCACAACTTTCTACAATATTCATAACTTTTTAGAATTCTACCCACACACCTCGATAAATGGAATGACAACCATTTTTATTTTATTTTTTCTATTATGCCACCTATGCACCTCGAAAATAGAAATCCTCTTTTCCTTTCTTTTCTCATTTTTTCCCCTTTTAATTTTTTTAATTATTTCTCCTCTAATTTTCATCACTTTCTCTCTCCTCCAAATTTTTTTTTTCCAATTTTTTTTATTTTTTTTCAATAATTTTTCCATGCAAGATGCTCCTGCATCAGGTAGCACCTTCTCCACTACTAACAAGTGTCAAATTGGTGATGACATCATTAGAAAAATTCTTTACATGGCATAGGCCCTCTAGCCAATAGGAGCTAGAAAACTCCCTAAAAAATATGACCTACTTCCTACATAGCCAACACATAAGCCTTTTAACACTTGTGGTTCACTTGGAAGGCTAGGAAAGAGATGTCATTTCCCCTTTTTCTTTTGCTAGAGTTGAACTAGATTGGGGAGAGGTGCAAACATAATGGATTTATGCATTTAAGACTCCTTGTGTGAATCTAAAACTTATGCTACTTCATTCATAGGTTAAGGAAACATAATCTTCAGTTGTATATCCATTTTTCATTGCATCTGTAGTCTCAAAAATAACCCACTAGGGTAGTCAATGTTTCTGTGCACTTGCATTTCCCTCCTTAATTTCCTTCCAAACAAGGGTGATTCCCTTCCTTTTTTTTAGTTGCATGGAGTGCAACCCTATTTGTTACCCCTATTCCTCTTGAATCAAAATTTGGTCTATATTGGAATGTAATACCAATATCTTGGATAGAATATTCTCTCCTAAAAAATGCTACCAACACCAATCTATCCATACAGACTGTCTCATGAATCTTCCTACATTTTAATTAGATTGCACATCCTCCTAAAAGTTTGTATTTTATTTCCATATTATCTTCCCTTTATACATTATTTAGTCCTAAATCTAGACCCACCAAGAACTAGTGTCAGAAGCATCCCTACTGCAAGGGAAGCATATGCTACGTACTAAAGAATGGGAGAAATAATATTTCTTTGAAATAACATCAAAATCCACCTTTTTCTTTAGTCAATTGTTGATTTGAGGAATATTGACTTGAAATAATAAGATAATTTAAAACAATAAAATTACCCTCATTCACAACATAGATCTTTGTATTATAGGTAGGTTTCCATTTTTATTGCAAATGGTAAAGGATCTGGTCATGTTTATCTTTAGTATGGATATCCTTGTGTTCCAAATCACATTCAAAAATTTCATGCTCCACATAACCCAATGTTGGTCAAGTTTCAATTCATATATTTTTGCTTTAGGGTTTTGAGTCAATTCAAGTGTCAATCTCTTGAGTCTAAGTCTAGATTTCCCATAGGATGGTCTGAAATGTCCCTTTCTCTAGTTTTGTATGATATTTCAAACCTCTAATCAGATCTTTAAGATCAAACAACCAATATTTCAAAGATCTACCGATTTCTCAATAAACCCCAAATCGGGTATGCCGAAAATAGTGCCAAAAACTTACAGCTTCACATATTATTAATAAATCTGAAAGTGGAATTTTTTATAGAAATTTCAGCAGAATAAAATCCTACAAAATGACATTTCTAGATCTATATAACATTTACACAATAGCTACCAAATGGAGGGCAAAAATAATGCTCATCGAGCTCCTGAAGATAACACAAAATAGCCAAAAACACCACAAAAGCACTGATAATCTATCATAGAAGTATAATCATAACCAAATAAATATATTCAGATCTATTTTAACATCTAAATGTCTGATATAAAGTAGCAACCCAAACTGATATGAAATACTCAACTGAAAACACCAAACTCTTACAAAAAACACACTCGAAAATCCACAAATCTGCACTGTTCAACACAAAGGCAAACTCTGTATGAGCATGCACATGGAATGGCTTCAAAATCAAATCCTTAGCCTTCCTAGAAACCTACAAAATCCCATTCTTGGGTCTCCTTCTCCGCAGGTTTTGCAGCCTCTGAAGAACAACAAAGAAATGAGCAAAAATCAAGTTCTGGAATCTGCCCAAAATGTCTCCAAACTCCTTAAAAGAGGGCATAACCCTAACTCACATCCAAAAGGGGTTAATAAAACATATTTTAATAATAATTTTTATTTATTAGTCCATTAGCTTCCAAAGATTATCCCCTTTTTCTGAAACTTCACCTTTCTGGGCCTGCGTGCCTTAGAAAAGATTATTATTTTTAATTATTTGAAAAGGCGACATGACAAGTCCTCCCCTTCCAAATATTTCTTGTCCTCAAGAAATGGATGAAAAATAGACCAATAAATCCACCTGGATCCCAAATGTAGTCATGAACTATACTATTTTCAATTAACACAGGCTCCTACAATATCCTTTGCAATATAACCAAGAGGAATCCATAATCAACCTGACAATTACTGCTCATCCAAACTCCAAAGTCACAACTTCCACAGTCAGAAACCCACGAGACACAAACTCTTAGAACATCAAAACTCAAGTAAAGTGGACAAATCAAACTACCAAGATAGTAAATACCATCAACGCATTCCACTAGCCTATACAGAATGTACAATCCAACTCTGCAACAATGGTGAATGCTCCCGAATGAAACTATACCAAGTATGTAGAATTCACACACTATACAACTCCTGTAGTCAACACAACTCTATAGATCACTGACCACTATCTCATAACCATAACTCCCATGCACCCTTGATGGTGAAAAGCCATCACAAGATAAATAGCAAGAATTGGAACCCAAACCAAATTTGACTGCCATCAACTCCTCAACACAAGGATCAAATGCTAACTGATGTACATACATTGCAATATAATGTTGATAAAAAAAACCAACCTTAGTCAACAGCTCACCATGAACAAGTGATACAACCCATTGTGACTGATCACCAGCTAAGTTAGAAGATGTCATAGCCAAAGGAGTAGAATCAATAAAAACACCTGCTGAAGCATCACTCTAAAACTCTTGTTCTAAGTCATGTATTATCAAGCTGTCAACTGTAGAACCTATCGCCATGTCATGCCCATCACAACTCTCATCCCAAGGCATTAAACTATCCCATAACTAATGATAAGCACTAGGAACCAAAGTACATCTCTATATCATCATCTCATCAACATGGTCATCAAAGGTAAATTGATGAGCATACCTCACAATGCAATGCTGATAGAATGCGCCAATCTCAGTCAGTGGCTCAGACTGCAATCCAAATATAACTAACTGCAATCGATCACTAACCAAGTTGGAACTGACTACTACCTCTAAAGACATCACCAAGGGAGTATTATTACTAGCAGGAACCATGCCAACTATCGGCTCACCAACATCACACATGGTCTTTGATACAACATCTCTAGTCTTCGTGCCATTAGTACTAGAGGTCACCACCATGTTAGGCATACCACAACAATCTACTGCAGCACCCAACTCAACTGAACCTGACTCTAGTGGGGATGAACCCGATATGCCAATGTTAGTATCAAGGATGGATGCATCCCCATCTCCACTATCTTTGACAATCTCGACCATGGGCATCCTCGGATCATCAGACACCATAGCTTGTGACTGTATAGAATCTAGTAAAGACTGTAGTTTCTCTAACTCCATGGTTACCTTAGCCAAATGAAACTATGACTCCTTGAAAGACAACTGTGTACTCTCAAGAATCTTAGAAGTCACCTCAAGCTGCTCATTAAGCTCACTCAGCTCATCTTCCTTGGTCAACAATGCGTCATATGTTGTACTTCTCCACTCCATAAGATAATCTCTATCGGCTACCAACTGCATATAATCCTGTCTCAGAATCTTGATAGCCTCCCATAAAGAGTGGAACTCTATCAAGGAAAGATAATTGCCTCCCTACTCATCACTAGTAGGAGAACCCCATCCATAAACTGCTAACAATTGACGAGCAGCATCAAAATGTTGGCAAGCGATAGAAATGTCTCATTCACTAACTCTCAACTGATTAGACACATGATGGCACTAGCTTGACTGTCTCCTACAAACCTCCTCTAATGCACTATCTAAAGGAGTATCCTCAAAGTTACTAGTCTCTAGATTATTACCATCCATATCTTTTGAATCAACTCTAAAGCTCATATCAACAAATGGAGTATCAAAAACTGTAGCACTACTGTCCAACTCCTTTGTACCCAAGGAAACTAAGTCTTCAAAATTGCCCACTGCATCCTCCTGGATGTCATCAATGCCAATATGATCCTGGGACTCATCTATACACATTGCCAAATATGAAAGATCATCAACACATTCCAGCAAGTATGGCCGATTGGATATATGAAAAAAGCCCAACACCGGTGTATAAAAACTAATATTAGCATTTGACAAGCTACTAGCACAAGAAAAGACAACACCATGCAATCTACTAATCAAATCCATGATAGCACCCAAACAAACACTGCTACCAAAAAGTGTTAAAAATCTCCAGTCAATTGAATCCCAAACGCCAATATAACAATCTCGAGTCCATATCTGTAAACTAGAATCAACTAGTAACTCAAGAAAACTCCTCACCTGAGTAATATGACCAATACCAACTAAATCCACATACCTATCATGATGAGATAATGAAGTCACAATACTGTCTTTGTTCACTTTCAGCTGGTTGGACAAATCATGTGAAGTACTACCAGCCTCAACCTCATGTGTCAAAGCATCTAACTGTGCCTGGTACTCTTTCTCAGCAAATTCATGAATGCTCAATGTCTACTCATCTCTACCAGGTATCTCACCATCATGCACAACAACATCCTCATAATCATCATCTAAACCCACTACGTTGTAGTCACTACCTATTGTAACTATACCATCCTAAATACCTGTGACATCACCCTTTGATGACTTGTATACAATTGTTTCAATTTGAGTATCAAGTTGACCATTACTATTAATTTGTGTAATATCCTTTCTCACTACCTCCTATGGTGGAGTAGAATCTGAGACCTCAGCCTAGCTATAAGCTAGTTTCTCAAACTCCTCATGCAAGTTCTTGGTAATTGTGTCATCTGCCCTGTGAGAAAATTTGCCAAATAGAAATCCAGTCAACTTATCCACCTTAGCTGGGTAGGACAACATGTCATTCATTATATGATGGTGCTCAACCAACTGTTCAGACATGTCATGGCTTATTTTCCTAAGTTTATCTCGAATGTCTAAATAACCATCCTTTGTACTGTTCTGACTCTGGATATCAATTGTCCAAGATCATGTCCTCTGAGACTTTGTACTATACCTGTCCATTCTGGATAAAGTAGAGTGTAACCCCAATAGGTTATAACTTCTTCAAACACCAAGAACTAACATGCAATTGATTAGAAGTAGCATGCAACCATAGATTTTGACATGCAGCTAATTAGAAGCAACATGCAACCACCAAATTCACCAAGAACTAACATGCAAATGATTAGAAGTAGCATGCAACCATAAATTTTGACATGCAGCTGATTAGAATCAACATGAAACCACCAAATTCACCAACAACTAACATGCAAATGATTAGAAGTAGCATGCAACCATAAATTTTGACATGCAAGATTTGGGTAGTTGTCAAAACTGACATGCAAACTTCTACAAACCCTCAGGCTGGCAAGATCATAGCTCTGATACCACTGAAATGTCCCTTTCTTTGATTTTTTATGATATTTGAAACCTCTAATCAGATCTTTAAGATCAAACAACCAATATTTCAAAGATCTACCGATTTCTCAATAAACCCCAAATCGGGTATGCCGGAAATAGTGCCAAAAACTTCACAGCTTCACATATTATTAATAAATTTGAAAGTCAAAATTTTTTATAGAAATTTCAGCAGCATAACAGCCTACAAAATGACATTTCTATATCTATATAACATTTACACAATAGCTCCCAAATGGAGGGCAAAAACAATGCTCATCGAGCTCCCAAAGACAACACAAAATAGCCGAAAACACCACAAAAGCAGTGATAATCGATCATAGAAGTATAATCATGACCAAATACATATATTCAGATCTATTTTAACATCTAAATGTCTTATATACAGCAGCAACCCAAACTGATATGAAATACTCAACTAAAAACACCAAACTCTCACAAAAAATACACCCGAAAACTCACAAATCTACACTGTTCAGCACAAAGGAAAACTTTGTCTGAGCATGCACACAAAATGGCTTCAAACTCCCATCCTTAGCCTTCCTAGAAACCTAAAAACTCCCATTCTTGGGTCTCCTTCTCCACAGGTTTGGCAGCCTTTGAAGAACAACAAAGAAATGAGCAAAAATCAAGTTCTAGAATCCGCCCAAAATGCCTCCAAACTCCTTAAAAGAGGGCATAACCCTAACTCACGTCCAAGAGGGGTTAATAAAACATATTTTAATAATAATTTTTATTTATTAGTCCATTAGCTTCCAAATATTATCCCCTTTTTTTCAAACTTCACCTTTTTGGGCCTACCTACCTTAGAAAAGATGATTATTTTTAATTATTTGAAAAGGGGACATGACATGGTCTTTCTTCTCATCATTCCTTTAAGCTAACCTAATGTGGGAAATCATATGAGCAATGAACCCAAAAAATTGCTAGGTGATTAGGTTTTGGAGGTATTGCTATGTATTTCCTAGATGAGAAGAAAGTTGTTTTAAAACCCTAATGCTTTGATCAAGTGTTTGTGGTGAAGAAAAGATGCATCCAAGAAGAAGATCGCATGCATATTCAAAAAAAATGACAGCAAAGAATATGAGGATCAAGGTTAAAGACAATATGTAGATCATGAGAATGAGCTACAAGAAGGACTAGTTGAATTTGATGTAGAATGAACACTGAAAGATGTAGAAATGGTGAAAGAACCTGGTCAAAGGTGGTATGAATCTCCTTAAAATTAAATCAATGACACATATTTGATCTAACTATCTATGTTGCAAAGTTGATAAGTCAAATGGATCAAGGATTAAATTTAAATCATTAGATAAAGATTAGATTGATAGATGACATTTTAAGATGAAATTATAAGTATTTAGTGATGCATCTTCTCAGCTATCAGATCTCACAAAATCCATGGTCAATATTATGTCACTATGGAGAGTTGCACAACTATTAATTATAGTGACATAGTGATAGAGAAACATGTATCTTAATGGGCTAATTATATTCCATGAAGTGCCACAAAGAAAAGTATTCTGATGCTAGATTCTCCAAGCAATGGAATAGTGTCATCTATTTTCCATGACATGCATAGCTGGAAAGTGAACCCACCTCACAAAGTAAGAAAAGGGTTAAGATGTTTTATTGCCACCATGAGATCAAAAATAAATCAATACTTTTCATAAACAGCCCCCCCCAAAATTTTGAAAAGTTTACATCAACATGACAACAATAAATAACAACTTTAAGGGATTCAAAACCTAGTCAAAATATATAGAAATGACTTGAAGATAGAAACATAGGTTATTTGATATGCATACTAAATACTCACAAAGTGGTGAGTCATGAAACATTATCAGGTGCAAGATATTCAAATGCAAACTAGGTCTCCTATCGTTGTTTGGCACGAGGAAAAATGTAGATTTGAACATTACTTAAAACAAAACTTCACAGAATGACTCAGAATGACAATTTATCATGATGGGATGTATGGAAAAATTATGTGCAAAGTTATAAAAACATTAAACATCTCTTAGGCCTAAAAATGATAGCCAGGTACACATGCATTAAATGGACTTATAGGAAATCAAATTAATCAAAAGTTTAAAATAGTACATAAATAGGAGATGCAATTTTGAGTCCCATCACAATCTTGGTGGCAATTTTGACCAAATATTTGATGACATTTTGACCAATGCATCAACCAACATTAGTGGAACTTTTGACCAATTTTGGTTGAAATTTTGACCAATGCATTCACTAGGATACAATGACAAAATAGTTCAATTTCAACCAAATAAATTGTTGTCATCTTGATGACAAACCAATTGGTTGAATATTAGACCAACATGGGTCAAAATTTTGACTTATTTTTGTCAAAAAATGAGTCAAATTTTACTAGTGCATAAATAACCAAGGAGGGCACTCATATTTATGCAGTCTCTATTGTGATTTGATTCAATGGAATTTCTCAATGCATGATTAGATTCATGAATGTCATTACAAATTTTGGCACTTTTTTCTCTATTACACCTTCCATCCAATATTTTCCATAGTGTCTCTATTACATTCTTTCCAATATGCATAGCATCAAACAAATGCATGATTAGGAGATCCTTTTAGTATGGTAACTTACTAAATTGAGTAGGATAAATTCTTATTCCTCTAGAAAATTGGTCATTGATGCCTTGACAACCTTCATGAGCATTAATTGTATCGTTATTAAATAAAAGACAATATTAAAATATAAATTTCAAACTTCAGACCACAAACTGGACATTACCGTAGTGATTTAGTTGATCGTATTCCAATTTCCATAAATGAGGCATCATTCTTCATGGCCTTGATGTTGTCTCTTATTTCCCATTAAAAATATGTTTTTCAGTAATTTAATACTTATGATTATTGTGGAAAAATTTCCTAAACTCATCTAACACCTGCTTTCCTAAACTTCTCGAATAACAAGATTTCATCTTCGAACCATAAATTGGACATGCAAATTTTCCCTTTGTCTAAAGACCTAAAAGATCATGTAGAATTGAATCATGTGCAATTATCACCAAAAATATGACTTTAATAATATAACATACTACAAAAATGAGTTAGCCCAGGGGCATCATGTATTGTCCATACAAGCATTGCATGGAATTGAAATTATCTTTGTCCTATTGGTCCAGAGGTGTCATACATAGTGACCCCATTCCATAACTTCAACAACTCATCAATAAGGGGCTCAATATACACATTCATATCTTTAACTTGGTACTTACCTAGCAATTGAATGAACAAAAACATTGCATAATTATTATGACCATTTAGATGCACTATTTATTAATTAATTTAGATAATTATTAAATGAAAAAGTACTAGGTACAATCATTAGCAACATTATATGATCCCTCTTTATGGACATCCTAGGAGGAATGTTTTTTTTAATAATAAAAACATGCCACGCTGAGTAAATAGATCTCATATCTCCAAATGGATTAACACCATTCGCTACCAATAAAAGCTTGAGATTACGACGTTATTCTTTAAAGTGTGGCCATGTTTTTTCTATGTCTTTAAATGTAGAACCATCTATAGGTATTCAGATAGTGTCATCTTGATTTCTATTATGTGCATGATAATCCATAAATTGTGCCAAGCTAATGGACCTGAATAATCATTCAAGACATGGAATAATGGGAATGTATTGAAGAACCTTATGAGACACTTTTTTTGTTATTTGATCTAATCGATATCTACTAATATAACAATTAGGACATTTTTTGAAAATTCATATTGTTTATGATATGCAATGTTATCATTGGGACATGCATGTATTATCTGACACTTTATTTCAATTTGATTCATAATGGTAGATAATTCTTGGTATGAATGAGGTAGAATATTTGATGATGGAAACAAAAACTCACCTATCAACCTACAAAAAAAAACATGAATTGTTAATATAATGAGTAATAATGGTATTCTAATATTGAAATGACAAAAATGGTATAACTTATTATACTTGATATTGCTATATTGGATAAACCATTCATAACCTTCAAGTTCACCAATAACACTATAGCAAAGAGAAGAGTTTTTTGGGAGCCTTGGTATAGGGGCTCTTATTCCTTCTCAAGTATAGGTATATCAAGACCATCTTAATCATTATCATTAGATGCACTAGTACCATCATCATGATCATCTTCATCAGCTACACTAATACCATCTTCTTCAATCATGTCCTTTGGCACATTATCATCTTCTTCCATGGGAGCATTATTCTCAGCTTGGATATTCAAACCTCCATGTTCCTCTAGTTGGAAATATATATTA